>JAMPIV010015188.1:160000-734236 GCA_024509875.1 Oreohelix idahoensis
AAAAACATCAGCAACAATACAACCTGATCAACCGAGAATCAGAACTTGAACCGTTCCAGGTGTGTAAGACAGAAGGCATTGGAGTTCTTCCTTGGAGTCCACTCAAAGCGTGAGTACTATTTCTCTAACATTCTTGTTCGTATGTTCCTAACGAAGAGTTTGTGATCTTAACGTTAATCATCTCTTTGTCCTCTATCTTAGAAAGACTTACACCAAGTTTCCTTCACCGTTAGCGAGCATCTGCTTTTATGTGCAACACTTGACAGGCTCATACGTTGATATTCCTGGATACATTAGTAACAAGAAATACAATATAGCAAGTACGACAGAAAGACCACAATACCTCAAACATAAACAGTGTTTAAGAAAATGAAAATAATATTATGAATTAAATTGGTTTTAATGGAAGTAAGATAGACACAACTTTTCATATACATAAAGTATAATGTATTTGTAAAGACGTTGTGTAGAAGCCACAGCAATGATTACTTACACAAAGTATTTAACGATTATTTTCAAGTTTAAAACAACCGCGATTTTAACTCCCAGCAACGCTTACAGGTTTGTAGTTTGTTTGTTTTGGCAAGATAACCATGATGAAAATATTGATCAAATGGCTAGATAAAAGTTTAGCAGACTTACACAGTATCCTCTTTCACTCTGTCATCCAAACCTAGTCTTCTTATTATTGTAACTTTTGAATTTCATATCATATCCATAACACTGCCAAACGTGCTCATGAAGTAAATCTCAAAGTATCATGTTTAATCTGAAATCTCAGGTGCAAACATTCTCAGGTCTTATGATTACTGTCTCTCATTGTCTATTCACTGAAGAAAGTTTTTGTTACTAACACACACACACACACACACACACACACACACACACACACACACACACACACACACACACACACACACACACACACACACACACACACACACACACACACACACACACACACACACACACACACACACACACACACACACACACACACACACACACACACACACACACACACACACACACACACACACACACACACACACACACACACACACACACACACACGCACACGCACACGCACACGCACACGCACACGCACACGCACACGCACACGCACACGCACACGCACACGCACACGCACACGCACACGCACACGCACACTTACCAAATACAGGACATTAAATCACAAATAATTCTTCCTCAGTATGAACCAGAACTTATGTTTCTATAATAAACTTACCGTAGATATTAACTTTGAAGTATTCAGGTTTTCCACATATACTGTACTTGACATTCTCGAAATACAAAACAGTATATTATGTCTCTGAACAAATTGAAAATGTTGAGGCGCCTGGACACAATACTGTAAAACTGAGAAAAAGAAAGTGAAAGAAGAACCAACCTACAGACCGATCACAGCATCTGGTGCGTGAACCCGGCAAGGTAGTGTGTGTGTATGTGTGTGTGCGTGCGTGCGTGCGTGCGTGCGTGTGTAAATATACTAGCTGTAAGTACGCGGCGTTGCCCAGATTTCTACTAACGTTTTATGAACCCTGAGCCACTATAGTGGCTCTTGGGGCTTAAAGAGTTAACACATAATCTGGCTCCATTACACAATTTAGGCGGATCAAGATTTCGCAGCAATATTATCGGTGTACCGATTTTAAAAATTAAGTTATGCGGTGGCATTCCAGCTGGTTCCAATGAGTTCAGGAACTCAGTCGGATAAAATACAGCCTGCTGGCTGTCTATGACAGTGTCAACTGATTTGTTTGTTGGGGCTATGCCCGACAGCTGATTCTGTATTTGAAGATTGATATTACTAACGCTCTCATTTTTAGGCGCCAGAATCGCTCGCTCACAAAACCATTTATGATTTCCAAAGTTGTTGTGAATGTTCGGAAAACGCTGTTTTGTAATTCTTGAAGTGACGTGAATAAATTGCAAAAATCCGATGGAAACGATATCAGATTAGTTGTTTGATTTGTGTAGCGAAATGGTTTTTGGTTTAGAGGGAGAAAGTGTAAGTATGACAGACTCGATGGAAGAATAAAAGATAATCTCTAGAGGAAACTCTTCCAGACTGCAAGTTGAATGCACAGTCTCTCCTTGGGAATTAGTCCACTCAAAAAAAAAACTCTCGAAAGGATTCTGGTGAAACTAAACAGGATATTCTCTAGGCGATAAATTCTTTATCCGATATCCTACAAAAGGACTGTGTAAAGCACATAAGGTTGAGAAAGAGATTTGGTGTCCAGCCACATTTAAAATATCCTGACCCAATAGAAGTTAATTGAATTATGGCTGAGCCCCCAGGGTGTAGATTATATTTAAAACAAAATACAACCCAAATAAAGTTAACAAGAAAAATAACAACAGACTCTGTTATGTAAAGTTTTCAAAAAAAGAAGATAGAATCTCACAGTATATTCAAATGTACAACTATATGTTCCCTAATCTATGAATGGTTCTGAACCATGTCAGAATTAATTTGTCATCACAGGACAATGGGAATATTCTGTAGTGGTTCTGTTGGCATGTTCAGATACTCATCTCAAATGCTGATGTAGTCTTGTTGCCAGGGGTTCAATATGTCCCAGCACTCCAAGTCCCGCAAGTTCTATTTAGGGTTTCAGAGGATGGCAAGTTGCTTCTTCTCCGTCTTGACACAGGGCTCATCACCAACTGGGATGGAATATGTCTGCCCTTGAGAACACTGCTTATGGTGTAGTCTTCTGGTATGACAACCTGGTAGGACTGGATTGACAAACAATCGAAGCTCCATTAGTAATCATGCCAGAGAAGTCATTTCCCATATCTGATGGACGCTACTCGTCCATCAGAAATCTAACGAACATTCATAGTTAACATCACTAACAAAGTGCTACCTATTATCTATTATAGCATAACTGACATTATAAGCATACAGGTGGGTCTCAACCTATATCCGGCTTCCAGCTTGTTTACCGCAGTGATTTTCAACGTGTGGGCTGTTAGCTTCACCAACTGTGAAGTTTGGGGCTGTGGTCATCAAAAGTTTGAGAACCACTGGTCTACCTTGTGCCCACAGAGCAATAAAATCAACTTGGGGTCACTGTCAACAATGGTTTGAGAACCACTGGGTAATAGTTTTCTATTCTGCTGTAACATGTTGGGGTGTCATTGTTGCTAAGGTTTGAGAACCACTGAATTACAAGTCAGTCAACATATTCATTTATAAAATTGGCTACAGTGCTGTTGCCCATTATTACATAGTTCTAAGTTTATGTGATAGGCATTCATATACCTTATTAATACCATCATAACATAGGATACATGCACATTAACACATTAAAATATAATTAATAAGGATATTTGCAGAAATCAGTTCAGGATTAAAATATGACAAGGATAATCATGGCTGAAATCATACAGTAGAATTTAGTAGAAATTATTCAGTATAAAACAGGACAAGGGTAGTTCATACATGAAACTTTCAGTATACATAATGTTGTTGTCTCCTGTACAAAATCAAGGATATTAATTTCTGTTACAGTGAAAAACAAAAGATACTGACATGATATGTTGCAGATAAACATATGATTAATTCATGTTATTCATATAACAATATAGATCACTTACTCGCTCAGCTAAGATCCATTTCTGTGTTAAAATTGGACCGTTCCCCTCTGCAATTTCATAGACCAGACTATCTTGTCCAGGCCGGTCGGTCCGCCGGCTAGTGAGAGAATGGCACCTAAGTTGGCTGGGTTTTAAACTCAAGCCGGCCTGCCAGTCTAGGCTGCCGCTTTGTGAATCCTGCGCTTCGAGAATCGCGCTAAAATTTCTCCAGGTTTCTGTTTGGTGGCGTTAATTTGCCTACGTTAGGGGTGGGGCACCTGACCTATTTTGACATACGTTCCATCCCCCCAAACTGGCCATAATCCATGGTGGTTGCTAAGGTCAAAGGTCAAACGACAATATACAGCGCTCCTATCCATTGGCTAAACTGTAATTATTCAGGGCGCGGAAGTTCACAGCGGTAAAAGGTCACAGTGGTTTGCTGGTAACCTCGATTTAAGAAAAAGGAATTTCAGAAGGAAATGGGAGATCTCCTGATGTGTTTTGACGAGAGGTAGATATTCTAGAGAATTTAGAGAGAAGGAATGTTTTGGTATGAGAAAAAGATTGACAGAGAGAAAAGGCGGCGAATACACTTCGTGACATAGGCCCCCTTTTAAAAGTTATGCCTACGGCTAACTTAAGTTGAGCCGACTATTCTCTTCTGTCTGCCAATACCTTCCTGTTTCATATCTCTTGTTAATTCAATCTCAGTGTTTCCTCTTTTCCCTCTGTCGAACGGTATGCCTGTAATCCACACATCTCTATCCGTTTCCTCATTGTCAAGACGTTGAGGTATGTTAAGCAACCCTGCTCGTATGATTTTCCCTCTCTTATGTTCCTCCTTGTGGACCCTACATTGTAGCTTGCCTCCTGGCAAAGAGCTTGCATTAAAGCCTACACTCTGCTTGCAATGCGGTTTATAGCAAATAGTTTTGCATGATGAGGTTGCAACCTCATACACAACCTTATTTTAGTCACATTACTTGACCTGCCTAAGGACACATACCTATCTCCCCAGGTATGACAGCGTGTATGTTCCTCTATCGCTGTTTCTCCAGTGACAGAGAAAGATGAGTCTACCATTTGTTCCTGCCCACCAGGTACCAAGGAAATTTGAACCTGCTTCACTTTCTGATCCCAGAGAGTGGGTGAGGTTATCGGAACTGACTGAAGACTAAGTGCTTGAGGCTCATGTTCCTCTTTAGCCATTTCTCCTGTGTTAACGGAAGATATTCCTGAAACATGTTTCATTCCACCAGGTACCAAGGAAATTTGGACCCGCTTCACTTTCTGATCCCAGAGAGTGGGTGAGGTTATCGGAACTGAGTGAAGTCTTAGTGCTTGAGGGCCCTGTTCCTCTACAGCCGCTTCTCCCATGTTAAAGGAAGGTATTTCTGAAACATGTTTCATCCCACCAGATACCAAGAAACTCTGGCCCGGCTTCACTTTCTGCATGCAGATAGTGGGTGAGACTATCAAAACCTGTTCAGAATTAAGTGCACTGGGGTGGTCATCCCCTTTGCACTCTTCCAACTTTTCAGTGAAAATATTGGAAGATGAGTTAGGCATTGGAGTCTCCATAGCCTGTTCAGTCACGCCATCTCTGGATCGTGCTGAGTCTCCTAAGATGATATATTTCCCTCCTTGAGGTATGGGGTAAATTCGTTCATCTAATATTGCGGCCTTTACTTTGCCGTTTACAAAGTTCGACCTAACTTCTACACAAGCTAAAGGTAAAATCATCCTTCTGTTGTTTATCATGGGTGCTGTTACCTCAACATCCTCTTCAGTGACTTGATCAGGGTCAACAACAGAGGCTGAGACAAGGGCATCACACCCAAGACCTTGATAATACAAACAGGTGATTTCTTCTCCATTTACTGTGGCAGTCTCCACATTTTGAGAATCCCTGTATCCACTCCGGGCCTTCGTCAAGTTCCCATCCATGGTAGGGATCCTAGCTTTGTATGAAGTCTGTGGGTTTGGTGTCGGCGCCTACAGTCTAACTGATGTAGGGTGGCCGACTGGTGATGTTCAAGAACATCCCTTCCCTTCCCATAGGGTTGCATAATCCTTTTCTGCTGAGTGATCCTATTTGGTTGAGCGATCCTATTTACCAGGTTTTTGGTGTGGTTGTTTTCAGTATGCCTGTTGTGAGTTTTTGCTGAGGATGAGGAAGGTCTCTTCAGATTATTTGCACAGCTGTGCTTAATCTTGTTTTCAGGACAGTCTAGAGGTCTCTGTTTAGATATCCTAGACTCTGCTCTGTCTGAGCCTGAATTGTGAGACATAGACTCGGCTTCATGTGATGCAGTTATATTTACCGCTGAAGATGGTGATGCAACTGGCAAAGGAGTGGCATGATAAGTATTCCTAGATTCAAGTTTATCCCTGGATTCCATTTTTGTAGGTTGAAACTGAGTTTCCATTTCTTGCAGTTCTTCCTTACACTGGAGGGATTTTTCTTGTCTTTGTCTCTCATGTTCCACATTCTCTTCCTTGTATTTTGCTCTCCATTCGTTCTGTTGCCCCATTATGCTCATGAAACATTCTACCTGTTCCGAGACATAATTTTCCAGCAAACTTCCCGAGAAGCCAGATAATGTTCCAATCTTATATGATTGCGCTGTCCATTTCTTCAGTCCTTCTATCTCATCCATTTTAACAGCAGTGGTTTTGCTGAGCGAGTATGAGATCTCTAACTCACTATCAAATAAATACAGGCCTAAATACTTTCTTTAGCCGTAACTAAACTAAAGTATTTTAACAACCTATGTTATTTAAAACCAGCATCCATAAAATATAACTTAAATATTAGTTAACAACATGTAACTAATAACCAGCAGTACCACCAAGAATAGTTTTCATAACATAACTTAAAATCTGTTTTTCTTGTAAAAATTTATGTGTAATTTAGTCTAGGGTAATTTATATGTCCCCTCTTTAATCTAATCCTAGACTTGGACACCAATAAGTGACAAGTACCTACAGCAGTAGTGGTCTAGGAAAGATAAGAGTTTTCATATCTCAGACAAGTGTCTAAATATGAAAAAAGTAGATCCCGGACGAGCCCCCAGTGTAGCGAAATGGTTTTTGGTTTAGAGGGAGAAAGTGTAAGTATGACAGACTTGATGGAAGAATAAAAGATAATCTCTAGAGGAAACTCTTCCAGACTGCAAGTTGAATGCACAGTCTCTCCTCGGGAATTAGTCCACTCAAAAAAAAACTCTCGAAAGGATTCTGGTGAAACTAAACAGGATATTCTTTAGGCGATAAATTCTTTATCCGATATCCTACAAAAGGACTGTGTAAAGCACATAAGGTTGAGAAAGAGATTTGGTGTCCAGCCACATTTAAAATATCCTGACCCAATAGAAGTTAATTGAATTATGGCTGAGCCCCCAGGGTGTAGATTATATTTAAAACAAAATACAACCCAAATAATGTTAACAAGAAAAATAACAACAGACTCTGTTATGTAAAGTTTTCAAAAAAAGAAGATAGAATCTCACAGTATATTCAAATGTACAACTATATGTTCCCTAATCTATGAATGGTTCTGAACCATGTCAGAATTAATTTGTCATCACATGACAATGGGAATATTCAGTAGTGGTTCTGTTGGCATGTTCAGATACTCATCTCAAATGCTGATGTAGTCTTGTTGCCAGGGGTTCAATATGTCCCAGCACTCCAAGTCCCGCAAGTTCTTTTTAGGGTTTCAGAGGATGGCAAGTTGCTTCTTCTCCGTCTTGACACAGGGCTCATCACCAACTGGGATGGAGTATGTCTGCCCTTGAGAACACTGCTTATGGTGTAGTCTTCTGGTATGACAACCTGGTAGGACTGGATTGACAAACAATCGAAGCTCCATTAGTAATCATGCCAGAGAAGTCATTTCCCATATCTGATGGACGCTACTCGTCCATCAGAAATCTAACAACATTCATAGTTAACATCACTAACAAAGTGCTACCTATTATCTATTATAGCATAACTGACATTATAAGCATACAGGTGGGTCTCAACCTATATCCGGCTTCCAGCTTGTTTACCGCAGTGATTTTCAACGTGTGGGCTGTTAGCTTCACCAACTGTGAAGTTTGGGGCTGTGGTCATCAAAAGTTTGAGAACCACTGGTCTACATTGTGCCCACAGAGCAATAAAATCAATTTGGGGTCACTGTCAACAATGGTTTGAGAACCACTGGGTAATAGTTTTCTATTCTGCTGTAACATGTTGGGGTGTCATTGTTGCTAAGGTTTGAGAACCACTGAATTACAAGTCAGTCAACATATTCATTTATAAAATTGGCTACAGTGCTGTTGCCCATTATTACACAGTTCTAAGTTTATGTGATAGGCATTCATATACCTTATTAATACCATTATAACATAGGATACATGCACATTAACACATTAAAATATAATTAATAAGGATATTTGCAGAAATCAGTTCAGGATTAAAATATGACAAGGATAATCATGGCTGAAATCATACAGTAGAATTTAGTAGAAATTATTCAGTATAAAACAGGACAAGGGTAGTTCATACATGAAACTTTCAGTATACATAATGTTGTTGTCTCCTGTACAAAATCAAGGATATTAATTTCTGTCACAGTGAAAAACAAAAGATACTGACATGATATGTTGCAGATAAACATATGATTAATTCATGTTATTCATATAACAATATAGATTACTAACTCGCTCAGCTAAGATCCATTTCTGTGTTAAAATTGGACCGTTCCTCTCTGCAATTTCATAGACCAGACTATCTTGTCCAGGGCGGTCGGTCCGCTGGCTAGTGAGAGAATGGCGCCTAAGTTGGCTGGGTTTTAAATTCAAGATGGTCTGCCAGTCTAGGCTGCCGCTTTGTGAATCCTGCGCTTCGAGAAACGCGCTAAAATTCCTCCAGGTTTCTGTTTGGTGGCGTTAATTTGCCTACGTTAGGGGTGGGGCACCTGACCTATTTTGACATACGTTCCATCCCCCCAAACTGGCCATACTCCATGGTGGTTGCTAAGGTCAAAGGTCAAACGACAATATACAGCGCTCCTATCCATTGGCTAAACTGTAATTATTCATGGCGCGGAAGTTCACAGCGGTAAAAAGTCACAGTGGTTTGCTGGTAACCTCGATTTAAGAAAAAGGAATTTCAGAAGGAAATGGGAGATCTCCTGATGTGTTTTGACGAGAGGTAGATATTCTAGAGAATTTAGAGAGAAGGAATGTTTTGGTATGAGAAAAAGATTGACAGAGAGAAAAGGCGGCGAATACACTTCGTGACAATTTGTAGGAAATTTGCCATCACAAAGGGACAAATGTTGGTGAGCAAAGATGTATACGGTTGAATGTCCAAGTAAATGAACGCGCATGTTGGTGGTCAGTTCCATTTTCTGAATGTATCTACAAAGGTATGATGTATTAAGGCAAGCATTTAGTTTGTCCACCGGTGTTGACCGCGGTATAACTGGTAATGTTTGACGAAAATCACCAGACCGCACTATCACAGCCTCTCCCATTGGAAGAGTGTTTCCCCTTATACCTTGCAGAGTCAGATCAAAAGCTCGAAGAGCTCTCTTATGTGACATTGTGCACTCATCCCATACAATGACTTTGCATTTTTTTAGCACTTGTGCTTGTCCAGAGCCCTTGCTAATGTTACAAATCGGAGACTCTAAATATGCTAGATTTAGGGGTAGTTTGAGAGCTGAATGAGCTGTACAACCTCCTTCCAATAATGTATTCCAGATGATGCAACCGCAGGAGCAATCTCATTTTGCTTCCGAATTTTATCAACAAACACATTAATAAGAAATGTTTTTCCTGTCCCACCAGGTGCATCGAGAAACACATTAATAAGAAATGTTTTTTTTTGTCCCACCAGGTGCATCAAGAAACACATTAATAAGAAATGTTTTTCCTGTCCCGCGAGGTGCATCAAGAAAGAATAGGCCTTCACTTCTATTTATGATCAGGTCCAGAATAGCATTGTATGCCATTCTTTGATCATCAACTAAGAGCGGTTCATTGGTTTCAACAAATCTTTCCAACTGATCAATGTCATAGTTTGTTTCCCGCAAAATGTGTCTATCAAGTATTGCAGAAACAGTTTGTGTAGGCGCTTCTAGAACCAGCTGTTGAAGAGGTCTGCCATTCATGGATATACATTTATCTTCTAGCAATATAAGTGCTTGATTAAAAATTACAGAAGAGTAATTAAAATCCATAGTGAGATAATTATCTTTACGTGTTTGACTAAGAATATTTTCACTCAAGCTGTATTTATATTTCTCCTAGAGAATGTTTGGATCTGAGGGGCCGCAAGTTGTTATTATAATTGCAAATAGATTTCGTAGCTGACCAACAGCTTATATTTATGTTTTTTAAACCAAAGCGGTAGAAACCAAATTATGTTACCTGGCAACGTGCGACACAATTACTTCCATTTAAACGGTCCTTCAACGATTATAACTATTTAATAATTTTGTTTTCTGCAACAACTAAATTTTGAACTATAAAATTACATAAAAATAATTGCACAGAAAAAAGAGACAATTGAGTGAGTTTGGTTTTTACACCATATGTTGATTTAGTTGTTTAAAATGCTGTTAAAAAAATAAAACTTTAAATAATGTTAGATTTTCATTCACATTAAACACGCGCAGTGGATGCTGATTCTCACAGAACATTCATTTGTTTGAAAATAGGTATCGATACATCTCTGACGCAATTTGAAACCGCGTGGCAAAATCAGTGCCTCTAATTTATATAGTTGAAAAAAAAGGAAGTGCTACATAAAACAAGTTTTTATTTTATTTTCCATTAAATTAAAGTGTGTAGTTAAACATTTTTTATTATCTTGTAAAATATTAAAACGTGTGGTTATTAATTACAAACGTAAAATAATAGTTTTAACATGTGTGCTACGTTCCTTGATATCTCTCGGATATCTTCTTATTTGATTATGGCGCCTGAAAAATAAATGGCTTGTTTACATTTTATACGAAAACTTTAAATTAAATGTATGTCACAATATTAAATTATGAAATAACTACATCAAAGAGACTCTCTGCCGAAAATTCATTAGGAAATAATAAGGCATGCGGATTTGTATTAAGAACATATAAACATACATTACCTTTTATTTATATAGATATATGCACGAATATTAGCTAATATTCTGTCTAGTTCAAAAGCGAGAAAGGCAACATAACAGTACGTAGCTTGGCTGCAGTATAATAAGGACAGCAACCGTAGAAGGATCAAAGGTCTACCAACCAAAGACATCATGCAGGCGTGTGGAGAATAAAAAATACAAACAAATAGGGACGTTTGAAGATCGCCACTAGTCGCCAACACCATGAGTTCTAACAGGCTGATGTGGCTAAGTGGACACTTCTCACAAATGGAAGTTATAAGAAAGATAAGAACCAGTTTACTCAACCAAACGTAGGACAGAAGAGGCCATGTGACAAGATGGATGGACAGAGTGTAAAAGATAATGTGACAGCGCCATCTTGTCATCGCCATTTTGTCTGTCTTTCTCTACCTTTTTATACAACAGCGATTTGGCAGCCATTTTAGTGTTACTCAGTCAGGATCTAAAAATAGAACATTAGTGTTGCTGTCATTTTCGACGGAGTCATCTGTCAAGTTATTTGCTTATGTTTGTATCATAAGTATAATTGTGTCTTACCTGCGATGTCAGGTTGATTAGGGGTTGTCTTCCCTTGTTTATTCATTCATTGTGTTTGACCTTTAGGGTCAGAGGTTGACAGTTCGGCGTGGGCCTATGGGAAGGTTTTTTAAGCGGGAGTGAGATATACTTCCGGGAAGCCGGGAGGTCCTGTTTTTCTGAAGGGACCAAGAGTCCATTGTTTTTCGGGGAGAATCTTCGAAGTAACTGCTATGGCAGTTTTCCCCAGTGAATCTCTGTGCGTCGGGATGACGACAGAATTCCTTGTGTAGTTCTGAGGATTCATTTACCAGGTAATACCGACCTTTATGCATTATTACGCTTTTCGGTGGCAGAACATGTAAAGGATTACCTAGGGTGAACAGCAGCTCACTGATCCGCCATTTCAGAACTTATATATTTGTGCTCGAGGTAGCCATCCAAGACTGTTAGTCTTATATTGTCCAGAAATCCAGTGACGAAGATATATTGTGGGAGCCGCAGATTGGCGGAACTTCTATCTACAATAAGTATTACTGCAGGGTTGGTGATAACCTATTTAACAGAAGTACACGGCCGACGTTAGGACGAGGCCTGTGCTTTCGGCTATTATACTACAGCCTGATATGTGCAATTGGCAGGGAGTGCCAAGTTGCACCTATGTGTCAAGGTAACTAAGGCATCTGACGCGTTTAGTCAGAGACGCCAAGGGCGACGCTACGAACTGTCATTATTGAAGAACTTTGCTATTGACCATGCACGTCTATTCTGATGTTTACCTTTTTGAATGCCAAATGTATACCTATCGATGTCAGGTCAGCATGACCTTGTTACACTGACTGTTCCTGTTGATATTATGTGTGTTCCCGTCAATAAATGTCTTGAAACATGCCTGCAGTGTCAAAGCATCCTTGATTACTGCATGTGAGAGTATGGGTTGCAGGATCTACATCTATACGAGCCTAAACACATTCGCGTCTTCATTCGCACCCACACTCAACTCATCATACGCTCGCACTACACATCTAACAACATGTAAACTGTCTTGGGCCAGTGATCACCTCAACAAAAAAAAAAAGACAGTTACATTTCTGGTGGACCAGTTACGTGGGCTCTTATGATACATTTCTTGTCGCCAATGTGGCCTAGAAACTTACATTTCTGATGGACCAGATCTGTGGGTTTAAAAAGAACAGAGCGAGCATTTGACATTATTGTTGACATTTATGGATCCAGAAATTTACATTCCTGGTTGGCTGTTACATGTATGATGTCTCCAGTTTTGTCGAGAAAGTTACAAGAAGGACAAGTACACATTACACTTCTGATCTGTGGGTCTAAGCTACACACGGGACAGCCGTAACACACAACGCTAATTCTACACTTGCAAGTTTTGGCTACAACAGGACAGATATAGGTCATCAACGGTTGACACAAATAAACAGTACGAGCATTTATATTATAATGCTACATAAAGCATAACAAGACAAGTACTGAAGTGAACTACTAGGCATTTGCTACGTGGACCATAACTGCATAGAAGGCGGGTTCCTATTGTAAACAGTACTGCGGGTTGTTACACGTTTCATTCAACAACAGACTTTTCTAGGTCAGAGTATTCAAGCTACATTGTTGGAGGTCAAGTGTCTGTAAACAGTACGTGAAATTGTAAACATTCAATGTGCAAGCCCTAATTTGAGAAGGTCATAGTAACTTTGGTTCGTGAATACCACTTTATGTTACAGTGGATTTGACGTTCAGTGCGCGTTTGACATTTCGTTTCTGTGTTCGCAAGGAGCAAGAAATTTATTTTAGTTTCAGCTGTGACTGAACTTGTTCTGCAACACATTGAAATTGATTGCTATATGTTTATGTCACTTCTACTGTTTTGTGTATTTTTCTGCGGGTTTTTCGGTTGGTGGGTCTTACGGTAAATATGCCACTTGATCGAGGCTTACTGTAAGCGGTCTGTAGGTGCAAATTTTCTTAATTTGGAAATTTGCTAGTGACAATTGGTCGCTATTGATGTTAGCTGTGATGTAATTGTACTTAACGTTGTTTTTGTAATATTTTGTCTGTTTTTCAGTTTTGATTGTCGATTTGTTTTGTTTGTATTCTGTAGGTCTCTCCTTTCTTGTGTATTTCTCTACACATTTTTGGTTAAAACAGTGTTGCCATTTGTATTGTTTTGTATTTTTGTCTTTGTATTTTTTTTTTGGTTGTACTACATTACTGTCATGCACAGTCTACATACACATACTAGGTCATGTTTTGATATTATTGATAAGGTAGACTCTTCATATAGAGTTTGTTAAATAATATTATATAAGATATTTATACAAGTTCTTTGATAAAAGACTTGTTATCTACAAAGATTGAGACAGTAAAATAAAGTGAAGTGAGTATACAAGTCTAGCATTTCAGACTTGTCTCCCATTGAAGTGGGATAAGGTAATTTATTTAATTTTTTTTTCAGGTTTCTGATCTCATTAGACAGAATGTCTACATTGGATTTCTTCATCCAGCAAGGGTTGACCCTTGGTAAGTCTGGTAAAGAATTGGAAGAATATTCATCTGCTCAATTCGCCATTGCATTAAAGTCAGAAGAAAAGAAACAAAAAGAGGAAATTAAATTGAAAGCAGAAGCTGAACTAAAGAAGCTAGAAGCTGAGAATAGAAGATTAGAACTTGAAGAAAGAAGGTATCAAAGAGAGGCTGAGGAGAGAAAAGCTCAAGCTGCTGCTGAGGAGAGGAAAGCTCAAGCTGCAGCTGATGAAAGAAAATTCCAGATGGAAATGGAAGACAAAAAACTTCAAGCTGCTGCAGAGGAAAAAAAAAACTTCAAGCTGCTGCAGAGGAAAAAAAACTTCAAGCTGCTGCTGAGGCTGAAATTAGAAAAATGGAACATGAGGAAAGAAAACAGAAGATGGAACTTGATGAAAAACTCGCAATTTTGGAGTTAGAGAAATTGAAATTGGCGAGTACGGGTGCTCAGCAAACAACTTCGAGTACGACAAAGGAGTTTGTTAGTAGGATTAAATTGCCTCATTTCAATCCTTTAAAGGATGACGTAGCAGATTATCTAGATAGATTCCAATTTTTGTGCGATACGCATAACATAAAAAAGGAAAAATATGTTGAACAACTGATGCCATTTTTTACAGGTGACACAGTGACTACTCTTATGACAATAGACGAACATGAGAGGACTAATTATGATGTTGTCAGGGCAGCATTACTAAAGAAATACCAATTAAAACAAGAAGACTATCGTCTTCGTTTTAGGACAATGTTGCCAGAAAATGGAGTAGATTTCTCTGATTTTGTTACAAAGATACGTCGTACATTTACACGATGGGTTGAGTTGTCTCAGATTGAGAAAACATATGAAGGTCTAATGGACTTATTATTGCGAGATAAGGTTTTGTCATCTGTTAATGATTCTTTTCTTGCATTCCTTCATGAGCGTAAGCCTAAAAACTTAAAAGAAATGGAGGAATACTGTTGTCAGTATGCCACAGCACATCCCCATGCTACAGTTAGCAATTCTAAAGTGAAAGAAGGGTTGCCAGCTGCTTCGGCAACACCATATGGCCCTAATTTCAGAAAAAAATTTCAGGGTGCTCAACAAAATTGGAATAGGGGAAGTAATCAAAATTACACTCAGAAGCGGAGTAATCCAACACATGATGGTTCTTCGTCTATGCAGTGGAGACAAGATGGTAGTTCTCGTAATTTTAGTGGTAATAATTTGAGACACTTTCGTAAAGGCTATCCAAATAATAACTATTCAAATTTTCGAGGTAATCATTCTCGACGTCAAGATTATGACGATGGTGAATTTAGAAACCGGGATTCAAACCGGAATGATGATTACAATAGGCAATATGATAACAATTACAGGGGAAATGATAGTCGAAATAATTACAGGGGAAATGATAATCGAGGTAGACCTAGGTTTAACAAAAAAAGACCTTACCAACAGGCAAACTCTGCGCAACAAGAGTTTGATGGAGCCTGTAATACAGTAAATGATAGTGGTAACTCTAGGGCTATCACTGGTTGTGCTTTCGATTTTGGGAGAGCAACTGAATGCCCCCAATGCTTAACATTGTTTGACTCATCAACTGTATCTACGCTAAGTTGTGGTCACCCTCTTCCTGCTCTACCTGCTACAGTTGCGCATGATGGGAGAGGATCTCTCATCTTACATAAAGGTCTAATAAATGATAGGCTAGTCTCAGTACTTTTCGATTCGGGATGTACTACCGTCGGGGTTAAGGAGTCTCTGATAGATCCTTGCTGTGCCACGGGAAAAACAATCAAATGTGTTACATTTGGTGGTACTATGGAAAGCTATCCTACTGCTATTATTAGGATTGACACTCCTTTCTTCACAGGAGATGTCCATGCATGTCTTCTTCCTAATCCTATTGCGGATCTTATAATCGGTCGTATTCATGGGGTTAAGGAATGCACCCCGCAACAAATTTCTAGTTGGGAAGAAAAAAAACATTCAAACGGTCAATGCAGTGGTGACAAGAGCTCAAGCTCTTAATCCCCCAACTTCATCTGATAATAGTAATGAAGTTGATAGCCAAGACGAGCACTTGGTGATTTCCCATGACTCGTTTGTTAAACGTCAAGAAGAGGATCCTTCTTTGAAGAAATACTTCCTTCTTGCAAAGAAAGGGGATCCCAATCAAAATACGAATCACAAATCGTATATCACTATGAAGAATGGTATATTGGTACGAATGGTACAACACTCGGACAAGTCTATGCACTCGCAAATTCTTGTGCCTAAGTGTATGAGAGCCTTAATTCTTCGGCATGCACACGATTCTCAGTGTGCGGGACACATGGGTTTTTCCAGAACTAAAACTAGAGTCCTTGCGTCATTCTTTTGGCCATTCGTGAATAAAGACATCCGAATTTATTGCCGATCTTGCAAAATTTGTCAAGAGGTCAAGTCTAGGGGTCCGAGACATGCTGCTCCTATTCAGGCTGCAGATATTCCGATTCGGCCGTTTCAGAAAATGGCTATAGACATCATTGGTCCGTTCAAAATTAAGTCAGCCAGAGGACACCAATTTATCCTCACTTGCGTGGACATGTGCACGCGTTGGCCAGAGGCTATTCCTCTGAAGAGCATATCAACTGTCGATATCGCTGATGCTCTTTGGCTCGTATTTTCTCGTCTGGGATTCCCCGGAGAAATACTGTCGGATCACGGCACTCAGTTAATTTCGGACGTTATGTCTCAGGTAATGGCTACGCTAGATATTAAAAGGTCTCTCAGTAGTATTTATCATCCAATGTCCAATGGATTGGTAGAACGTCTTAACAGGACACTAAAGAACTTACTTGGCAAGATAACGGAGGATCATCCTGAAGATTGGGACAGGGTTTTACCTGCAGTCCTCTTTGCCTATAGAGAGGTTCCCAACGAGCATACAGGGTTTTCTCCTTTCGAACTTGTCTTTGGCGCGCAACCGCGCGGGCCAATGTCCTTGTTACACGATTTGATAACTTCCGATAATATTGACGATGATACACAATCGTCATATGAATATGTTATAGCTCTTAGAGAAAAGATTATCGAATCGTGCAGGTTAGCAACTTCATCTTCCGAATTTGCGAAAGAAAAAGCTAGGCGATTTGCTAATAAGAAAAGACGCCTACGTCAACTTTGTCCTGGAGACAAAGCATATGTCTTACTGCCCTCAAGAGAGAATAGACTTCTCATTTCTTGGAAGGGTCCATACACTATAGTCTCGAAAATTTCTGATGTCGACTATATTGTCGATGTGGATGGAAGGCATAAAACCTTCCATATAAATATGTTAACAGAGTTTATTGAACGTCCAGACTATTTACAGCCTATTTTCCAGGCGACGGACGACTCTCCAGTTCAACATGGTCACATCTCATCCCTGTCCGTTATACAGGATGAGGAAACTATTTTTTCTGACGTGAACTTACCTCTTCCTACGATTCCACTTATTTCAACGGAATCGTGGAGAGACGTTACAGTCTCTTCTAACTTGTCTTTTGAGGAACAACGTCAAGTATCCTCTACGTTACAATCATATCAGGATGTCCTTACCGACATTCCTGGACACACAGATGTCATAGAACATGACATCATACTTACTGATCGTAATCCGATCAGAGTAAGACCATACCCAATACCTATTCATTTTCAAGCACAAGTCGAGAAAGAATTGGATGAAATGATTCAACTACAAATAATTGAACCATCCACTTCAGCTTATTCTTCGTCGATAGTTATTGTTCGAAAGAAAGACAATAACATACGTCTTTGCGTTGATTATCGCAAATTAAATCAAGTTACGAAGTTCGATGCTGAACCTATGCCGTTATTAGATGATCTACTTATTAGACTTTCTAAAGCTAAATTCTTTACTAAACTAGACTTGTCGAAAGGTTATTGGCAAGTCCCATTGACGGAACACGCCAAACCTCTCACTGCTTTTTCGACACCTAGGGGTCTGTTTCAATGGAATTTTATGCCTTTCGGGCTTATGAACGCCCCAGCGACTTTCGTGCGCATGATGCGACGAATTCTATCAGATCGTGCAGATGTCATTGCATATTTAGACGACATCTGTCTTTTCAGCGATACTTGGGAAGAACACTATGTGGGTCTAAAGGAATTGCTATCTACTCTACGTGAGCATAGTTTGACTGCTAAACCCTCTAAAGCTTTTGTTGGGTTTAGTGAAATTTCCTTCCTAGGTCATCGAGTTGGTCATGGTCTGTTGAAGACAGAGGACCAAAACATTTCAAAGATATTAAATATCTCGGTTCCGAAGACAAAAAAGCAAGTGCGTAGTCTCTTGGGATTGATACAATTCTATGGAAGATTCATTGAGAATCTGTCCTCCATTATGGCACCACTTTCAACGTTATTGAAAAAAGGTTCTCCTAATATGGTGCGTTGGTCCCAAGAATGCCAATCTTCATTGGATCAGGTTAAGAATTTGTTCTCATCTCATCCTATCTTAAGACTACCGACGATTGATAAGACTTTTGTCCTTCGTAGTGATGCCTCTTCCACTGGCATTGGAGCGGCACTAATGCAGGAATATTCAGGAACTCTGCATCCTGTAATGTATATTTCTAGGAAGCTGAATGCGGCAGAAAGGAATTACTCGGTTTTGGACCGTGAATTGTTAGCTATGGTTTGGTCCATTCTTAAGCTACAAAGGTTCCTTCTGGGCGCGCATTTCTTTATGGAAACCGACCAAAAAGCTCTTACGGCTATGCAAAGTAAGGATTTGAAGAGCTCGAGATCTACTCGTTATGCTATTGCTCTTCAGCCTTTCCATTTCACGGTGCGAGCTATCCGTGGTTCGGATAATGTGATGGCGGACATATTGTCTAGATGCCCACATGATTCCAGTTAAATCTTGTGTCCTAGTTTTTCCTGATATATTTTCAGACTTAGGTCTGTCCTTAATATCATAATATGTTGTAATACAAATGTATTTGGATGATGTTTAGATAATTTAACAAATTTCATTTTGTCCATCCATCAGTGATATGTTGCTAAAATAGCATTGACATTTGTATATTGCTATGATTATATTATTTAGTAATGTTTGATATATGATTGGTATTGCCAGCAACTTAGGTTTCTTGAATGGTATCCCTTAGTTTGTTTGGCTTAAAGGAAATATTTTCTCCTATGTTGGGAGATGATTTGTACCCTCTTCTATTGTACCTGATATTAGGTTCATTGTTTGCATGAGCACAGAAGTGATACTGGTGCTATCTTGCTCATGAACATATTAAAAAAAAAAAAAAATTGCATTTTTTTTTTTTACAGGGGGGGTGGTAGTAATGTTGCTGTCATTTTCGACGGAGTCATCTGTCAGGTTATTTGCTTATGTTTGTATCATAAGTATAATTGTGTCTTTACCTGCGATGTCAGGTTGATTAGGGGTTGTCTTCCCTTGTTTATTCATTCATTGTGTTTGACCTTTAGGGTCAGAGGTTGACAGTTCGGCGTGGGCCTATGGGAAGGTTTTTTTAAGCGGGAGTGAGATATACTTCCGGGAAGCCGGGAGGTCCTGTTTTTCTGAAGGGACCAAGAGTCCATTGTTTTTCGGGGAGAATCTTCGAAGTAACTGCTATGGCAGTTTTCCCCAGTGAATCTCTGTGCGTCGGGATGACGACAGAATTCCTTGTGTAGTTCTGAGGATTCATTTACCAGGTAATACCGACCTTTATGCATTATTACGCTTTTCGGTGGCAGAACATGTAAAGGATTACCTAGGGTGAACAGCAGCTCACTGATCCGCCATTTCAGAACTTATATATTTGTGCTCGAGGTAGCCATCCAAGACTGTTAGTCTTATATTGTCCAGAAATCCAGTGACGAAGATATATTGTGGGAGCCGCAGATTGGCGGAACTTCTATCTACAATAAGTATTACTGCAGGGTTGGTGATAACCTATTTAACAGAAGTACACGGCCGACGTTAGGACGAGGCCTGTGCTTTCGGCTATTATACTACAGCCTGATATGTGCAATTGGCAGGGAGTGCCAAGTTGCACCTATGTGTCAAGGTAACTAAGGCATCTGACGCGTTTAGTCAGAGACGCCAAGGGCGACGCTACGAACTGTCATTATTGAAGAACTTTGCTATTGACCATGCACGTCTATTCTGATGTTTACCTTTTTGAATGCCAAATGTATACCTATCGATGTCAGGTCAGCATGACCTTGTTACACTGACTGTTCCTGTTGATATTATGTGTGTTCCCGTCAATAAATGTCTTGAAACATGCCTGCAGTGTCAAAGCATCCTTGATTACTGCATGTGAGAGTATGGGTTGCAGGATCTACATCTATACGAGCCTAAACACATTCGCGTCTTCATTCGCACCCACACTCAACTCATCATACGCTCGCACTACACATCTAACAACATGTAAACTGTCTTGGGCCAGTGATCACCTCAACAAAAAAAAAAGCCAGTTACAATTAGTCATATCGCTTACGGATAGCAGCCAATCAGAAGAGAGGAGTGCCGAAGCTGCCCGGCGATTGAAATCCTCTGTTATTTCCATGCCAGACGCTGGGGCAAGTCGGTGTTAAAGTCTAGTTCAAGAACATACCTAGGACATGTGAGTAGATATAATATTATTCTCCAACATTCTAAAGTCTTTATAGTGTTAGATACGATATACGATCACCATCTTTGTGCTTTAGTATTTTAAATAATTATATACTTAATTCAATGTTATTTATATTTCGCTGCGGTTGGTTTCAGATCTAAATTTATTCAGACATGGCGTGGCTGGAGCAGATGGTCCATGTTCAGGAAATATAACACGTGGCCGGTACTAGAACTGACATATTCGGTTATTACATTTGTGTAAATGAAATTAATGGTTAAGTATTTCCATATTATTTGGGGTTAAGGAAACCTTCAATGATCTTATGTAAATCCGACACGTCGGTTTGAATAATATTTAATTGTGGCGCGATTTAGATTGTTATATTTATTAACTACGGTGCTGATGCCGAAATAGTTTATTTTAGTGTGGTGAGTGCTGCAATTTATTAATATGTTACAGCTTACTAGAATAAAGTCCTGTGCTTCTTCAGTAATGTTAGACTGATAATGTGGTTAAGTATTAGTAAGATCGGCTATAGCTAATTGGTGTTAGCTTTCTTAGTTTCATAGTCCTTTATACAGTGTAAAATCTCTATTGGTTATCTGTACTGCTTTAAATAGCTTTGCTAAGCCATTATTTCTATAATATTTAGTATTATAATGTAAGGTTACTATAGAATGTACAACCACGCAGCTTAGCTGGGTTGGTAGCGTAGCTGTATGCTGTCCTCGCAAGATGACAGCCACGTGTTATAGGCCTAGTGATGTATTTAGTTCTAGTCATTAATATGCCTTGTAAATATGATACCCCTACTTTTGGTACGTGGAGCACATTTGAGGCATAAACGTTCCTGTTTGCTCCTTGTGGAGCAGGGCGACACCAGTGCGGATGAATCCAACAGAAGCTTGCACGAAGCATTTATATGCTATGGCAGTGGTTTGTTTCTGTAACAATGTGTTTTATATGATGAGTTCCCAATCTCATCAGTCGGCATATACGACATGCTTCAGAGTGCAGGGACGAATATTGAGATGGATCAGTTGCGAGGTGGTGGTTTATGCTCATTAATGAGAAGTATTCGTTGTACATATCGTTTAATATTATTTTATGCATATTTCATTATTATTTAGTTATTGTTATGTGTCGGATAATTTATGAGAGCACGTGGGTCCACTTGGAAACAAATTATCTCTTCTCGCTCCTTATGGAGCATATGGCCACCAGTGTGGCTGGCCTCCGTATGGAGACCGCACAAAGCATTCAGATGCTCTTGCCGTAGTGGTTTCGGTAGCAATCTGTGTTACATGGTGAGATTGCCAGCGTCATGCACAACACCATACTAGTCTGATTAGACGACATGCATTGGCTGAGTATGTGTGCATGATAGTTGAATGTTTCAGGTAGCGTGGAAGAAGGACAGTTTGACAGGTGGGAGAGCTAAGTTTTTCTCATTATTTAACTATTATGATTTTAACTAATCGGTGCTTTGTTTGCGTTTCAGATTAGCAATTGAGCACTGGCTGGGTGTTTTGTTTGTTTGGTTACTTGTTTGATGTTTGTTCTTTAGTTTGCTTTGTGGGTTTGGGTCACTGACTGGGTTGTATGAATAAATACAGCCCCTGCCTTAGAATCCGAGTTTTATTGTTGTTCGGGTCGGTTGCGAGTTTGCAAGAAAGTGATCACATATCCCAACAGCATCATCATCATCTCGCCCACTCTATCACAATAAGAACAGCTTCTTATTCCTCTTCTTCTTCAAGTACCATGACAGCTGGCCTAAGTGATCATGTATCTCCACAACTTCCGGTCTTCAGCGTTGTTTATCACTTGTGGTCTAGGATTGTTTCCTTACATCGATGTTAAGCTGTCTAGCAGCTTCTCTCCTTGTTCTCCTATTTTATCTTTTTCCTTTGACGCTTTCCTGTTGTTACAACAATATTTTAGCTTTCCTGTTGTTACAACAATATTTTAGCTTTCCTGTTGTTACAACAATATTTTAGCTTTCCTGTTGTTACAACAATATTTTAGCTTTCTTCATCGTGTAACATGCCAAACAAAAGTGCATTCCTTCCTTTTAATTTGAGTTTTTGTTTAATTCGCTGACAACTGGCCTCTTTAACGATATCCTCAGTAATCTTTCTAGCTGTCTATTGTTGTCTTGGTATTACTTCGAAAAACCACATCTCTCTGGCCTCCATGGATGTTCATGCTTGTTTACTGAATGTCCATTACTCGCTTCCATATGTCAAGATGGGCTCTATGTAATACTGAAGAACTCTGTTTCTTACTTCCATTGACAAATATTTATTGTTTAAGACATGTAAGAGCCGCATTAGCGCAGTTGTTAGTGTACTGGCTTCCTAGCTCGATGGTCCGTGGTTCGATCCTCAGTTGAGGTGGGACTCCAAGGTCCACCCAGCCTCATGAATTGGATACCAGAACAACTCTGGGAAGGTTAATGCGGCCGATATGATGCTGACCCCTAATGTGCCGATGGTCAAGAAAATATGGGCCTAACGCCATATTCCCAATATGCCTTAATCGGCATGTAACGGGATCCTTTACGTTTTTTTTAAGAAATGTTTATTGAAGGCTGCTTTAGCATATGCTGTTCTACCTGTCATACGTGAGATACTTCTTCTCTCTGATGTTATTAACATGCCTAGGTACTTGAGTCTATTGACGTGTTATATAACGCTCCCGTTTACCTTCCTGATGTATTATGAAGATGTCGTTGTCTGCCACACGACCATCAAAGGAGCTGGGCATTGTACAGTGTATACTTGAGAGAGAGAGAGAGAGAGAGAGAGAGAGAGAGAGAGAGAGAGAGAGAGAGAGAGAGCGAGAGAAAGAGAGCGAGAGACAGAGTGAAAGAACGAGAATGAGAGAAAGGGAGAAAGCGTGAAAGAGAGAGTGAGAGACAGAGAGAAATAGAGAGAGTGAGATAAAGAGGATGAGAGAAAGAGAGAGAAAGAGAGAGAAAGAAAGTAAAAGAGAGCAAAAGAGAGAGTGAGAGACAGAGAGATAAAGAGGGTGAGAGACAGAGAGTGACAGAAAGAGGCAGATCGAAAGAGTGAGAGAAAGTGAGAGAAAGAGCCAAAGAGAGAGAGACAGAGATAAATAAAGAGAGAGAGTGAGAAAAAGAGAGTGTGAGAGAAAGAGAGTGAGAGAGCCAGCGCGAAAGATAGAGAGTGAGATACAGAGAGTGAGAGAGATACAGAGAGAGTGAGAGATAGAGAGTGAGAGAGATACAGAGAGAGTGAGAGATAGAGAGTGAGAGATAGAGAGTGAGTGACAGACAGAGGTAGAGAGTGAGAGAAAGAGAGTGAGAGAAAGAGAGAGCGAACGAACGAACGAACGAACTTTATTTTCGAAGGGTTAAGAATTGGGCGCGCAGGCCCGTCTAACATTCTGCCCTTCCACTCTCATTAATCTTGCATACTATATCCTTTCATTCCCACATATTACTTTAAGCATTAATTTAAAGGCATGCAACATTATAAAGTTACCATAACAGCATTCATTTACAGTATGCAATCATAATAAAAAATGAGTAGGTTTTTTTTTTAAACAAACAAGAAAGTAATTGGGAAAAAAATGTATTAATTAATTTTAAAAAATAAAATAATATAAACAAAACAATAAATAAATAAATTTGTAGATACGGGGAGCCGCGCTAGCGTAGTGGTTACAACACCGCTCTGGCGACCGGGTGATACAGGATCAAACCCGGGCGACGGCATTTGAGGATTTTTCGTCGACCGGGATTTGGACTGGATTAACTCGAGACCTGGCGATGACATTTGAAGGAGTGTCGTCGACCAGGGACTGGCGGCTCCTGAGCCGACCCAGCTGCAATGGGTACCTCCGAAATCGGCGAGTATTTGCCTGAATGGCGAGGGACACCTGTCTCTGTACAAGAAATAAAGGGATACTCACGTAAAATCAATGTCAGGTTAGACATAAATAATAACCTGAGATTTCGCCTCGAGTATTAGTGGGCGTACGAAAAAAAAAAAAAAAATAAAATAAAATAAATAAATTTTGTATACCGACACTCACTTATGCGGTCAATCCGTCTACAATTAATCTGTATTTTTTAATGTGTCATCAATCGTCAATATAAAAATTACATATACACATTCTCGCTTATATCCATACATTCTTGAAAGAGAGAGATAGAGAGAGTGAGAGAAAGAGAGAGATAGAGTGAGAGAAAGAGAGAGTGAGAAACTGAGAGAGATATGGAGAGAGAGGGTGAGGGAAAAAGAGAAAGAGTGAGAGACAGATAGAGAAAGTGAGAGTGAGAAACTGAGAGAGAAAGAGAGAGAGAGTGAGAGAAAGAGAGCGAGAGAGAGAGAGAAAGTGAGAGACTATTAAAGATAAGAAAAGAACTTGAACAACTTGGTAGGATAATGAAAATAAAAATATTGAATTGTGCAGACTTTTGTGACGTCACAAAATGTGGACAGATGTGAGCCTTGTAATACTTTAAAATGTGGACAGATGTGAGCCTTGTAATACTTTAAAATGTGGACAGATGTGAGCCTTGTAATACTTTAAAATGTGGACAGATGTGAGCCTTGTAATACTTTAAAATGTGGACAGATGTGAGCCTCGTAATACTTTAAAATGTGGACAGATGTGAGCCTTGTAATACTTTAAAATGTGGACAGATGTGAGCCTTGTAATACTTTAAAATGTGGACAGATGTGAGCCTTGTAATACTTTAAAAATGTGGACAGATGTGAGCCTTGTAATACTTTAAAATGTGGACAGATGTGAGCCTTGTAATACTTTAAAATGTGGACAGATGTGAGCCTTGTAATACTTTAAAATGTGGACAGATGTGAGCCTTGTAATACTTTAAAATGTGGACAGATGTGAGCCTTGTAATACTTTAAAATGTGGACAGATGTGAGCCTTGTAATACTTTAAAATGTGGACAGATGTGAGCCTTGTAATACTTTAAAATGTGGACAGATGTGAGCCTTGTAATACTTTAAAATGTGGACAGATGTGAGCCTTGTAATACTTTAAAATGTGGACAGATGTGAGCCTTGTAATACTTTAAAATGTGGACAGATGTGAGCCTTGTAATACTTTAAAATGTGGACAGATGTGAGCCTTGTAATACTTTAAAATGTGGACAGATGTGAGCCTTGTAATACTTTACCTGTTTTATCTTGTCATTATACCTGCAGAGGTCTCCTGAGTGGAAAAGTCAAGAGAGGAGTGACCCCATTCGAAGGTCGTACAGGTTATTTTGCCGCTAACGCCCCGCATTTGGTCGATTTTAGTGACAGAACATTTGATATAATTGACGTCATCCAAGACATAGCCAAGAAACATGGTATGTTCTTTTTGTTCTTTTCCATATGGCATATGTTGCATTTTATTATTTGCTTTTGTGTATCTTTATGTTTGATTTTTTCTGTTTTGTACACCGTATGTGTCACGTGTTGCCTCCTCTTTGCTCTGCAGTGATGGTCCAGCAATGGCCAAAACCTAGAATGTACAATATGGGTCTTTGCACAAGATTACTCTTGGCAGAGATGCAGATAGAAGGATGATGATGATTCTACCTTGAGGGAGTGTTCACAATATATTTTAGAAGTCAAGAACAATGCTGAATGTGTCTTAGCAATGTTAACTTTTATCTGTCTGACAACTTTTGTGACGAGATATATTGTATGATTTAGCGCGTTCAAGCCCCCAACTGAATTAATTCAGTGACATCTTAATTTAGTATGCCTGTTTTTAGTGTATTTAAGGTGATTGAGACAAACGGGTGCAGTACACTCAAAAGGATTAGATCAACTATAAATTTGTGTATATACAAAAAACAAATGTAATAATCAATTGTATTTAACAGTGTAAAATGAATAATTCTTTTTACAAAAAAGCTATCATCACAGGGTGATGTTATGGATATTGAGGAACTTGACTGAAAGTTCACTTGGCAGCTTTTAAGTTAGTAATTAACTGCCAGTACGCTTGATGGTTTCTGCTCCAGCCGATGATTGGTTCTTTGCAGGTTATGGACTGATGCACTCTCGTCACTGGTCAAGTCTGGAGGTTGTGAAACGTTCCAAGAAATATCAGGGAGTAATCACAAAGCTGGTCCAGCGTCTTCAAGACCCGTCCGATGATGGTGTCTAACGTTGACAGCAGGCTACTTATACCACACGCTTTGTTCCAGAGATAGTACCCTCAACTGGTACCACCGACTAGTATTATGAAAGAAGAGAAAGAAATACCCTCCGGAGTACTGGAATTCCTGACACACAATCATGTGCCCCCCCCCCCCCTCTTTCATTCCACCATACCATCTACCTCAGAGCATTACCCTCTCTTAGCATTAGTATTAATCACAGTGAGTGGAAAACATTCATTATATTTATATTGAATATCTTTACATCTGCACTGGTTGAAAAGGTGATTAATGTAATAAGTATGTAAATCAGTTTTATAATAATCCACTCTCTGCTCCATATGGATCTTTGGACTACCTCTGCTTTTGGTTCTCTATAAGAAACCCGCATAAAGCAGCCACCATCTCTTGCAGTGATGATTCATGAAACCATCATTCTATATGCTGAGATTGCCAGCCTCAGATGACTTGGACATCCATTAGCAATTTTCACATGTTAATAAATACAAAATATAGAATTTTAAAAATATACAACTCGCCCTAAAATCTCTTTAGGAATATTGACTCATGGGCTCAGAAAAATAGTTAAGGCAGCTTGTTTAAGATGCCTCTTACACTCGGTCTGGGGTATTACTTTACACTAGGCTTTAACTCTGACTTTGTGTTTCAGATTCCTAGGCTTTCCGTCTTAAAGTAGGTGGAGTTTTCCTGGGAAATAAGTCCACAAGAGGCTCAAACAAAGTCCGGTCCGATAAACGGAATTCTGATCCTATTCCTTACTCTGGCTAGCTGGCTGTCTTCTTGACGAGGTGAATTTCACAGTGCTCTAAACCGGCGAAAGTGTCAGATTATATTGAAACTTTCGTCCAACGCACGTGGTTGTTGCTCTCTGACCAGGCTTAAATTATAATTGTTGTTTATAATATCCAGAATTGCCCAGCCAATTGCATTCAATCACGCGTGTTATGATATTTTTCCTCATGGAATTTGTCTGTGTGACTCATACATTTGTGAAATTCAAGCATTCACTCTCCATATAAGGTAGTTTGATTTTCCGTCTAAGATTATCACATTTACAACTCACAACTTCCTAAATTTATTACTGATCATATCTTTTCGGAAGCTATTACAACATGTCGTCGTCTTTAGGTGTGTCTGTCATATGACCGGCGCTCCCTGTGAAAACACAAACACCTGGTGTCACTACACGAAAATTTCTGGCGACTAGTCTGATCTTACCTGTATCAACTTTCAGTAAGGATAGGCATGGCAAACAAACATGACGAATTATGACAGGAAGAAGTGTAAACACTGACTCGAAAATACCAAATATTGTCCGAGGTATGAAAATAGAACGTGCAGAGCGCAACATGAATCACGGGAAGACACAAGAAATAAAAAATGTCGAGGTCATTCTGTGACAGTTGGTTCTCTTTGTTCTTGTTTATCTATAGTATTTTATGTTTTTATTTTGTTTTGTGTGTGGTTTAAAAAAAAAACGTTATGTTTAGTAACCCTAATTTCTCTTTGTTCTGCAGACAACGTAAATAGTATGATTGTTTTGTATAAACTTTAAATGGTATATTAGTTCCGTATACATTGTTAATGTTATATTTGTTTTGTTTAAATTTCTCATACACTATGGTTTTTTTTTTTTTTTTTTGAGTAAAACATAAATGTTCTTTTTGTCCTCTTTTATTATGCTACACTCGCAAAAACCATTTTCTGGAGAAATAACAAATTAAAAAGTTGTCAGTCAAGAAATCTTCACTGAAATATAAAGGATCATATCGTAGTATTATTTTAGGAATAATGGGACAATTCTTAGAACTTTCGTCCACACGGATATGACATTATCTCTCTCACTTGTTCCCTTCTCAAGTCTTATGACTCATATACACAAAAGGGTAACGGTTTTTTATAAATAATTTTTCTACAGCTGCTCAGCTTTGCATGAAGTCTTTCAAGAAGAATATTTGTCCAAGTTTCAATAACTGTCCCGCTGTTTGTGGCGTCTTTATCAAACAAAACGTGCTCACGTGAAGTCTCAATAACTGTCCCGCTGTATTTGTCGTCTTTACCAGACAAAACGTGCTCACGTGAAGTCCCAATAACTGTCCCGCTGTATGTGTCACCCAACAAAACGTGCTTACGTGAAGTCTCAATAAATGTTTCGCTGTATGTGGCGTCTTTACCCACCACATCGTGCTCACGTGAAGTCTCAATAACTGACCAGCTGTATGTGGCGTATTTACCCAACAAGACGTGCTCGCGTGAAGTGTCAGTAACTGTCCCGCTGAATGTGGCGTCTTTACCAAACAAAACGCGCTCACGTGAAGTATCAATAACTGCCCTGCTGTATGTGGCGTCTTTACCCAACTAAACGTGCTCACGTGAAATCTCAATAACTGTCCCGCTGTATGTGGCGTGTTTACCCAATAAAACGTGCTCACGTGAAGTCTCAATAACTGTTCCGCTGTATCTGGCGTCTTTACCCCCCCCCCTCCCCCCGGCCCCAAAAAAAAAAAGAAAATGCTTACGTGAAATCGCAATAACTGTCCTGCTGTATGTATAGTATTTACTCAACAAAACATGCTCAAGTGAAGTCTCAATTACCTCCTCGCTGTTTGTGGAGTCTTTACACAACAAAACGTGCTCACGTGAAGTCTTAATAACTTTCTCTCTGATTGTGGCGTCTTTACCCAATAAAATGTGCTCACGTGAAGTCTCAATAACTGTCCCGCCGTGTGTAGAGTCTTTATCAAACAAAACGCGCTCATGCGAAGTCTCAATAACTGTCCCGTTGTATGTGGCCTCTTTGCCCAACGAAACGTGCTCACGTTTCGTCTCAATAACTGTCGCTGTTTGTAGAGTCTTTACCCAACAAAACGTCCTCACCTGAAGTCTCAATAACTGTCCACTGTTTGTACAGTCTTTACCCAACAAAACGTGCTCATGTGAAGTCTCAGTAACTGTCCCGGTGTTTATGGCAACTTTACCCAACAGAACGTGCTCACGTGAAATCTCAATAACTGTCCTGCTGTATGTATAGTCTTTACGCAACAAAACATGCTCAAGTGAAGTATCAATAACTGTCACGTTGTTTTTGGAGTCTTTACCCAACAAAACGTGCTCACGCGAAGTCTCAATAACCGTCCCGCTGTATGTGGCGTCTTTACCCAACAAAACGTGCTCACGGGAAGTCTCAATAACTGTCCCGCTGTTTGTAGATTCTTTACCCAACAAAACGTGCTCACGTGTAGTCCCAATAACTGTTCCGCTGTATGTGGCGTCTTTGCCCAACAAAACGTGCTAACGTGTAGTCTGAATAACTGTCTCGATGTTTGTAGAGTCTTTACCCAACAAAACGTGCTCACGTGAAGTTGTGGCCGGGGGAGTGGACGGGAACGGCACAAAATCAAGTTAGATGTGACCGGGCTTGGTCACGGTGACAAATCAAGTCTAGTGTGACAGGGTGAGAATGGGGTGGAATCTTTTATCAATGTTCATCTGTTGTTTTACTGGCGACTGCCAGAGGTGGTGCTTACAGATATGAATTGGAACATAACCCAGGTGGTTCTTTTGGAGACTCGTAACTGTTTTTATGTTTTAGGCTGCATGATCGTCGAAAATATGGTAACATTCTTTTCTCAATTACCTGATGTAAACAAACGACACTTCCTACTGACGTTCAGGAAATAAGTTCAAGCTGGACTAAATATGAATGTATACCTTTATTAAGTGTCTGCACACTCTGACAACTTCATAATAGTTCATAAATACATGTGCTTCTGTGGTATACAAACCAGTCATCACAAGAAATAACACACAGCCATCGAACTTACAAGATGGTCCAAACCCCAAAATTACTGCCTCGCTCGTCTCGTGCCTAAAACCAACTCACTTAACCCCCTTCTCTCAAACCATCACTTCCGTCCTAGCTACTGAGCAATTCTACCCCAAGTTCGATGCCGTCATTCCTGAACACTTTAATTAAATCACTCATAGGATTTGTGACTAGTGTTATTACACTAACTAGACACGTTCAAATACTTAGTGTTTAATCTTGCTAAGTATTCTTACCCTAACTATAATTAAGTGGCAGCACTTTAGTGCTAATCCGACGTTACAGTCCTTACTGTCACAAAGTCTCAATAACTGTAACCCTGTATGTGCAGTCTTTACGAAACAAAACGTGCTCACGTGAAGTCTCAATAACTGTCCCACTGTTTGTGGCGTCTTTACCCAACAATACGTGCTTACGTGAAGTCTCAATAACTGTGCCGCTGTATGTGGCGTCTTTTCCCAATAAAACGTGCTCAAGTGAAGTCTCAATAACTGTTCCGCTGTATGTCAAGTCTTTACCCAACAAAACGTGCTCATGTGAAGTCTTAATAACTGTCCCTCTGTTTGTGACGTCTTACCCCAACAAAACATGCTCACGTGAAGTCTCAATAACTGTAGCCCTGTATGTGGAGTCTTTACGAAACAAAACGTGCTCACGTGAAGTCTCAATAACTGTCACGCTGTTTGTGGCGTCTTTACCCAACAATACTTGCTTACGTGAAGTCTCAATAACTGTCCCCCTGAATATGGAGTCTTTACAAAACAAAACATGCTCACGTGAAGTCTCAATAACTGTCCCGATGTATGTAGACTCTTTACCTAACAAAACGTGCTCAGATGAAGTCTCAATAACTTTCCCGCTGTATGTAGAGTGTTTATCCAACAAAACATGCTCACGTGAAGTCTCAATAACTTTCCACCTAAATGTAGAGTCTTTATTCAACAAAACGTGCTCACGTGAAGTCTCAATAACTGTCCCGCTGTTTGTGACGTCTTTACGCAACAATACGTGCTTACGTGAAGTCTCAATAACTGTACCGCTGTATGTGGCGTCTTTTCCCAATAAAACGTGCTCACGTTAAGTCTCAATAACTGTTCCGCTGTATGTGGAGTCTTAACCAAACAAAACGCGCTCATATGAAGTCTCAATAACTGTCCCGCTGTATGTGGCGTCTTTGTCCAACAAAACGTGCTCACGTGTAGTCTCAATAACTGTCCCGCTGCTTGTAGAGTCTTTACCCAACAAAACGTGCTCACGTGAATTTTCAATAACTGTCCCTCTGTTTGTAGAGTCTTCACCCAACAATACGTTCTCACGTGAAGTCTCAATAACTGTCACGCTGTTGGTGGAGTCTTTACCAAACAAAACGTGCTCACGCGATGTCTCAATAACTGCCCCGCTGTACATGAAATCTTTACACGGCAAAACGTGCTCACGTGATGTCTCAATAACTGCCCAGCTGTACGTGAAATCTTTACACGGCAAAACGTGCTCACGTGATGTCTCAATAACTGCCCAGCTGTACGTGAAATCTTTACCCAACAAAACGTACTCACGTGAAGTCTCAATAACTGTACCCCTGTACGTGAAATCTTTTCCCAACAAAACGTACTCACGTGAAGTCTCAATAACTACATCATTCTACCTGAAGTGTTCTACCAATTAAATTGTGATGCCATAAATTATCATTTAGATCCCACAATTTGTCATTAAGTCATGAATTTCACATATTGCTGCTCTTCATTGTCCTGTTAACTGCTGGCAGGTCGTAGCGTGGCCCAGGTAGCTATCCGCTGGTTGCTTCAGAAAGACGTTGTGTCCTCTGTTATCATCGGAGCAAGAACCCTGACTCAACTTGATGACAATATGGCTGCCGGTAGTGGCTGGAGTTTGACCAAAGAAGAGGTATCTCTTTTTTTCAATGGTTTTAACAAGTTTAGATTATTTATAAAGGTTTGTGATTTTAAAAAAAAATTAAACAAGATCTGTATGTTACCGTCCGTTCAATTGTATTTATTTATATTTTTTCCGTACGTAATTATTTCTTCGGAATCCAGCAGGGAGGTGTAATTGGAAACGAAAGAGATTTGTCCGCTATATATTTTATAAAAAATAATGTTAGTTACATATGCACTAACATCAAGCTCACCCAAATATCATCATAATTATAAATACCAATAATAACATCATTTTACTGACATTTTGTAGACTACTACTGTCAGGGCCGGATTAAGCTAGTACGGGGCCTGTAGCATATGTTAAGAAAGGGGCCCTATATTTAAAAAAAAAAACAATAAAACAACACAAATATATTTGAACACATACATTTTTAATTTGCATAGTAATTATCATTATCAAAAGTAACAACACAGTCAACATTATTGTTTAAATATTAATGTTTCTACGTTTAGCATGAGCAAATTTGTTGATGATATAGGATGTATCAATTTCACGCAGAAGTTTATGTTCAATGCTCATTAGTGTGAGATTGTTCAATCTCTTTTGACCCATGGTACTCCTTAGTTCATTTTTAATAAGTTTCAGTTTTGAAAATGATCGTTCTCCACTGCAGTTGGTTACCATTAGTGACAAATAGATGCGCAAGGCGATTTCTACATTTGGAAAACAAGACTCGAAAGAATTGTCAATTATCAAACGGTAAAACTGTAACTCTACAAGGTCTAGAGTAGTGCCAATATGAGAAGCAAGATCAGTTTTCAACAGTTCTGCAACCCGCACAAGTTCTTCACAAAGACTTTCTTCCAGATCTTCCGGATATGATTTAATAAGATTCGATGATCTCGTTACCACCTCTTCAGGTGTAAACGACTGTAACTGACGAAGGAATCCAAATACATCATTCAACTTTTGATAAACTTTCTGGCGTTTTGACAAGGCAGAGAGCAAGCTATCAATAAGAACAAGAAATGTTCGGCTTTTAAACTGCTGAGAAGGCGTTTGAGATTCAACAAGTGGATCAAATGTGCTGAAACCACTGAAATCATCATACTCTCGATTTCGTTTGTGTTTTCGAGTTTGTTCTTGATAATGTTCACACTCAGTCAGATCCTTGGCCTTTTGCTCTATGTCTGCAAAAGTAGACCGCATAGCTTGAATATACACCCGCAGGGATTCATAGAGTGCACAAGCTGTATTCAAATCTTGGTCAGAAGATTGCAAAGAAGCACTGGTCATTTGAAAACGCTATAATACTTGATCCCACAGTATGATTATTATTCCTGTTTCTAACTTCATCATGGTAGAAAGTAGACCACGAGCCTGTTGACGACACTCTGCCTTCTGATCATTGTTATCTGAAATATCATCCAAGACTTGTTTTATTGCAGAAAAGCTGTGTAAAAGTGCTTTTGTTGCATCTGCCCGAGCGGACCACCTGGTATCTGACAGTCGTTTCACAAAAGGCAAATGGGACTTATTATGAGTACCGCCAGCACATAATGCAGTAGAAAGGAGACCCCACCGGTAGATAGAAGCAGAAAAGAAGATGTACAGGCTTTCAACAAATCCAAAGAAAATGACTGCTTCTTGACAACCTTCAGCAGCACATTTTCCAACCAAATTTAGTGAATGTGCAAAACACGGAATGTAATGCGCAAACTTATTCATCTCTTTAATTCGTGCTTGTAATCCTATAAATTTGCCACTCATGTTGCTGGCGTTGTCATAACTTTGACCACGGCAGTCTTTAATATCAATGTCATTTGCCTTTAAAAAATTAAGTAGACTTTTAGTAAGCTGTTCAGCACTATGACCTTCCATATCCAAAAATGTCACAAATCTTTCAACTGGTCCAGATGGCAAAACATAGCGCAGAGTCAAAGTCAGCTGGTCCATATTAGATATATCTGGAGTAGAATCCAATGAAACGGAATAATACTTGTATTTCTTCACTTCACAGAGAATGTGATCCATTATGCTGGATCCAATCAGATTGATGAATTCCTCACACGTTGTTTTAAATAGATATGATGTATGTCCAAATCCTTTGTTTGCATGAGTACTTATATGCTCTGCCAGAAAAGGGTTAAACTTGGCCAGTAATTCTAACTACCCTAAGTAATTCCCGTTATAGGGGGACCCAACAATTTCATCACTGCCACGAAATGAAAGGCCTCGTTCTGCTAAAAACTTCACAACTTCAATTATTCGCTCTAGAAGTTTGTGCCAATATTTTTCTTGAATGTCCATTTGTTTCACAAGTTGAGAATCGACACGTTCACCTTTGTTTTGACGCATCAACAGTGAAATTAAATCTTGTCTATGTGAGGAGCTTTCTTCATGTCGACGCAATAGATTGCTTGCATTTTTCCAGTCATTAAACCCTTCCACAGTAAACTTTGATGAACATTCTGAACTCATAAGCTTGCATGGGAAACAGAATAGGCGCCCTTTACTTTCTGAATAGCATATCCATTTTCTTGCATGTTGCTTGTTTGTAAGTTTATGAATATGTGGAAAATAAGACTTCTGACAGTATCGAGTTTTCTTTTCAGTGTCATACAATCGCACGGATGAAGAGAAGGCACTATCAACATGTTGACATTTTTCACTTCCCTTGGATATGCAATATTCACGCTCACAGTCGTCTATATTGTTCGGCCAGTCACCAATATCATTAGAGTACTTCTTCGTTTCACTTATTCTTTCACATTCAGACTCAGTGTATACTGGGTTTTGCTGTAGGTTTGCTGCTGCACAAACTGCACTAGTACTAGTTGTTCCTGTACTTCCAGCTTCAGCGGTTAGAGTACCACCACCATGAACATCAAAATATTCTGTCAGCTTACGTGTTTTTGATATCACAAGTTGATGTCTTCTTTCTTTTTCTTCCTTCGCTTTACGTTTTTCACTTCCAGAAGCATAATTACGTCCAATATCTCTGTGTCTACTGCTCATTTTTGGAGTTTTCTAACCTTACAAATCAAGAAATTTTAATCAAGATCGAAAGAGAGTGCGAGAACGCCGTATACCTCAATTAAAACAGGAAGTTTCCGTTTCCTAAATTCTAGTTTTTATTGTTAATGCAAATTCATTTCACAAAGAACGAAACAAAATTAGAGGGGCAGTAACCTAGAGCGAAAAAAGTGGCTTCCGTCCAAACGTGACCAAATTTTCAACGCCACTTAAATGGCTTCCGTCCGCAAACAGTTAAGATAAAAATAACGAAGAGTCACACTAAGTCACCCTCTTATGCTCTTTCTCTCACAATTTCGTGACACCAAATGAAAAGGCGCTAAAGATGGCATAAATCACAAGATCATTGGTTTAACGCTCGTATTAGAAGATGACCAAAAAATTATGTACATATTTATTGGCGCGGGGCCCCTAAAAGCGCGGGGCCCGTAGCATATGCTACTTGTGCTACTACGTTAATCCGGCTCTGACTACTGTTGTTTATAAACGAAACAATCAAAGTGGACTGATAGAATTAGCCAACAAGGGTTCGTTCTTCGGAACAGATTACGACAATGGTTATGAGGTAATAAGATGTGATTTACTATGCCACTGCTACAGCATTTGTCTTTCTGTATTCGTGTTACAGTCTCTTGTTATTACTGCATTTATGTTATTACTTTTATAAGAGAATACTGGAGTCGTAATAGGGCTTTCCCCAAACAATAACATTTGCAGGTTATGTAGATAAGAAAGTTGATAGCATTTAAGACGGTCTTTGTTCTAGAATCACCAGTGTAAAGGAAACAGAAGGAGAAGAAAAAAAAAACACATGGAAAAGAGAATTAGGCTTAGCTACAAAGGGTTACAGAATACATGGTCAGATCTTGAATGGATAGCACAGGATACCATGACTTGGCATGTTTATGTTGAAAGCATGTGGTCTAAGGGGAGCTGATGAATGATGATACTTACTAACTTAGTTGTTTCTTTTCTACCCTGGGCTGTAGAGGTTTTCCAGAGAGAGCGCCATACTAACCTATCGACTGTTTTTTTCGAGGCCTGGTTCCAATCTAGTCCACGGTACTTAAGAGATTACCTAATGTTGTCACCAAATTCTGGGTCGTCCTGGAGGACTGGATCCTTGGCTCGTGTTTCACATATTTGTCGTGGTAGCCGATCTTCTCTCATTCTGTAGACATGGCCAAACCATCGTAATTTCGACAGTGTCACTCGGTTTTGAAGGGCTGGGTTTTGCAGGGGCTGGGTTTTGAGGCCATGACGTTGTGTCTGGGTGCGGACCATGTCTCTTCTTGGTACTTCAACTACCATCCTCAGATACCCCACTTCTGATGTTTGGATCTGGCTATTGTGGGTTGTAGCCATTGCCCATGACTCGTTTCCATAAGGCATGACTAGAACATAATCTTCGCCTTCTTGCCAATGATGATAATGCTATACATAAGAAGTAATTGGCCATCAACCTTCAGACTGACGATCAGATACAAGACAAACATTGCGTATCAGAAAGTTTGTGTTGTCTGTATAATAAAGTAAATTTAAGAAAACAAAATATTTACGTTCATATTTTAAATCTTCTTCTTCTTCAAGTACCATATACGTTGGTGTAGACGATCATGCCTCTCCACAACTTTCTGTCCCCAGTACTTTTGATAAATTATGTTGTCGACTTCGTTTCTTATTTTACTTACTTAGTCGTTCCCCTTCTACCATGAGGTGTAGAGGTTTGGAAGAGAGAGCGCCAGACTATCCTATCGGCTGTCTTCCTCCTGGCCTGGTTCAATTCCAATCCTCGGTCCTTCAAAGATTGTCTAATGTTGTCCTCCCAGCGGATTCTGGGTCTTCCTGGGGGTCTGGATCCCTGGCGCTTTGTTTCCCATGCTTGTCGTGGTAGCCGATCTTCTCCCATTCTGTAGGCATGACCAAACCATCTTAGTTGGGACTGTTCTACTTGGGTCTGCAGGGGGTGGGATTTTAGGCCTTGACGTATCGTCTGGTTGCGGACCATGTCTCTTCTTGTTACTTCAACCACCTTCCTCAGATACCTCATTTCTGAGGTTTGGATCTTCTTCTTCCTCGTTCATCCTGAAAAGGACGTTGGTTGGGTTGTGTCTGTTTACGCCGGAGCTGTGATATCTGCACCTTTCGGTCGACACATCCGACTTCAGCACGGCATTTTTTGGGACCGGGTTTGCTTTCCCTCTGCGATCCCTACTCTCTCAGCCAGACTGCAGTGATGCAGCCTGTTTCCAGGACCACCACGTGGAGGTGGAGTAGGGTCCTGGTCAGCTCTGGTTCGCTGACCCTGACGCAAGCAGTCAAGCTATAGGTCGCTGACTGCATTCTCTGTTGCTGCGTCTTTGGGTCCCAGGTTTGGATCTGGCTTTCGTGGGTTGTAGTCATTGCCCATGACTCGCATCCATATGTCAAGACTGGGACATAGGTGGAGCGGTATACAGCCATCTTCGTTTTCTTACCAACCTCTCTCTTGCTAGGGAATCCTCGATTTACTTCCTGAAAAAGTCTCCCAGCTGCTGCTTTTCGAGTGGCCAACTCTTCTTTGATGCCTCTCTTTCGGTCTATGATAGCTCCAAGGTATTTAAAGTGGTCGACCTGCTCCAGGACCTGTTCTCCCAGCTTAATCTGATGTTTTCTTTCTTTTCGTGATATCACCATGGATTTTATTTTAGAGCTGCTTATGACCATCCCTCTCTTCTCCAGCTCTTCCTACCAGACTTGCAGGTTGGATTGCAGATGTGCCTGATTTAGCCATCAGGGCAACATCATCAGCAAATGCCAGCTCTGAAATACAGACCTGTCTCATCTTCCAGCACCCCACTGAATACTTTCTTGTTCTCTCCTTACATGCCTTGATGACATCGTCCATGAGAAGTATGAAAAGATAAGGTGACAGGATATCACCTTGTCTTACGCCAGTGGTGGTCCTGAACTTTTCTGACTTGTGGTTTGCTGTCCTCACACAATTTCTGCAAGACTTGTAGAAGCTCTGTATAGCATGAATCAGAGGGGCTGGAATGTTCTTCCTTGCCAAACAGTCCCAAAGTTTGCTCCAGGGGACCCTGTCAAACACCTTTTCCATATCTTTGAAACAGAGATGGATCTCAGTCTTAAACTCAAGGGCCTTTTCACTCAGCTGTCTGAGTATGAAGATTAGGTCTTGAGTACTTCGGTTTGCTCGGAATACGCACTGGACCTCATTCAACTGTGGCTCAGCTAGGCGTCGGAGTCTCTGCTCTAGGATTCTAGAGTAGATTTTACTAGGGACACTGAGAAGGGATATGCCTCTATGGTTTCCACATTGTCGATTGTCACCCTTTTTGAAAATTGGTGTTATGATGGCAATCTCCCAATCCTTTGGTATGTTCTTTTCTTACCATGATGTCAAAATGTCCAGTATCATACCACATTTTCCTTCAGTCCTTCCTGTTGTCGCGATATATTAGTTTTCTTCTTGTGAGAAACGCCATCAGAAAGTGGATTTAAATACACCACCAAATATACTTAGTCATTTGATAACTTTGAGATAGTTAAATTGTTACAATAACTTTTCTTTTAAATGAATGCCTCTGCTGTCTTTAGTCACACAACAAGTGAATGTCTGCCTAGGCAATAGAGATGATTGATTCCTGTACTTTTGTTACTTTTCCTATTTTCATAATTAATCTTTGACTTTACTCAGAGAACATACGACAGTCACTATTGCTCGACAACTATTTATTTCCTGTGTTGCCTTTTCTAGCTCGACTCGGAAGTTACGACTCTATATGTCTTCATTTTCATCCGTCCCATCACTAGCCGATCTTCTAAGGAATCTTCCGGAGTTTGGCCAGTGTTTTCTGCTCCGGTAGCAGTTTTTGTAACAGCTACTTTTCTAGGCTAAGGATGCCAGCCTTAAAGAAAACTCGTAATAATTAGAAAGGATTTACTCTCTTACAGTGTGTGGCCGGGGGAGTGGACGGGAACGGCACCGAATCAAGTTAGATGTGACCGGGCTTGGTCACGGTGACAAATCAAGTCTAGTGTGACAGGGTGAGAATAGGGTGGAATCTTTTATCAATGTTCATCTGTTGTTTTACTGGCGACTGCCAGAGGTGGTGATTACAGAATAGGAATTGGAACATAACCCAGATGATTCTTTTGGAGACTCGTAACTGTGTTTATGTTTTAGGCTGCATGATCGTCGAAAATATGGTAACATTCTTTTCTCAATTACCTGATGTAAACAAACGACACTTCCTACTGACGTTCAGGAAATAAGGTCAAGCTGGATTAAATATGAATGAACACCTTTATTAAGTGTCTGTAACCTCTGAAAACTTCATAATAGTTCATAAATACATGTGCTTCTGCGGTATACAAACCAGTCATCCCAAGAAATAACACACAGCCATCGAACTTACAAGATGGTCCAAACCCCAAAATCACTGTCTCGCTCGTCTCGTGCCTAAAACCAACTCACTTAACCCCCTTCTCTCAAACCATCACTTCCGTCCTAGCTACTGAGCAATTCGACCCTAAGTTCGATGACGTCATTCCTGAACACTTTAATTAAATCACTCATAGGATTTGTGACTAGTGCTATTACACTAACTAGACACGCTCAAATACTTAGTGTTTAATCTTGCTAAGTATTCTTACCCTAACTATAATTAAGTGGCAGCATCTTAGTGTTAATCTGACGTAACAGTCCGTACTGTCACATACGCCCGGGGCCACTAAAGTGTATCCCGTAGGAGACACTTTATTCCCTAGAAAAAAAATTTACTAACTCTAAAACAAAATTATTGGGATTCATGTATCCCACCATAAATCATGTCTGAAGGACTACAATAAACAATAGATGGGAATAATGGATGAAATAACACCATTAACATTTCACACACAAAAATCAATCATAAAGGGGTAGGGACTGATGGACATAACATAAACGAGAGAAACATGGAAAAAAAAACTATGGAGGTTATGGTAGCTACAAATAGTACTAATAAGTGGCAAAAAAAAATATATGGGCAAAATAGAACAGTAACTAACAATCATCAACGAACTAACAAAACGCGTTATGGGTTGATAGTCATCAATATCTCTCACACTTGTGCGAATCATAAAACATAAAATAACATGACAAGCGAGTTAACGTCGCAAGGAAAAACTTGCAAAAAAAAAAAAAAAAAAAACAAAAAATATATATATATATATATATATATATATATATATATATATATATATATATATATATATATATATATATATATATATATATATATGGCGGTTGCATAAAAATGCTGTCACCCTACACTTCACTGAAGTGGGTGATGAAAAAAAATATGAATGGAACAAATGGACATAGAACCACAAAACTTGGTGGCAAAGTATGGGCAAAATGTGTAAGTCTCATTAAAAAAAATGACTTTGCCGGTGTAACAATAACCGGAAACAATGAATGGAATGGAAACATGGTAATCAACGGACAATGGTATAGAATATATAAATGGGCAAATAGTTAAATCACATGTATGAGTGTCGGTGTAACAATAACTGAAAATTCAAACAATCATAATGCAATATGGTGTCATCATCATAATAAATCGTGAATGATGCCAACATTAGTGGCGGGTGAAGATGTACATTAGCTAATCCTTTTTATTTGGTACAACAGAACGATATAATCCTTAAAAAAAATCTGGGTAAAATCTTACGTCAGAAACATGGCAAAAAGAGAAACACAAAAAAAAAAAAAATTATAGGGGCATAGAAGATGGTCAAATATTACATCAGTCAAAAATAATGTGACATAATGACGCTAACGCGTGTAAAAGGGAACTACATCAACTACAATATATCAGGACTGCAGAGATCGTCTGAGTTCGTGGATCTCCATCAGCAGTGGTCGAAAGGATGTCGTGAGGGAACTGTTCATGTACTGGTAGATTCGGCAATGTCTTTCTTGCGGACGAAAATGTAACAGCTCTCCATAAATAACGGCTGTTGGACTTTCCTATCTGAACTGGAAATGTGCGTAAAGTGTGTAACCCAGATGTTCAAGGATGCGTAACGATTGGACTTCAAGGTAGCATCAGGATCAAGCAATTCAGCAGGAGGGGTATTGTGTAGGAGACCTGCATCGGAAGACACGAGAAGCAGGGTCGACTTCATGTTAAAAATAATAGCAGGGCAGGAAATGTCAACCTGACCGGAGACGGCATCTGGAGGTAAGTGCAGTTCAATTTGTAAACATCTTTGCAAAAATGTTCATTGCTTCCAATCTTTCAATGGCTTACAATAACAGGCGAGGATCGTACTGTGTAGGTTAGGATGTAGGAACAATGACATGGACTACGGGAAACAACGGGAGGGTCGGGGTGGAGGCTGCGGACTGGTATGAGGATAACGGAGGGGAACACGCAATCTACGGGACGGAGGTGTGACAGGGGGAGGGAGAGGCGGAGGAGAGGGACTACGGTAAGGAGAATGAACAGAACCACGGGAGCGACGAAAACGGGCTCGGACATGGGCGGCCCGCTGGTGAAAAGGCTTAGGAAAGGGAACAGAATCGTAAATGAATTTTGGATGACGACGTCTAAAGAGAAAACGAGCTGAGGGAAGAGGAACATCAGGTCCAATATCAAAAGAAGAATAATCGGGGGAAGAGTCAAGATCACTAATCTCATTTTTCGGCCAATAAATTCTACGGCCTTCGTCGTCCGTTATATGCTCGAGCTCATCCGACCTGCATCCAATTTCGTCGGGGCCCATAACTCTATCCTCCCCACTTGACGAATCGAATTCTGATTCTATGTCAAGCTGGTACTTTTCTTGTACTGTATCAAGGTCGGAGGGAGGCGGAGGAAAATAACCATAAGGAGAAAGAGAAGGTTCAACATCTGAAGAGTCAGACTCATGTTCTGTATCAAGGTCGGAGGGAGGCGGAGGAAAATAACCATAAGGAGGAAGAGAAGATTCAAAATCTGAAAAGTCAGACTCAGGTTCTTTATCAAGGTCGGAGGGAGGCGGATGAAAATAACCATAAGGAGAAAGAGCTTGGTCAGAAGAGAGATAAACAGAGGGAGGAAAAGCGGGGTCTGAAGGGAGGTGAACAGAGGGAGGAAAAGTGGGGTCTGAAGAGAGGTGAACAGAGGGAGGAAAAGCGGGGTCAGAAGAGAGGTGAACAGGGGGAGGAAGGGAGGTATGGACAGGAGTTGCGGCAGTAATAGGAGGTACAATAATATCATGCTGAGGCGAAGCATGAGAGGGGCCTGGAGTAACGGAGGGTAACTCGGCCAAGCGAGCATCACGGGAGAGGACACGTGAGTACAGCACAGGTGGAGGGATATGAACCTCAGCGATGGAACAGGAATGATAACGTCTGTTAAAGGTTTTTCTCCATTGTGTTACTGGCTTTATATATGCTCTTAGTCCATTTTCTGTCGTTATCAAACATCTTTGTTTGTCACTCGTAACATTATTTATTTCAAATATCTTTCCTTGTTTGATTTCATTGATAACGTTTCTCACTGTAATTCGACAGTGTCTTTTATTGAGACTGTTCGAGTGTGCCCTTCCAGCAGCTGTTTGTTGCTGTGACAGTTGTTGTTGAAGCAGGTGGTTTTTCTTTTGCAACAAAAATACTTGATGCTCTAGCTGTTGAATGGGTAAATCCATCATAAAAAAACAGTTAGGAGCTGGTCACGGGCATCAAATCAAATAGCTGAATCCATCGTAAAAAGGCAGTTACGAGCTGGTCAACGGCACCAAATCAAGTTATGTGACCGGGGGAGTGGACGGGAACGGCACCGAATCAAGTTAGATGTGACTTCTGCAGCTAATGCTTTGTCATATTGAGCAACAGCCCATTGTTCTAAGTCTTTTCCAGTCTTATCAAGAGATTTTCCTTGAGCAATAAAATAATCTAATGTAGACATATTGTCTTCTTAAATCAGAAACCTGAAAAAGTAAATAAATTACCCTCTTTCAAGTTAATGGGAGACAAGTCTATACCTTAGACTTAGTCTTAGTCCAAACTTGTATGGTTTATAATAACCAATGATAACTTGAGTACCTGTGGACAACAATAATTGTATCTCAAATACTGTGGGGGACAAGCCTTACAAAGGTCTTGTATACCTCAATGTAATCAAAGATCACTTGAGTACCTGTGGAAAAAAATATTTCCCTTTACCAATCACTTTGGGAGACAAGCCTTACAAAGGTCTTGTACATTTTGTTTTATAACAATAACAATCAGAAAGTACTGATCTGTACTATACTATCAGTGTATACCACTATACGTCATATGTCAACTAAAGACATTACAAATGACAAACAAGAAAAGACAATCTGAAACATTTGCAGAGATCAAATTAAATCAAATAGGAGAAATGAAAAAAATGATCACAGAAACCGTGATGATAACTGCCATAAGATAACAAGACAAATAACGCCACAGTGTATAAACATAAGGGTGTAAAAAAACTGAAATGAAAGAAAAGATGAGACCTACAATTATACAAACAAATCAAACAAAACTAAGGAACACAAAAAATGTTACAAATACAAATATGAAACAGTCGTCACAACTAACCAAATATTTGCAAACTATGTTGCATGCAAATTTCAATTAAGAAATTGCTCCCTATCGAACGCCAGAACAAGACCAATATCACTCGGTATTTCCTGTTCTAGTCACCACCCATCCAGGCCCGCAACATATAAACCCCTACACATATCAACAAATAACATGTAAGCATAAATAGCATATAGCATACAATATCATTTATGTCATGAATGGAATGTGTTGCAGGTATAGTGTTGTAAAGCAGGCACAGTTTATTTTAATACTAATAACTTGCCACTTTATTCAGTAATAGATTTAATTTTAAACTATTACACTGTCAATTTTTCTCTGTTGAGCATCTGAAGAACCAACGATGAACTATGCACTTTATGTTCAGCAACACTGTGATTCTTCCGTACGTTGAGAAATGTCAACAATATTGCTCCAGATATTTTCTACACTTGATACCACTGTCCTGTGTAATACTGTCTGTACAGCGAAAAACTGTCAACAAGCGCTGACCTAGATACAGCATCCTATCGGTAATACAGGTCAAGCTGACATCGACTGTAAAACTGTCCTACTGGTGTTGATGTGTTCAAACAAATGTTCTTTCAGCTGTAAACTGTGATTCTCAACACAAAACTGCGTAAGCTGGACCCAGGAATCTGGCTCGCCACTGTAAAGTCTTCGTTCTTTCCACTCTGTAAAGTTGCTTTCACACACACACTGTAAAGTATCAGTCTGTCTGCTCTGTAAGGAAGAGTGGTGTGTTGTTGAGATCAGGCATGCTCCAGTCTACCCAGCTGTAAATGGGTAACTCACCCTAGTCCTGAGTTAGGGAAGGAAAAGGCTCCAGGGGAAGCAGGCCCTAAACTTGGTCACTTCAGCCGACGCAGGATGGTGTATGTATGAAGTAGAAGTGTAGAGTGTGATTACCGCGAATGGTGTACTGTTCGTGTGCTGACCAATATAACCACTCACACTTGTGTCTACAAGGCACCAATGCAGACTGCTGGAATCTTAGTTTACTCAATTTATTCAGACGTACACACTGGGACATACGAGTACATCATGGTTCGTTGACATATCAATTTGTAGGTATACATAGCAGATCTGAAGTCATGACACATTCAGAAATAATGGGCAGTACATCAAAAGTTCAATGTCATGATACATTATGGCCACATCCCCCTATCTGACTAAACGCGTCAGTGAAGGGCGGATCGATAAATAACCAAAGTTACTTGACGTCCATAGTTTGTAGTATATATTATGAACCCACGAAAGGGGGTTTCTAGCAAGATTGAGATCTCCCTGTCACTGTCCGATAATAAGATAAATAATCTGTTCTCTTGGCAGTGATCAAAACATATGATGACCGAAATCCAACATGGCTGTCTCCCTGAGTTGTCGTTCACTCATTCATAGGAAGGAGAATATAAGCCAGAGTTAATTTATAATGGTTATATAAATGATTTCGTAAATGTTTCCATACAGCTCTACGGTGATCAGGTTAATTTCACGTAGCCTTAACCGCTGCAGGAAAATCTGTCATCTTCGTCGATACCAAACACGACACTAGCATAACGAAGCATCAGAAGTCAAGCTAGGCCTAACCGACGAGAGATCATCAAAAATAGGAGCTGGGTTTACCTGGAGTCCGAATCATCTATATACTGACATAAGGAGAGTCTCTAACACAAACTATCGTAGAGACACCATCTCCTTCAGTAGAAAAACCACTTCGTAAGACATCTTTTTCTGACGAAAGGACCAGCTCTAGAAAAACGTACCCCGCCATTTGTAAGCAGTACATCGGAACTCATCACGACTTGTCAAGACAACTCATACTTCCGCTAGCAAGAATCTAGTCCCTCCTACCCATCCAAAATATACAATATAGGACTGATTCTACTCGTACTAATAATATGTAATACATATGAATTCAGGCCATAAACACAATAAGCAAATTAATATATTTTCTGGCCCTAAAAAATAAGTACAAACGCAAGCGCAATATCCTTGCGCTGGATCAATATCCAGAACGATTACTCCTACAATCAAAAGTGTGAATCAAACATGGATTATCTCGCTTTTACCATAAACAGCATTTTCATACACAAATGAATGCATGTCTATATTTTTCCCATATTAAATAGCCATATCGATTTTTGTAAAATGTGCGTCAAAATATGCACGCAACAGCTTGGTCACGGTGACAAATCAAGTCTAGTGTGACAGGGTGAGAATGCGGTGGAATCTTTTATCAATGTTCATCTGTTGTTTTACTGGCGACTGCCAGAGGTGGTGATTACAGAATAGGAATTGGAACATAACCCAGGTGATTCTTTTGGAGACTCGTAACTGTGTTTATGTTTTAGGCTGCATGATCGTCGAAAATATGGTAACATTCTTTTCTCAATTACCTGATGTAAACAAACGACACTTCCTACTGACGTTCAGTAAATAAGGTCAAGCTGGATTAAATATGAATGAACACCTTTATTAAGTGTCTGTAACCTCTGAAAACTTCATAATAGTTCATAAATACATGTGCTTCTGCGGTATACAAACCAGTCATCCCAAGAAATAACACACAGCCATCGAACTTACAAGATGGTCCAAACCCCAAAATCACTGTCTCGCTCGTCTCGTGCCTAAAACCAACTCACTTAACCCCCTTCTCTCAAACCATCACTTCCGTCCTAGCTACTGAGCAATTCGACCCCAAGTTCGATGACGTCATTCCTGAACACTTTAATTAAATCACTCATAGGATTTGTGACTAGTGCTATTACACTAACTAGACACGCTCAAATACTTAGTGTTTAATCTTGCTAAGTATTCTTACCCTAACTATAATTAAGTGGCAGCATCTTAGTGTTAATCCGACGTAACAGTCCGTACTGTCACAAGTGTTACTTCGTTGAATCAGACGGTAATAGACAGCTCGGGCAGACATAGAACAAAAATAGCTACTTTCTTCAAAAAGAGATTAGAGTTAGCTGTACGAAAGTAAAGGGAGAGCTCATTTAACTCACGCACACACACACAAAGACGCTAACACACTGCATTTCCACGGTCAATTGTCGCTCTAAGGAACATAATGGAATATGCTAAGTATTTCAATTTCACAAATAACATTATAAACATTATATGTCTTAGGTAATAACCCATCTGAAGTTTAGTGGCATATTTCCCTTATGAATAATATTTTTATCACGTTCATTACAAAACATTTACTTCCTTTTTTTAATTAATGCGACTACGTCATTTCAGATGCAAAAACTTGACGATGTCTCCGCCCCTAAACAGGCCTACCCGTACGAGTTTGTGTTTGGATTCAACAAGGACCGGCAGAACCCCAGTAACGGCGACTTTTATGTCAAGTCTGTCGCATAACAACATAACAATTATGTTATTTCATGCTGTCTGTGGTATTGATATCTTGACGCGCACATATACCATAGTAGTAACCACATTGTACACTGGACTCAACACTTACTGTTGTGTTTTTTTTCTATTTTAAAATGGTTTTATTTATCTAAGAATGATTTTTATCTTGTTAAATATTCGAACAAATTCACTGGTGACTTGCTAGCCATGTAAGCGTAAAACTGTCAAAGTTATGTATCTTTGTACACTTACAATTCTTGAATCGCTTCCCCTTTTACTTCTCATGGATCATGCATCCACTACCACAGCCGGTCCCCTTGCAGAAAACCTGCACCAAACATTCACATGCTGTTTTCACAGCCCCCATTTCTTTATTTGACCAGATTGCAGCTCTCGTTTCTTTCTTTGACCAAATTTTAGGTTCCGTATCTTTTTTTGACCACAGTTTAGTTCCGTATCTTTCTTTGACCAAATTTTAATTCCGTATCTTTCTTTGACCAAATTTAATTCCCGAATCTTTCTTTGACCAAATGTTAGTTCCCGTTTCTTTCTTTGGCCGAATTTTGGTTCCCGTATCTTTCTTTGACCAAATTTTAACTCCTGCTTCTTTCTTTGACCACATTTTAGCTCCTGTGTCTTTCTTTGACCAAATTTTAACTCCTGTTTCTTTCTTTGACCAAATGTTAGCTCCTGTTTCTTTCTTTGACCACATTTTAACTCTTGTTTCTTTCTTTGACCAAATTTTAGTTCCCGAATCTTCCTTTGACCACATTTTAGTTCCCGAATCTTTCTGTGACCAAATTTTAACTCCTGTTTCTTTGACCGAATTTTAGTTCCCGTATCTTTCTTTGACCAATTTTAACTCCTGTTTCTTTCTTTGACCAATTTTAGACCAGACTACAGCTCCCCTTCCTTGTCTTTACCAGATTATAGCTCCAGTTTCTGTCTGTGACTAGATAACGTCTGCCATGACTTTAAGCATGTCCAAGCTAGGCCACTAACATCCTTGGTTTTAATTAAAAGAAACAGGAGGAAACTGGAATAGTAACAGATGATCTTCATTTGACTCGGCTCATCCACCAGCCTGCGAGAGTTGGCTCATCCACCAACTTGGAAGAGTCAAATCATCCACCAACCTGCGAGAATCAGATCATCCACCAACCTGCGAGAGTCAGATCATCCACCAACTTGGAAGAGTCGACTCATCCACCAACCTGCAAGAGTCAGATCATCCACCAACCTGGGAGAGTTGGCTCATCCAGCAACATGGGAGAGTTGGCTCATCCACCAACCTGTGAGAATTGGCTCATCCACCAACCTGGAAGAGTTGGCTCATCCACCAACCTGGGAGAGCTGGCTCATCCACTAACCAGGGAGAGTTGGCTCTTCCACCAACCTGGGAGACTCGGCTCATCCACCAACCTGGGAGAGTCGGCTCATCCACCAACCTGAGAGAGTCGGCTCATCCACCAACCTGAGAGAGTCGGTTCATCCACCAACCTGGGAGAGTTGGCTCATCCACCAACCTGGGAGAGTTGGCTCATCCACTAACCTGGGAGAGTTGGCTTATCCACTAACCTGGGAGAGTTGGTTCATCCACCAACCTGGGAGAGTTGGCTCATCCACCAACCTGGGAGAGTGGCTCATCCACCAACTTGGAAGAGTCGGCTCATCCACCAACCTGGGAGAGTTGGCTCATCCCCCAACCTGCGAGAGTCAGATCATCCACCAACCTGGAAGAGTTGGCTCATCCACCAACCTGGGAGAGCTGGCTCATCCACTAACCAGGGAGAGTTGGCTCTTCCACCAACCTGGGAGACTCGGCTCATCCACCAACCTGGGAGAGTCGGCTCATTCACCAACCTGAGAGTCGGCTCATCCACCAACCTGAGAGAGTCGGTTCACCCACCAACCTGGGAGAGTTGGCTCATCCACCAACCTGGGAGAGTTGGCTCATCCACTAACCTGGGAGAGTTGGCTTATCCACTAACCTGGGAGAGTTGGTTCATCCACCAACCTGGGAGAGTTGGCTCATCCACCAACCTGGGAGAGTTGGCTCATCCACCAACCTGGGAGAGTTGGTTCATCCACCAACCTGGGAGAGTTGGCTCATCCACCAACCTGGGAGAGTTGGCTCATCCACCACTCTGGGAGAGTTGGCTCATCCACCAACCTGGGAGAGTTGGCTCATCCACCAACCTGGGAGAGTAGGCTCATCCACCAACCTGGGATAGTTGGCTCATCCACCAACCTGGGAGAGTGGCTCATCCACCAACTTGGAAGAGTCGGCTCATCCACCAACCTGGGAGAGTTGGCTCATCCACCAACCTGGGAGAGTTGGCTCATCCACCAACTCAGGAGAGAATCTACACTGTTTATTTAACCGATTGTTTGGTAAAGATATATGAGGATATGCAGTGTATGGTTTTAAATTATGTTTTCCTTAATAGGACCACCATGTATGTAGTGTTATTGTTGTTTTCCGAACTGTATTTACATTAGACTGTTCATTACATTTGTACTTGATTATAGCTGCACAATTTATTGTTTGTTATTTTCTTGACTATTTATAAACCATCATTTTGTGTTTGGGATATCAGACCAGGTGATTTTTAAAATTCTGTTTTACTTTTGTTTTCTGTACAGTATTCTTTTATATTGATCCCTGCTTTTATTTTTCATGTAATTTGTTTATTTTGGTCTGTGGTTTTTCATAGTTTTGATATACGGAATATTGGATTTTAAAAAAAAAATAACAAAAGTATATTTTTATATAATACATTTTTTTGTTTTCATTGATCGCATGTGTTGTTGAAAATAGTATTACTGGTACTGTTATTATTGTTATTTCTATTATTATTGGTAGTATTACTTGTTCATTTAAAAACACACGCTGTGTATAGCTGTTAATATGTGGGCTGCTCTAAAATTTTTGAAATTATTTTCTTGGTGTGTTTTTCTCAGTTATAAAACACAACAAAAATCGAGACAGACATGTCGACAAAGCTGTTGAAGCAGAAGTTTCTCAGCAGTGAGGACAGTTTCTTTTTTTTTTCAAATGTTTGAATTCAGCATGGATCAAGCGGGCTCTTCAGTCCTTATTTATTTACCTGGTATGGGAGATCACCGATGCTGTCTAAACATTTCCAAAAGGAAATGTAAATGAAACTCAGGAAGAGACTGATGATTAGCCACAATGTAGCAGACTCAACATAAGTATAAACATGACATAAATAATGGTTGAGATGAACAATAAACCTACTACTTCAGTTAGACAAATAATGCTCATTTTAATGTTGACATTTGGGTATCCATCAAAAACGTATGACAAGATTTATTCCCCTTACTCTGCAGTGATGGTCCACAGTGGCCAAAATTTAGAGTATCTACTGAGGGTCTGCAAAGGTGTCTACCTTTCGCTCAAGATTACTCTTGGCAGAGATGTGAATTGAAGAATGGTGCTTCAGTTCTAGGGAGCCTCATAGGAATTTAAGAAATCAAGTACTACGGCTGATAGGACCCAGACCGTGTAAACTGTATATATTCCCAGACCTTCTATGACTAAGGATTTTGTTCGTTTTGATGAGCGCCCAACTGATTTAACTCAGTAGAATATTACTTTAATAGCTCTGTTATAAGTGTTTAAACTGAGACATATGGGTGCAGCTCACTCAAACAATTATTAAATCAACTATAAATTTTTATATTTGCAGATAATACATTTAATAGCCAATTATCGTTTACAAATGTAAAATAAATAAGGGTGGTGGGAATTAGATAGAGTCTTTAAAATTTCATCACGGCGGATGATATGGATGGTATAAGGAATTTTTTTCATTAGAGTTCACTTGCTAGCTTTAAGTGGGTACTTAGATGCCAGTAAGATGTCGGTTGGTTTGTTCCAGCCGTTGCTTGTTCGTTACAAGTTATGGACTGGTTCACTCTCGTCACTGGTGAAGTCTGGTGGCCGCAAAACGTCCCTCGTAGTATCGTGCCGTAAATGCAAAGATGATCTAGCGTATGTTAAGATCCGTCTGATGTAGGTATCTAGCTTTGACTGAAGGCCACTTATACCACTCACTGGTTCCACAGATAGCACCACCAATTGGTACCACCGGCCCAAAATGTCTTTGGGAATAGAGACTTCTGGCCCAGAGAAATAGTTACGGCAACTTGATTAAGATGTCTCTTACACGTGGTCTGGGGTATTACTTTATAATAGAATCCCACCATGACTTAGTATTCCGGGCTTTCCGTATCAATACATGTAGAGTTGTCGTTGTGTAAATCCACAAGATGCTGAAACATGTTATCCGGTCCTTTAAAATGGAATCCTGATCCTATTACTTCATCTGACTTGTATGACGGTCTTCTTGACGAGTTGAATTTCACACTGCTGTAAACTTAAAAGACGCTAGATTATATGGCAACATGTGGCACTCATCCAGATTGCTACTATATGACAAGGCTCCAATTAGAAATGTTGTATTTTTACATCTCAAATGCCAAGCCAATAGCATGCATTTTGCGTATATTTTGGTGGGGTATATTCCCCCTACCTCTTATGGAAAGTTCATGCGTGACATTCGCAATAAAAAAAATGCTTTGTTTACACGTTACCTCTCCATATATAATATGTCAGCTTCTGTCTATTATTGATCATGTTTAAACTCACGACTACATTATCTATCACAGGTAATCTCTTTCAAGATGGGTAATTATTCTCCGACAAGTCTTGTCCATAAATGGTTATTCCATTCACTCGGTCCAGCCAACTTTGTCAGGAACCTGGTCCGACCGAAACTATTTTCAGTGATAAGATAATCGACTGTGGGCATCCAAATTTGTTTACTTCTTAATCGGTCGCCTGTGCACTGTCTGGTAGAAAAATGTGTTACATATTAGTGAACCACACTTCTCTCTACCTATGCCAGGTGTGAATATGGGCTCAAACAAAAGTCATTGATTACCCTAAAAGCAAAAGATGGTCACTGAAGTCCCGACATGACAAGAATTGAGGGAAGGGAGTGTAAACAATGAATCTAAATTACCAAATACAGTCTTAGGTGAGAAAAAAGAAAGTGAGGAGCACAGAATGAATTACAGGATGGCACAGGTAAATACACGTTCGAGGTTAGTTTCTCATAAAGAGTAGGATGTCAATAACAATGTGTTTACATGGGTCACGACAATGCAAGTGTCTAAATGAGACATCGACCTGAAGAGAACTGTGAACTGGCTGGGATCAGGTCATAACCTATTTACACCCAAGCAGTCCAGCAGCGGCGTATATGTCGTTAGAAATAAAAATTGCATCATCATCAACCTTCAAAACAGCACTCACAATGGAGAGTGTTTTGAACGAAACAAGCAATAAATCTGTTCGAGCAGTAAATGGGGCGTGTGTTGAACGAAACAAGCAATAATTCTAGGCGAGCAGTAAATGTAGCGCGTGTTGAACGAAACAAGCAATAAGTTTAGGCGAGCAGTAAATGTAGCCAATCCAAGAGGAATAAGATGGATTACATTTTCTACATTGGAAGATCTGGAATATGCAGATGATATTGCACTGCTAGCACATTCACATCAACACATCCAGGAAAAAACGGATAGACTTAATAAGTATAGCCAGCAGGTGGGCTTAAACATCAACCTAAAGAAGACAGAGGTCATGACGCTCAATGTGAGCAACCCTGAGCCCATATCAGTAAGGAATCAGCAACTGGAACAGACAGATGCCTTCACATACCTAGGATGCATAGTAACACCAGACGGCGGAGCAAGCAAAGACATCAACAACAGAATGAACAAAGCAAGAACAGCCTTTTTTAGTCTAAACAACCTCTGGAAGTCCTCTCAGTACAGCACAAGCACAAAATTAGGATTACATCAGAGCTGTGTGCTTTCTGTGCTTCTCTATGGCGCGGAGAGCTGGAGAGTTACAGAGAAGGAAATGTCGAAATTGTCCTCTTTTCACACAACATGCCTAAGAAAAATTCTCCGAATCTTTTGGCCGAATATCATCACCAACCAAGATCTGCTTACTCGGAGCAAGCAAGAGGACATGCACACCATCATAGCTGGCAGACGCTGGAGCTGGGTTGGCCATGTCCTCAGAAGAGACCCCGATGCCATCACAAGAACAGCTATGCTATGGACCCCTGAAGGAAAACGAAAAAGAGGCCGACCAAAAACAACTTGGCGGAGGACTGTGGAGGCTGAGATGCAAAGAATGAACCAGAGTTGGGGCACTGTACGAGGGATGGCCGCCGACCGAGCAAGGTGGAATCAATTTGTTGTTGCCCTACAAGATTCCACCAGGCGTAATGGCCACTGACTGCTTTGACGGTCGGCGGCTAAGGATCAAAGAAGAAGAAGAAGCAAATGTAGCGCGTGTTGAACTAAACAAGCAATAATTCTGGGCGAGCAGTAAATGTAGCGCGTGTTGAACTAAACAAGCAATAATTCTGGGCGAGCAGTAAATGTAGCGTGTGTTGAACTAAACAAGCAATAATTCTGGGCGAGCAGTAAATGTAGCGCGTGTTGAACTAAACAAGCAATAATTCTGGGCGAGCAGTAAATGTAGCGCGTGTTGAACTAAACAAGCAATAATTCTGGGCGAGCAGTAAATGTAGCGCGTGTTGAACTAAACAAGCAATAATTCTGGGCGAGCAGTAAATGTATCGCGTGTTGAACTAAACAAGCAATAATTCTTGGCGAGCAGTAAATGTAGCGCGTGTTGAACTAAACAAGCAATAATTCTGGGCGAGCAGTAAATGGAGCGTGTATTCAGTAGAGTAACGGTACACAAGAGAATCAAGGACGAGAATTAACGTAAAAATTGACTGTAATTTAGGGGGGGGGGGGGGGGGGGGGGTTAAGTCAAGTTTGTAATTGTCCAGTTCAGTTTCTTACTTTGTGATTATTTTAAATTACACTATTGAAACTATTGCCCCAAAAATGGCGAAATTATCCAGAAATTGAATTTTTTATTATTTTTAAAACGAATTGCGCATTTAAAAAGTTGACTTCAAATTATCCTTAAAAAAAATTTAAAATGTAAATTGTTTGATACTAGTATTTCAAAAGGTACTTGTTTTATTTTGGTACTTATTCGATGTTTCAGAACATGAACGTGGAATTGATCAGCGATAATTACGATAATTATGGTTTTGAAACATTCATCTTACAGATCTCTTTAATAACCAGTTGAAAACATGTTTCAAAAGTGAGTAAAAATACTTCAAAAGAAGGAATCCTGTATAAAAAGACAATTTGCTTAACAGCAGACAGCTGAGTACGCTAAAAGTTTGCATGGAGGTAACACATTTTACCTGAGGGAACTAGTCAAATCAACTGGCCAGGTAAATATTTACTACTAGCCCGGTTTTACCAGGAATTAGTAGGCATAATGTCACAGGATTTACTCCTCTTGCTCTACAGTGATGGTCCAACAGTGGCCAAACGTCAGAGTATCTAGTGAGGGTCTTCAAAGGTGTCTACCTTTCGCTCAAGATTACTCTTGGCAGAGATGTGAATTGACGAATGGTACTTCAGTTCTGCCTTTCCTTCTTTCTGTCTTACTTTCTATCTACTTATCTTACTTTCTTTCGACCTTTAGATCTGTCTGTCTTACTTTCTATCCATGTATCTATCTTTCTTTCTTCCTTTCCTTCTTTTTGTCTTAAAATGGGACACGGGGGTACACGAGAGGAGACAAGAGTAGACACGGGGAGACAAGGGGACAAAGGGGGGTGGTAAGTGCTAGGCTGTGTTAGAACAATGACACACACTATGACAGTACATTGCTAGCAACAAACATGGCTCGCTATTCACATTTACTAGTTACTCAATAAACTCGAAACACGTACGTTCGATATCCGATGCCTTTATATAACAAATCTTCAACACAACAGAAATAGCATCCGCAGACTGTCACTTTGGCCGTGAATCACAAGAATAGTACAAGGCATCATGTACATCATCTAACAATATTAGCCTGTAACAATCTCACAATATTGTGCTCATATATCAACCTCTACTAACTTTATTCCATAATAAAATTCGCCTCCTCGGTCGACGTAACCTTCACTCGCTCGACGTAACCTTCACTCGCTCGACGTAACCTTCACTCACTTGACGTAACCTTTACTCGCTCGACTTAACCTTCACTCGCTCGACGTAACCTTCACTCGCTCGATGTAACCTTCACTCGCTCGACGTAACCTTCACTCGCTCGAATCTGTCATGACAGGAGGACAAGAGGGGACAAGGGGGAACAAGCAGGGGAACATTGGAGACATAGGGGACAAAGGGGACAAGGCGGTGCCAACGCACGAACTAATATAAAGAAAACACCGACACTCACTTATGCGGTCAAAACGTCTACAAGTAATCTGTATTTTTGAATGTGTCATCAATCATCAATACAAAAATTACATAAACACATTCTCGCTTATGTCCATACATTCTTGGTGGAAAATGAAATAATATACATCATCCCATTTAAGCAAACGAAAACATTCACATTTCTAAAGTACAGTGGTATGCGGGTACATTCTCACGATTCATATTTCTAAAGTACAGTGGTATGCAGGTACATTCTCACATACATTACATTATATAATAATATTACATGGATATAAAGCAAATTATTCACAAAAAACGAGCGGAAGAAGAAAAGAAATGTTAACCTATGGATGAGATGTTGACAGGCAAATGATGTTTCTATGGGGGTAGATAATCAGTGTTTAGAAAGTGTTTGAAAAGTGCTTTGTTAAATGAATATTGTGTAGGTAGGCTTTTTATGTGGTGTGAGAGGCTGTTCCATAAGTAGGCACCAGAGTAGGCTAGACTCTTTTTGAACAGGTCGATCCTAGGTTTGGACAGACGTAACTGTAATTGTTGTCCCTCTCTTCTACTGGTTTGAAACAATGATCGTAGGTACGGCGGGGCATTGTTAGATAGAATTGCGTGAGTCAGCTTGGCTTTGTTGTAGGGAAGACGTTTTTTTAATGACAGTATTTTGGGTTTTTTTCGTGTCCTTGTGTATGGTATCGTGCGATTATCGGCGATCAGACATACTGCTCTCTTATGCAGGGAGTGCAGTCTCTTTGAGGTGGAAGCAGGGCAACCATCCCATAGTGTAGAGCAGTAATCTAGATGTGTCTGTATATGTGAGGTGTAGAACAATAGTCTAGTGTCTGCTTCTAAGAAGTGTTTTATTTTGGCTAGCTGGTTCGTCTTTTGAGCTAAGCGTTTGGTTAAATTCCGTACATGGGAGTTCCACGTTAAGTGCTGGTCAATCGTGATCCCTAGAACTTTGTGTTCTGTTACATGTTCAATTTGTATTGGTTCCGCGTGTATCTGTAGCGATCTTTTGGTGCAGTTTAGGAGTTTCTGTCTGGTGGTAATCAACATAGATTTCGTTTTTGCTATGTTTACTGGCATACGATTCATATTACTTCATTTTGTTAGATTGTCTACATCGCTTTGAAGAGTCATTTCAAGTGTCACGCAGTCATTGTCACTAGTGTAGATAGTACAATTATCTGCAAAGAGGTCACATGTTGAATATTTTAGATGTAGTGGCAGGTCGTTGATGAACATTGCGAAGAGTAGGGGCCCAGGAATAGAACCCTGCGGTACTTCTGTATCTATCTTCGAGAAATCTGATGACGAGTTGTTGTGAAGCACTAACTGTTGTCGATCAGCCAGGAATGATTTGATGATGTTTAGGGGATTAGGGCCTATTCTGAGGGTTTCCAACTTTTGAACCAAGATAGTGTGGTCAATCATGTCAGATGCTTTTTTGAAGTCAACAAAAACAGCACCACCTAATTTTCCATCATTTACTTTCGACAGCCAGTTGTCTGCCATTTTGGTGAGAGCTGTGTGACAGGAATGTTTGGGTCTGAAACCTGACTGGCTCTTAATGAGCAGTTTGTTTCTTGTTAAGTGTTCAAATGTGGTGTTGTAAATGTGTTTCTCTAGTGGTTTTGAAAGAGATGATAGAAGGGATATTGGTCTGTAACTGTTGGGATCGCTATGTGAGCCAGATTTATAGAGAGGATACACTTTGGCAGATTTAAATGCTGTGGGGAAGTAGTTGTGTGCAATACATTGATTGTACACATAGGTTAAGGAGTCGCAAATGATGGGTGCAGCGTAACGTAGAATCTTATTGCTGATACCATCAAGCCCAGATGAATTGTTATTTTTTAATGCCAAGATACAAGGGGGACGACGGGGACAAAGAAGGGACAAGGGGGACATATATACATAAATAAGAACTCACAAACGTAATAACACACATGCATAAGTGCGGGCACACACACATACACACACACATAGATCATATTACAAACTTCAGTAACTGTAGGGAATTTCTAAATACAATATATAAATTAGCATATAACAGTATAGGGCATAAAGGCAAAGATAAGAAAGTACAAAATAATTTTCTGCTAGAACGGTTGGTGTCGCCTACGCCTTCAGATTATTATTTGCTAACGAATAGCCGAACAAAACGGTACCGAAATTTTCAAATTCGTCCTTGACATAAACGAACCACTTTTCCTAGTTCTAAGAAATATTTGCCTAAAATGCATTGTGGAACGAGGAGGGGCAAGGATAGATGGTAAATGCTAATTCGTTTCGCATTGATTTCAAACTAAAAGCCAACAACAGCACAGTGGCAAGCCTTGCCATAGGGGTTTCCCCAATACGATGAAAAAGTTAGAATTATGGACACTACGGTCATGGAAACATGTTTAGCTCTTATTATGAATGACCTAAGCTCTCGTATTTCGCTTGATATTACATGGAAAAAGAGTGAACGAGAGGTAGTTAAAAATAAACGACTAACATAGAAAAAAAAGACAGAATTTTGAACCAAACCGCATAGCCCCATGAAAATCGTATATTCGTGTACCTGAAGACTTGCTGACCAAGAATATGTTGTTAGTTATCTAAATAGTCCCTTAACTAATCAAATAATGATAAAACAATACATAGAGATCAGAGATACTGTCAGGTCAGGTCATATCTGCTTAGATTGGATCGCATATTTTTGGGGGAAAAAGTAGGTGACAGATAGGCTAAGATAGTACAGTGAATCCGATTGGGTGGAATTTGAAGTGAGACGACATATTATTGGCTGACCTTTGAATAAACATAAATAGCCTAGTAACGTAGAAAGGTTTGAATGATATTTTTTTGAAAGACTGTTTACACTGTAATATTAAGAGTGATTGGCCAACTGAGTCGATATTGTCAGAACAAGAGTTAGGGGGGAATGCCATTTCTTGAAAAATTCTACCAGCGATTGATGAGATCAGGCTGTGCTTTCAAATACAATTTCTAGGCAGCCTGGACAACAAAACAGATCGAAACTGTGTCAGTCATCGTCTCTGTGTATTTCATTGAAAATTTGTGGTAAGATTGACATTTATTAACATGTATTTTATATAAAAATTGAATGTTAAATAATAACATATGTCTGTACATGAGTGGGTCTATAGCGACCATGAGGCAAAGCCTAGAGATTGATCCACCATGTGATAGACTGTCAGAGAGGTGTAAAACTACAAGAATATGTATGATTGTCATAAAGGAGCATAACACCTATCCTATTATATGGAAAAGATTACAGCTGGAATTGCAGTGGCGTTGTAACTATTAGGGAAAGGAATACTGGTGTACATTGTCACATCAAAAGATAATGGTGGCATAGGTTGGTATAAGGCTATGACCCTTTTTGTTTGTTTGTAATGTACCTGTCCTAGAATGTGGACTATTAGTGTATGCTAGGTATTAAGAAGGATGCATAACCTTCACATTTCAGAGGTCCTGGGTACTGACGTTAATGTGGTACCAAACGCTTGAAAACTGATTGATTCAGGACTCTGTCTGTATACTGCGAGCCCATGCTAGTGGCCATTGCCTATCAAACAGGGAACAGATTGTCAAGCGAGCAGAGGAAAGGTTCAACCTGTATTCTACTGCCAAGTTAAGTTCATGTTCGGCACCTGGCAGCTCAACTAACAGAACTTTAAAAGAACTATAAAGTGACAGTGAATAAAACTGGGACAAATATTTAATAGTCCCACAAGAGACAAACTAAAACAAACATAACTAAAACGGAGTGATTTTTAAACAACAACCTAGGGGTACTACCAGTATTACCTTAAAGTAGGAGATTACAACTAAAGACGTATATTAGAATAATATTTTATGTATGGACAGAAAATCTACTGTGCTATTTGACTGATGTAAATGATTCTTTTGGTTTCATTTTTGACTGTCAGTCCTGGTTCAAAATAAATTAGAATCAGGATAATAAATTGTAAAAATTATATTTACACAAATTTCAACCACGGTCTTACATAGGATAGCCTTTTAAAGTGTCGTTTGTATGTTATTGTGGTAGTGCTGTGTGTTGTTGGGAATAATAAACTATTTGTTTGTATGTTTATTGCTTATTTTACAATACACTCTACCTTCATAACCCTAGACACTACACAAAAAAATTCCCCACCTCTACCAGGCAGGGTTTAGAAGATGCAGACAGATCCTCGACTAACTGACTCGTCTAACGCAGCAAGTAGCAGATGTATACCAGAATGGCAATCATGTACCCGCAGTCTCTGTAGACTTGAAGCAAGCGTATGACCGAGTAGGGAAAGATGGTTTATTATCCTAAATACTAAGAAATAGCATTGAACGAAGATTGTTGTAATGGATAAAAACCTTTTTATCAAACAGAACTATCTAAAACAATTTTAACGGCGTCGCATCAATCTAGGAAGGTTTGCCACAGCACAGGGATCAGCATTAAGCTATACTTTTTTCCTAATATGTATAAACGACCTGGCAGAATATCTACAAATGCCCAATGCCTTGAATACAGATGACCTAGTGATATCGATAGAAAACAAATTCCGTCTACAGTTAAAAAATGGACTAAATAGCGCCATTGCTACTCTAACAACCTACTGTCTTCTCTTCTTCTTCGATCCTTAGCCGCCGACCGTCAAAGCAGTCAGTGGCCATCACGCCTAGTGGCGTCTTGTAGAGCAACAACAAATTGATTCCACTTTGCTCGGTCGGCGGCCATCCTTCGTACAGTGCCCTAACTCTGGTTCATTCTTTGCATCTCAGCCTCCACAGTCCTCCGCCAAGTTGTTTTTGGTCGGCCTCTCTTTCGCTTTCCTTCAGGGGTCCAAAGCATTAACAACCTACTGTAGCTTGTAGAAACTTATGATCAATATCGCTAAAACATTCTATTCCGTCTTTATCGTCAGCAACTAGAAAGATAAAAAGAGAGCTAAATCTAACATTTGATAACTCAGTTGATCAAGGAAGCCAACACAACCTACCTGGAAGCGCAGCTGGACACAAAACTGACATACAAAAAAAACATATAGAATCTGTGATAGATAAAGCTTCAATAGGGCTAAATTTAATCAAAAAACTTGCTAGAACAACTCAGGGTGTAGACCAGAGTACCTTGCGCCACCTGTATTTGTGGTATGTACGGTCCTTTCTTGACTACTCCCTTCCCTACAAGCTGTCGTAAATTTATTTTGAGAGAAAGAGTCTTAGAAAAAGTAGTCCGGTTTAAGTGTAGAATGATGGTGAAAAGCTCAGTGATAGAAATGTAGAGAGTAAATAGTTGCTTCACAGAGTGCTGGAGGAGAGTAAAGACAGACTTATTTACGACAAATCGTTTCTCTCAATCTACTCTTCAGGCTCATACTGGTCAAACAATTATTTGCCAGTTTCCAGACACACACCTGCTCTCACACCGATTTGGTGCTTCAAACCCACAGACGACGTGGATATAACTATCTTAAACAAATAGGGGAAATTTTGGGCTTTGGTTAGTCTAACACAATAACGATTAAGTTTATGTTGTTTATTAAAGTTAAAAAGACAATCACTACAATAATCATGTGTTTACAGCAAGAATTATCAAAATTATAGAAAAATGCAAATAACAAGGTTGTGAGGGGGTGAAGAAGATTGGTATCGACTAAGCCCGTCCCGCTTATTAGACAAAGATAAACCCAGTCCAAAGATAGATAGTTATCAGGAACGTAAGTAAGTTAATCTAACAGTGAAGTTAATTACTCTGAAAGAGGTGTTTCAAAATTAGGTATAGGTGGTAGAAAAAAATCCTGTTCTTCCCAATTGTTCTTCCCTTTACTAAGCAAAAGAAAAGGAGGGGGTTTAAAACAGAGTTTATCAAAAACTATCCCACTTAAAGGAACAATGCCGGGGATACAGAAAATGTATTACCCCGTAAGCAAGTTAACAAATGGGTTACGAAAAAAAGATTAAATTTCCTGTCATTCATACACGCGCTAGTAAAGGCCTTCACTCATCCTGCTCTCACTTACCGATTGTGAAAAAATCTGGCACTCCATAGAAATAACACAACAGCAGTTACACCTCAAACAAAATGTATGAGTGTTAGTTCAAGTTCCAGCCCCAGATTAGCTGGTAGGCGGTCAGCACATACAAAGGGATCCCGTAATCGCTGGAAAATGAATCTGTATTTGTGTCTCTTTTCTTAATAACAGTTTCTATGGAAGGGCACGGTCTCTGATACCGGGGTGAGGATGGTGTGGTCTATTTGACTTTGCCGCTGATAATAAAAATTCTTACGCGTGCTGATACACTTTATCCGTGAGGTATGGTTTAAGTCCAGGGAGAAAACTAGTCACATCACTGTTCAGATAAATATGTATTCTCTCTCTGTGTCAGTAAACTAACAAAAGCTCGGGCCAGTGTTCTTCTTCCCGTTACAACTTAGTGTGCTTGATGGTGTGTTAAATTTTTCTTTGGGTGTGCTTTCTTTGCTATAAGTTAGATAGCGGAATTCCAAACATAGAATCGCCTCAAAGATTAAAAATTTACACAGTCTCAACAAGTTCTGAGTCAGGGAGACTCTACACACTGTTTATGCTTTGCTTTGCTTAGATTGATTTGCTGGGTTGCAAAAGGGATCACTCGTTTTGCACAGAAATAGAATTCAATGCAAATATGTATAAAGGTCGGCTGCGTTCGTCTGTCACACAAGCCCCTGCCAGCCCTTCAATCACTCAAAGTAGATCCCATCCAAAATCAAGTGTTGAGGTTTGTTTATGGAGGCTTACAAACCACTCCAGCTAATGCACGTGAAATCTCTGCTGATGTCGAGTCTCTCCAGCTTAGGAGAGAGAAAGCAGTCATGTTAACAGCTGAAAAATGTATACGAGCAGAAAATAACCCTTGCAAAGAACTTGCCAGAAACAAAGTCAATAGAAATAGAATAAAAAAGCCACCCTTCACCACCAAGTATCAAGGATTTGTAGGGATACACCATATGCAAGACAAACGACTAACAACTCAAGCTGCACCTGTCCTACAACCACATATTGATCTAAAAACACCAAAGGAACAAACAAACCTTGCGGATGATGCAGTCATAGTATTTGGGTGTGACAATTCACAAAGAAGAAGCAAAGACCATGGGAATTCGTGAGGCAAGTGATCGGCAGGGTACACTTAGAGAAACATGCCTACAAAGTGTGAACTCATAGATACAACCTGGCAAGCGAAGACACAGGTGGAGGAACAGACAGTGGTATCAAAACAAGAATAGAGATGTCATTACTGGCTTTCACTGTATTTTAAAAAATATGGAAATCAAAGAAAAACAAATTCAAGTCCACTATGAACATAAGAATCTTAAACTTACATGTCACGGTTGTAAAACAACGATAGTCAGGGAGATAATGAGTATTTATTTCTAGGGGAAAAAAAAACGTGAACTAATCACAAAGATTTGAAAAGTAGCGATTAAAATAAGTCTTTATAAATATGGTAAAAATTACTTCTCAAATTTAAAGGCTGTTTCTTTTTTCAATGCTTAAGCATAGTTTCGTGTGAACATAAGATCCAATTCTATCGACGTTTTCCACTTTGATCAGTTCAGTTTCGAACGGTGCCCTACGTTTACTATAACCTCAATTTGATAATGAAGGTAAACTTATCTCTTCTACCTGTTGTCATTCGTAAAGTAAGCCTGCCTTTTTTTTCATTTCTTTATTTACTCAACGAGGACCTGGAGCCGCCACAGCAGTCCGGTGTCTTCCAAGTAGCTAGCGACAAGAAAATTTGCAACCTCGCGTAGTGTTGGTTAACTGCACAGATTATGTTAGCATACATTTTGTTTCGTCACCGGTGTGGTCCGTGACTGTTAACCTAATTTAAGGTCACGTATGGCCACTTGAAGTGATCTTAATTCAAAAATGATGCCAAAGTTTTATTTGATGGTCTACAAGCGCAATTTATGTGTCTAACAGCCACGAAGTGTGTACATACTATCTTGATAAGTACTTACATACCAACACTTTAGTTGCGTACAGGCCAACGCTACTCCGAATAAGTGTCACAGAACCACTACAAGTGTATTGTTATGTTTGTTACCTGTGGTGTGGACAAAAATATACACGGGATAGGGACGGATTTTAAATTGGTATACACTTTATCGTGACAGAATTACACGGTAGCGAATATTCCTTGTCATAGCAGGAGGCGAACTGCCGTGTATCGTCTGCTCTGATTAACACGAAACGTCTCTTTAGTTGAATACCGTCAGAACAGTCTACACTAAGGTAAATGCATGTCATGTTTATGTTTGACTATTGATTCTTGTCAAGAGTAAATTTAATTGTTCTTTTGTCAGAAGGTAATAATTTGAAACAATTAACACGATCAAATATGATGATAAAGGGACATAGCTCGAAAGTGTGTCCCATTTTCAATACTTACGGCTAATCATGCATGATGAACGATGCAGAGATCACACATACTAGCATCAACAGCTGAAATAACGGCGAATTTACATATATATCAAACATTATGAGTTATCTCTCTTCAAACACAACTTAGAATCCTGTACTGTCTTGTAATTTCCACGTTCACACTTTCTAAAAATGTTGGATGTAATAAATAGTAGTTGGATCATCTAAAAATGTAGTTGTGACGGTTAGGGTTTATGTGGGTGGAACTATAGTTGCGTAGTAGCTCAAACAACAAACATACACCACCGTCAGACTCGACGTCTAGGTAATGAAATAACTTCAACGACCATTTCAATCTCCATAAATATTTATATTAACCAATTCACAATGCTCGTAGGCCCAATTACAATCATAAAGAACATAGGAAAAGCACAGCTATACACAACTGCTCTACATCAACAGCTACTTCATGATTTCCGCTACTTCACGGCATCCATGGCCCTCTGGTCGTACACTACTCTACTCTGCTCTACTCACTAGCGACCACTTTCTATTTTGTCTCTTCTCAACTGTCTCTTCTCTACAGTCTCAACACACATCTATCCGACGGACTCCTTTCATTTATATTCACTAAAACACGTGAAAACCCTCCCAACTCCACTGAGCGCCATTCACGCAAATCTATAGCTAGCAGCTTGTCTTAATTTCCGCTCACAACATCGCTTGTGGTTCAAATATTACAAAGCAAGCATGTACCACTCACAACATCGCTTGTGGTTCAAATATTACAAAGCAAGCATACACCACTCACAACATCGCTTGTGGTTCAAATATTACAAAGCAAGCATACACCACTCACAACATCGCTTGTGGTTCAAATATTACAAAGCAAGCATACACCACTCACAACATCGCTTGTGGTTCAAATATTACAACGCAAGCATACACCACTCACAACATCGCTTGTGGTTCAAATATTACAAAGCAAGCATACACCACTCACAACATCGCTTGTGGTTCACATATTACAAAGCAAGCATACACCACTCACAACATCGCTTGTGGTTCACATATTACAAAGCAAGCATACACCACTCACAACATCGCTTGTGGTTCACATATTACAAAGCAAGCATACACCACTCACAAGTTAACATACCGATTAGGTTCTCACTAGAGCACATGAACATTCATACACGCAATCACCGTCAAAACACGTGACAGTTCTGCGTAATAAATAATAGTTGGATCATCTAAAAATGTTGTATGTAATAAATAGTAGTTGGATCATCTAAAAATGTTGTATGTAATAAATAGTAGTTGGATCATCTAAAAATGTTGTATGTAATAAATAGTAGTTGGATCATCTAAAAATGTTGCATGTAATAAATAGTAGTTAGATCATCTAAAAATGTTGAATGTAATAAATAGTAGTTGGATCATCTAAAAATTTTGTTAGTAGTTGGATCATTTTAAAATGTTGTATGTAATAAATAGTAGTTGGATCATCTAAAAATGTTGTATGTAATAAATAGTAATTGGATACTCTAAAAATGTTATATGTAATAAATAATAGTTGGATCATCTAAAAATGTTTTATGTAATAAATAATAGTTGGATCATTTTAAAATGTTGTATGTAATAAATAATAGTTGGATCATCTAAAAATGTTGGATGTAATAAATAGTAGTTGGATCATCTAAAAATGTTGTATGTAATAACGAGTGATTTGACTAGTTAAATGTTGTATGTAATAAGAAAATGTTTGACCATGAAAATGGTGTATGTAATAACAAGATGTTTAACCAGGTACATGTAATAACGAGTTGTTTGACCATACAAATGATGTTTGTAATAACGAGTTGATTGACGAGACAAATGTTGTGTGTAATAACGAGTGTTTGACCAGTCAAATATTGTATGCAATAACGAGCTGTTTGACCAGTCAAATGTTGTATGTACTCGTAATAACGAGCTGTTTGACCAGTCAAATGTTGTGTGTAATAACGAGCTGTTTGACCAGTCAAATGTTGTATGTAATAACGAGCTGTTTGAACAGTCAAATGGCGTATGTAATAATTTGCTATTTGACTAGACAAATGTTGTATGTATTAACGAGTTGTTTGACCAGACACATGTTGTACGCTACACAGAAATGTCTACAGCCGTGCCGGACGACAGGAAAGTTGTGTATCAGTTCCTTGGCCGGTCAGGTCTGAAAGTGGCCAATATCAATTTGGGATGTATGACCTTCGGCCAGTCTGCTGTAAGTGTTGACTGTATTATGTGGTTGTGTTATGCGACTTTACTATGTGACTATACAAGGTGACTATATTATGTGGCTATAGTATGTGGCTATATTATGTGACTTTATTATGTGGACTTATTATGTTGATTTATTATGTGGGTATGTTATTTGATTATAATGTGTGGCGTCAAGACATATATGTCTCCTCAATGTGTGTCCTATCTATGTCTCCTCAATGTCTGTCCTACCTGTGTCTCCTCAATGTGTGTCCTATCTATGTCTCCTCAATGTGTGTCCTATCTATGTCTCCTCAATGTGTGTCCTATCTATGTCTCCTCAATGTGTGTCCTATCTATGTCTCCTCAATGTGTGTCCTATCTATGTCTCCTCAATGTGTGTCCTTTCTATGTCTCCTCAATGTGTGTCCCATCTATGTCTCCTCAATGTGTGTCCTATCTATGTCTCCTTAATGTGTGTCTTATCTATGTCTCCTCAATGTATGTCCTATCTATGTCTCTTCAGTATGTGTCCTATCCATCTTCAGCGTCTTCTTCTAATGTCTTGTTCTTCTGGCACTTGTCTGGTTCGTGTCATCAGTTCCACATGAGTGATCTTGTCTTACCACTACAGTCCTTCTATTTTAGACAAGCACCCATTTATGAGAGGACCGTGGTTAGAGCACAGGCTTCTAGCGGCAAAGGCAGCGGGTTTAAAACACAGTGGCGTCACGCTACAGTGCACCCAGCTATTTGGTTAGGAAATGTAAAGGCAGCCAGGAAGACTCGAAGCTCAACCCCAACAGTAGTATCTGCTATGAGGCTACGTGTTTTATTTGACCCATTTATGAAAGTATAAGGCTTTCTAATTGTTGTTCTGCATGTTTCACAGCCATACAATAGGACTGACTTGACATTTGAGTTGAAGATTCTGATTTTTGTGATGGACTTGATTTCTTTTTATCCCCATATATTGTCCAATCAAATGACAGCTCCTCTGGCCGTCTGTATTCATATGTTGATATCATTGTCTGTTCTTCCAGCTGTTTATATTGTGGCCAAGGTGTACGTTTGATTCTACATCTTGTTGTCATGTTTCTTCAAGTGCAGTATTGTTGTCGTTCCCTGTATTTACTTTCATCATTTGTGTTTTTTCCCCAGTGTATATTCAGATCCATTAGCTGTGAACTCTCATCAAGTATTTGTATTTTTGTCCTGCATCTGATTACGATTATGTACAGAAGAGCCAATGCGTTGGCAAAATTATTAACTGTGAGTTAACTTGCGCAGACGAAATAATATTTTAAGTAATATAGTGTCTTATTAATCACGCTTTTACAAAGATCTTCCCTTTCATGTGCTGCGTCCCAGCACGAGACAGGGCCCAACCTTTGCAGTACTCATATACAAACATTTGCATTTTATTACCGCCCCCACTACCCACACATGCATAAACACACACACACAGTTGATTCAACTAGCTATAGGTTTGTGGCTTTATCTAATCATTTATCATCGGCAACAGCTTGATCTCAGTATAACTGTGCTCAGGCTTGCGACCTGGAAAATGGAAACCGAAAGATATTTTCTACGGACAACAAGTAGATGGCAATGAACAGTCGGGCAACCGCAGTTGAGGTTTGAAGATGTGTGCAAGAGAGACACAATGTCTCTGGGCATAAATCCAGCAGCCTAGGAGGACGAAGCTGCTGATCGCATCAAGTGGATCTGCTCCATACTGCCCCATCTTAGATTTGGTGAGAATAATCTCATGCAACAAGCAGAAGACAATAGGAACACCTCAAGGCGCATCATCTGTATGGCCTGGTATAACTGGAGGAGGCTACATTTTCTACTATCATCGAGGGTCTTTATTACAATCAATGTCAACTGTTCATGTTAAATTTGTTAAATGAATGATCCACAATGTACCTGACCGCTTTATTGTTTTCTGCTGACAATATATTCATTTGTATAAATGATTTATTAAACTTATATATGCAAGCAGTTGTAACAAAAAAAAGTACAATGTAATAGTAATCATTTGTCATACACAAAAACAAAAACAATACGCGTTTCGTTGTTATGAGAACTGTTGATTGTTGCCTCGTCCTGTTTTTCTAGTGGGGCACACCCGGGCAATGCGACGAAGACCTTTCTCACCAGATCCTCAACCGTTACGTGGAGTGGGGCGGGAACTTTCTAGACACCGCTGACGTCTATGGGCGTGGCAAATCTGAAGAAATCGTGGGGAAGTGGCTTGAAACGTGAGTGGCTATTAGTGTGGTCACGTGACATAAGACTTTGTTTAGATGTATAAATTAACAGTTCTCGCCTGTGAGAACTAAATCTCATACTATGTTTTGAAAGTTTTGTTTCTGGGATGTGTGGTTATCAGTGCTTCAGGAATCCCTACCTCCGACTCCGTTTAAGGGTCTCCTAATCTCACTATCATCTTTACCCCCGTCATGGAGCAGCAAATGATCTTAAAAGGCTTTTATATTCATGCGTTGTCAGTCCGACGCAACCCCCCCCCCCCCCCCCCCAACCACGATAACACTCTGCATTGCATTATCATCATCATCAACATTGTCCTCTTCATTCCGTATGACGTATGGAGTCAACACTACATCTAACCCACCTGCTAGGAGCCTGGACAAATCATCCACATGCTTCTGTAGGAGTGATTTCTGTAGAAAATTGTTTTATACGATAAATTTACCAGCCACATGCATGAGTATTCCACTAGCAGGGAATTTACTTACGTGTGATTGAATGTGTGAATTAACTCAGTTTTTTTTATTCATTATGATATAAGGAGTCACAAGTGCAGTTGTAGTAGAGGTTTCTGTAACAATTACTTTTCCATGACGTGTCTGCTAGTCCCATTAATCATAATGTTAATTAAGTATCATGACATAGGTAGGGAATCAATGGGTCCGTTCTTGCTTTTTCTCATGTCAGACAATCTATACAACGTTGCATGTTGGACATTAATGAAACATTATTAATACCCACATAAATCCCCACATAGAAAAGTGTAGAGAATTCAACGTTGACCTACATACTTGTTTCATTGATTACACAAAAGCTTTCGATTGTGTACAACATCAGCAGTTATGGGCTATTATGAAAAATATGGGATTTCCAAACCACCTTATACAACTCATCGCACTGCTGTACCAAGAACAACAGGCAGCCGTAAGAATAGAGGGGGAAACATCAGAATGGTTTGAAGTACAGAAAGGAGTAAGACAAGGCTGTACCCTTTCCCCTTACCTGTTTAACATTTATGCCGAGAATATCATGAGAAACGTAAGAGATGACCAAGAACACACAGAGTTTGACTCATTTAACATCGGCGGGTACCAGATCCCGGAAATCAGATATGCTGACGACACAGTCCTCCTATCGACCAACCCAGAAGGACTTGAACAATTACTTCTGTCCACCAAAAAAACACAGCGAGGCCCAGAATCTATACCTAAACACCAAGAAGACCAAAGTATTGACAACAGACAAAGTAAAGACCAAACCAGAAATTGAAATTGATAACGAAGAACTGGAAAGTGTCAATGAATTCGAATACTTAGGATCAATCATTAACAGCTCTGGCGACTGTGCAGTAGAAATTAAAAGAAGACTTGCAATTGCTTCACATAAGCTAATACAGATGAAAAACCTATGGCAAGGCACAAGCAAAGAAACAAAGTTACAACTGATCAGAGCATGTATATTCCCAGTAGCAACATACGGCTGCGAGACTTGGACACTCAATAAAACAGTTGCAAAAAAGATTACATCATTCGAAATGAAATGCTACAGAAGGATGTTGAGAATACCCTGGACAGAAAAAAAAGACCAACAGAGAAGTACTGCACTCACTAAACGTACAGGAACATTGGCTCCTAAATACCATCGCAATAAGGAAGCTGAAATTTTTCGGTCATATAAAAAGACATAATAGTCTGGAAAAAAACAGTGATGGAAGGCATGGTCCCTGGAAAAAGGGGAAGGGGTCGACCTAGACGACGGTGGACCTAGGACATCACAGAGAGTCTGAACTTGTCTTTGGCTGATGCAGGTCGACTTGCCCAGAATCGTGATGCGTTCAGAGCAGCTGTAATGGAGACAACGTTCTGGAAAGAATACGTCACATGATGATGATAAATCCCCCCTGTAAATGTACAATCATGTTCCGGGGTAGATTTTGAAGATTAGTTGTCTTCATGAACGTTAAAAGAATGACATGTTGTAACGACTCCCGTGTGTTACCAGGGTCCGACAGAGGAGCAAAGAATAGTAACACTGTGACCTACCATGTATATCGTAAAAGACGACTAGCGAAGGTTGGCCATAAGACAGGTTACCCCATCCTATACAAATTTTAAAACTACAAAAACGTCAACAAGCACATACATATGTGATCGGAGTAGCTAAGAGGAATGGCGTCCGCCTCGAGTTCTAGAGGTACCGGGTTCGATTCCCAGTTGTGGGAAAATAATTTATGAACAAATTGTTGTCAGAACCAGTGGTCGTAATGATGTCATACTGCCTCCCGCTCTCCTGGGCAGTGAGATCAGATACCTAGCCTTCTCAGATAAGGGCGAAAAAAAGAGGTCCCGTGTGCAAGTTGCGCACGTTAAAGATCCCACGGCAGTTGGAAATCGTAAAGAGTAGGCCTATCAGGCCGCTGCCCTGGCAAAATTTAATAATTATAAACATACCCACAACAAAAATATTTATAGAATGTGTGATTCCTTTATACACACATTGGGATTCTCGCCGGTTCTACGGAGTTCGTACACTGTGCTGAGATCCTCCTTGTGTGATCTAAGGGAGGAGATCGGAGCACTGATGGAGTTGTTCGTGTGCAATGAAGATAGTGCTTAAAACCAAACCAACAAGCACATAGACAAACGAACGAACGAACTTTATTATAGACAGGTTAAATAAAGAAGATAAGCTCCAGTGAGATGAGAAACAGACGCTGGAGATGGATAAGACGCAAACGGATGAAGCACGTTGATTGTGTTACAAGGCAGTTCTTGCTCGGGCATTCACAGCGTAATAGAAATAGAGGAAGATAAAAGAACACACAGGGGAGACAACTGGTGACACAGACATGAGGGAAATGAAGACGACATAGACAGACCTTGAGTTGATGGCACGTGACAGGCAGACGTGACTTACGTTAGTTGAAGGTCTATGCTCCTTTGGGTGATGACAGATGATGATTATGGTGATGTTAATGTTGGTGTTGTTAATGATGATGATGGTGATGTTAATGTTGGTGTTGTTAATGATGATGATGATGGTTATGTTAATGTTGATGATGGTGATGTTGATGTTGGTGTTGTTGATGATTGTGATGTTAATGTTGGTGTTGTTAATGATGATAATGGTGATGTTGATGTTGGTGTTGGTAATGATGATGATGGTGATGTTAATGTTGGTGTTGTTAATGATGATGATGGTGATGTTAATGTTGATGATGTTGATGTTGATGTTGTTGATGATGATGATGGTGATGTTAATGTTGATGATGTTGATGTTGGTGTTGTTGATGATGATGATTGTGATGTTAATGTTGGTGTTGTTAATGATGATGATGGTGATGTTGATGTTGGTGTTGTTGTTGATGATGATGATTTTGGTGATGTTAATGTTGATGATGATGATGGTGATGTTAATGTTGATGATGTTGATGTTAATGTTGATGATGATGATGTTAATGATGATGATGATGATGTAATGAAAGAAGTGACGACCAAAGTTATTACCAGACGACTTTAGTTTTAATGTGAAGCGTCCATTACTAGGAGTTCTTGATTTATTTTAATTGTCATATATTTTCTATTACAATGAAAGCTCTTCCAGACTTTCATATTCTTATTTCTATATCCCTGTCTGTTCTTACGTCTGTGTCAGGATATTTGTATTTTCAGTTGTTATATTTGTCTGTTCACTTTTGTAACTTCAACGTGTTCCAGCCGTTGTAAACTTTTCCATAAAATGATATTAACTTCAGGCCCTGATATGTAAAATTGGTTGACCTAATTCGTTGTTCCGACACTGTCTCTAATATCATTGTTAGAACCATACATTGTCAAAGCTTTGTTCTCATAGTGTTGCAAATTATAAAACATTATCAAAAGTTTAAATTATCGTCACGAACAGACAACCCAGAGACAAGTTTGTAATAGCCACCAAATGTCGATCTAACATGGGCCTGGATGAAAATGTGAACAACATCGGAGCAAGTCGACGTCACATTACTGAAAGTATTGATGGTAGTCTCAAGAGATTACGTACAGATTTCATTGACCTCTACCAGGTAACGTGACCCGAAGGTGTGCATAGGAACCCACAGTCTGATTGAATTGTCATTTGTGTGATTGCAGTATATCTTTAAATAAAACTACCGGAATAAGTGAAATGTAAAGTTTACTTAACTCGCAGACTGAAAATACATTGGCAGTTCTTTTATTGACGTATTCAAACATAAACAAATCCAAATACAAATGAATATATTTTCAAAAATTAATTGGAGAAATATTTTCTTTATAAAAGATATGACAACAAACCCATAATGCACACTTGTAAAATATTTAATGTCACGGGCAGATACAAACATTCGCACTTAAGTATGGCCATATAACAATGTTTTATTTATTTACCTATCAGATACGAACATAAACAGCAAGAATTTGAACATATCCCGGTTAATAAGGAAGTTTGTATACACCTATGGAATACCTTAACAAGACATACCCAACCAGAGAATGACTGCACTTAAGTACTCGCGGATTAGCAACAGTAGATAAAAAAAAAGCGGTGGTCGAGGAGGGCTCGCAAATGTAAAGAACTGACAGGTAATCCTTACCTCACTGGCCACTAAAAAATAGTAGACAACTCCAAAACTTAGATAGACTTACTACAAACAATTGTAATAACGGGTGCGAAAAACACGAATAATTAGACAGCCAAGCTAGCATTCTTCACAGTTTCTCTGTCAGTCATAACTGTCCGAAGGAATCACACAAACAACGAATTAGACAGTCTGTTAGAACCGCTGATGCAAACTAGCTATAAATTCAACAAAGTAAAAATACAGCGGATTCCTCGCCACAGTAAGATATATAGAAATGAAAAGGCAGATAGAGTTGCCAACGAAGGGCTGAAATTCTAGATGACAAAATGTGAAGATATAACAGCAAATTTTATTTTTAAACTGCAGAAAAGCGTGACAAAGAGAACACCCAGAATTAGATATAACAGCGGCATACTGTTCAATACCAAGAAAAGATCAAACGATAATTCTCAGACTAAGAACTGGGTACTATACGCACAACATACCATTTGTCCAACAAATTTAAAATAAGACAGAACGAGGTCAAATGGAAGAAAACGAGAGGTAACGACGCCCATGTTGTTGATAATGTATGGGGAAATAACATTCACGAAGTCAATGTAGCAACAAACGTAATAACTAAATATTGTACAACATACAGCCACAAAGCTTGGTACCTAATCGTTATAGATGTTTTGTCGTCCATGATATGAGCTTTCTTGTTACTAAATCCAAAGGTTGTTATTGCCGGGAGTTGTAGTGAGGATAAGCTCTCACTGCAGATAAAATACTTCTATGGCACGCGCCTCAAACAGCCTCTGACAACCAAGTCCAGCTCCCGGCCTTCACGTGTGGCTCAATTTGAGCCCGGCGGAACTGTTTCCACTGACGGGAGAAGGGGCAAAGGCGAGCGACTGGCGCCTTAAAACCAGCAGCTTCGGGCAGATAGGGCTCGTGATCCTTGGTTGGTAGCTTATCTAAGAGAAGGAACTCTGAATTCAAACCACCGCTGCCTTGCGGGAATATCCATTTATGGAATTGGCTTCGGGAGTAAACCCTGAGGATAAATCCGGAGTCGGAGTCCCTAAGGCAGTCTAATGTCGATTCGACATTATTCTGGCAACTCCTGCGACATGGCTGGTACCAAACTGTATCGGCTACTGCCGTTCCTTTGGATCTACGGCTGTGTGGAGAGGGGGAACATGCTGCATGGGCAACAGCTTGATCTCCATATAACTGTGCCCAAGCTCGCGCCCTGGAGAGGACACTCCAGCTTCACCCTATAGGTGTCGGCAAAACACGGGAAGTAGCAGTTACCGGTTATAGCTTTTTGCCCAATTGGCGTAGGGCATGGCGCCAGAGGCTACTTCCGACAGTGGGAGAGGTTCTAGGATCTCACTGGACAGCTACCGCCCGCTTCAAGCTGGGCAGCCCCAGTCAATAAGGTGTTGTCCCGCCACTGTCTGCTTTCCCCATTGGGTGCATGGGGATTAGGGTCAAACCTGAACTGTGGACAGAAAATTTTGCACCAAGCAATTATCGAAAAAATAGAAATAAGCAAACTCTCAGATTGGGATGCTGGAACGTCCGGACTATGTTGACTGGACTATCCGAAAACCTACAGGATGTAAACGATGTAAGGAAGACAGCCATAATTAATGATGAGCTTAAACGACTTCAGGTGGATATAGCTGCACTTCAGGAAACGCGCCTGGCGGGCTCTGGAACGATGAGCGAGAAGGACTACACATTTTATTGGCAAGGGAAAGATCTTAATAAAGCTAGAGAACACGGAGTAGGTTTTGCGGTCAAAAAATCGCTAACTAAAATGGTTGAACCAGGCGAGAATGGATCAGAACGCGTGTTAACGCTCCGCCTGCAAACTAGCACAGGTCCCATCACCCTTGTCAGTGTGTATGCTCCTACTCTGTACTCTGCCTCAGTAGCTAAAGATGAGTTCTATGAGAATCTAACAGCAATTATCAAAAGCATACCTAGGCAAGAACAGCTTGTTCTCCTTGGTGACTTTAACGCTAGAGTGGGTGCCGATAATGTTTCATGGCCTTTATGTCTGGGCAGGTTTGGTATTGGCAAGATGAATGAAAATGGACAACGGCTCTTAGAGTTGTGCGTCCACCATGACCTCTGCGTGACCAACACCTACTTTCAGACAAAACCCCAGCATAAGGTGTCATGGAGACACCCACGATCCAAGCACTGGCACCAACTTGACCTGATTCTCGTCAGAAGGCCACTCCTCAGGTCTGTGCTCTCCACGCGCTCGTACCATAGTGCAGACTGTGATACAGATCACTCCTTGGTTTGCTGCAAAATCAGAGCACAACCAAGAAAACTCTATCATGTCAGACATGAAGGGAAACCACGCATTGATACCAGCAAGATGTCAGACCCTTTCATGATCGCTCAATTCACTGCGACCTTCGAGAAAGTGCTCAGTAGCCCTCAGCATGGTGATACTATTACAGAGAACTGGGAGCATCTACGGAACACCATTCAAAGTACTGCACTTGCCACCTTTGGTAAGAAAACAGCCAAGTCAAATGACTGGTTTGATGCTTCATCAGATGTGATGGCACCTGTCATTGAAGCTAAGCGCAGTGCTATGAATGAATACAAACGTTCACCGAGTGCCAGAACCCTACAGATCCTGAGGGCTACGAGAAGCAAAGTTCAACAAACTGCTCGACGCTGTGCAAATGACTACTGGCTCCAGCTCAGTGAGAGCATCCAGATCGCAGCGCAAACAGGCAACATTAGACAAATGTATGACGGTATAAAGAAAGCACTTGGCCCCCATAAAAGTAAGACGGCACCGCTAAAAACCATCAGCGGAGAGAAGCTAACCGATAAGGGTAAGCAGATGGAGAGGTGGGTCGAGCACTACTCCGAGCTTTACGCTAGAGACAATACCGTTACGCCTGCAGCCCTTGATGGTGTCAACAGTCTGCCAACTATGGAGGAGCTGGATGCCGAACCAACATTAGAGGAACTCAGCAAGGCCATTGATAGCTTGGCCTCTGGCAAAGCACCAGGCAGTGATGGGATTCCTCCTGATTTAATCAAATGCTGTAAGAGCACGCTATTACATCCCCTGCATAGGATGCTATGCCAGTGCTGGGAAGAGACAACTATTCCTCAAGACATGCGAGATGCCAAGATTGTAACACTGTATAAAAATAAAGGAGACAGAAGTGATTGCAATAACTACAGAGGCATCTCTCTTCTTAGTATTGTTGGTAAGGTTTTTGCCAAAGTCATCTTAATGCGACTACACAAGTTAGCTGAGCGCATATATCCAGAGTCACAGTGTGGATTCCGAGCTGGCAGATCAACAACAGACATGATCTTCTCTCTCCGCCAGCTTCAGGAAAAATCAAGGGAGCAGAAAAGACCATTATATATCGCCTTTATAGACCTCACAAAAGCATTCGACCTGGTTAGTAGGGATGGACTCTTTAAAATCCTCCTGAAAATAGGCTGCCCTCCTAAAATGCTGGAAATGATAAAGTCATTCCATGACGGCATGAAGGGAACAGTCCAATATGCTGGAAGCACGTCACAGCCCTTTGATATACGAAGTGGCGTTAAACAAGGCTGTGTTCTGGCTCCGACCCTCTTCGGAATCTTCTTTGCCTTTCTCTTGAAACATGCATTCAGAGATGCAACTGAAGGAATATGCCTTCACACTAGGTCAGATGGCCGTCTGTTTAATCTTTCAAGGCTGAAGGCAAAAACAAAAATCAGAAGGGTCACTATAAGAGACTTGTTGTTCGCTGACGATGCTGCAGTCGTCACTCAAAGCCAACAGGAGCTTCAGAGCTTGATGAATCGCTTCACTAAAGCATGCAAGGACTTTGGCCTCACAATAAGTCTAAAGAAAACGAATGTGCTGAGTCAGGATGTGGGTGCTGCACCAGTTATCACTATCGATAACTATGAATTGGCAGTGGTGCACCACTTCACATACCTAGGGTCTACCATCAATGACAAACTCTCACTGGATACAGAAATCGACAGCCGCATTGGCAAAGCTGCAGCTACCTTTGCCCGCCTCACATCGCGTGTTTGGGGAAACTCTAAACTCACAATGAAGACCAAAGCTGCGGTATATAATGCCTGCGTCACCAGCACACTCCTATATGGCAGCGAGACCTGGACGACCTATGCTAAGCAAGAAAGAAGGCTCAATACCTTCCATTTGCGGTGTCTACGCCGCATCCTCGGCATCTCGTGGAAAGATAAAGTGACAAATGTCGAGGTGTTGTCACGTGCTGGCCTTCAAAGTATGTATACGCTTCTTAGACAACGCAGACTTCGCTGGCTTGGCCATGTTCGCCGCATGGAAGATGGTCGCATCCCAAAAGATATCTTCTACGGACAATTAGCAGATGGCAAGAGAACAGTTGGGCGACCACAGCTGAGGTTCAAAGATGTGTGCAAGAGAGATATGAGGGGACTGGACATGGATCCAGCAACATGGGAGGATGAAGCTGCCGATCGCACTAAGTGGCGATGCTATTTACGGCGCCACCTCAGATTGGGCGAAGAGAGGCTCACACAAGAAGCAGAGGTGAGGAGAAAACGTCGAAAGGAGCACCAGGAAAATAAGCAGTTGAGGGCTGTCACCTCAGGGGCGCATTCCCATAGTCAGTTATGACTGAAGGGGCTATTATTATTATTGTTACTAAATGTTGTTGAAGAACAGTAGTAACTGGAAAGAGTGTTGATAGGGAATGGGAAAGAGTGTATAGTTTGTTTACTGTGGTGAGCGTTTCATCCTGTTGTGTTCAGTGATGTGAACGATTTATGCGTTATGTTTGGCAGAGAAAGATCTGTTAATTTTTCTCGTGTGTTAGGTGTGAGTGAGTGAACTGACAGTGAGTCGGGCTCAGATATGTAGTGTTAGGGAGTCAGATGAGAGAGATCTGTTAACTGTTCTTGTGTTTCAGGAGTGAGTGAGGGAACTGACAGTGAGTCGGACAGAGAAAGATCTGTTAATTGTTCTCGTGTTCGGGAGTGAGTGAGTGAACTGACAGTGAGTCGGGCTCAGATGTGTAGTGTTAGGGAGTCGGATGAGAGAGATCTGTTAACTGTTCTTGTGTTTCAGGTGTGAGTGAGTGAATTGAGAGTAAGTCGGGATAGGATATGTAGTTTTAGAGAGTCGGTTGAGAGATTACAAATTGTAGAGATGTGTTTTCAGGAAGAGCAGTGATTGTTGTGGAGAGTGGCCGTTTCTGTGGGATTCGGGTATTTTTGTGAAGGAAATTTGGATCAAGTGCTCTAGTGTTATGAGAGCTGAGAGATTGTGGGTGTGGGTGCAGCTGTGTATATGCACCACCCATAGTGTTTCTGGTCCGTATTGATCGGCCAGAGGTAACAGTGTTTGTTGTACATATCCTGTGCTGAATATCTGTACGCTACCAGAGCCTATGAACCCGGGCATAAGATGTATGTTAAGCCTACTACAACATCTAATGATAAAACCTACGACAACACACACCGTAAGACATGTGTTTATTTGTGTCAAAGATCCACTGTTGGGATGACGCTACACCCCTGGAAGAAACTGTCCGTACCTTAGATGACCTGGTGCGTGCTGGTAAAGTTCGCTATGTCGGACTCAGTAACTTCACAGGCTGGCAACTGCAAAAACTGACGGACGTCACACAGAAACTAGGACTCAACCCTGTTATTGGTCTACAGGTATGTATGTATGTTTGTAGATTACATAACTATTTATGCTGTTGTTGTTTCAAATGTTGCTGTTGTTGTTTCAAATGTTGCTGTTGTTGTTTCAAATGTTGCTGTTGTTGTTTCAAATGTTGCGGTTTGGGTTGGATTTTAAGGACCATCTTCCCATTACACGCAGACAACTCCATCAGTGTTCCCATATCTTGCATTAGATCACACAAATAGAATTTCAGGACAGTGCACGAACTCTGTAGCACCGCCGAGGATCCCAATGTGTGTATACAGAAATCACACATCCTATAATTATTTTTGTGGTGGGTAGATTTCGTTAATTTTGTAAATTTTGCCATGGCAGCGTCCGTATGGCCTACTCTTTACGATATCCAACTGCCGAGGGATTTTTAACGTCCGCAACATGCACACGGGACCTCATATTTTGTTTATCCTTACTCGAGAAAGCTAAGCATTCGATCTCACTACCCTGGAGATCGGGGGGGGGGGGGGGGGGGGGGGGGAGTATGGCATCATTAGCACCCACTGGTTCTGAAAGATGTTCAATAAAATTTGCCTTTACTGGGAACCGAACCCTGTACCTTTAGAATTAGAGGCGGGCGTCATATCTCTTAGTCACTCCTACCACCTAATATATGTAGCGGAAGTTCATGTACATGATCATGACGTTGTGGAATGTTTACTTTAAATTGTGTTTTGATCTAGATTCTAGATCATAGTTTACCAACCGATATGTCGCTAACATGTTAGATTTTACTGTTTACCTAACTACAATACCTGTTTTATAGCACTAAGTACAGCAGGTCTGCTAAATTGTGTCGCCAATTAAACCAAATTATGTTCAAAAATCTCGTTTATGTTCTGTATTCGCATAGGAAGTTTCGTGTGCCGAATCTCAGGGAACATTAAATCTGATCGTTTTTAACCACGTTTATCGCGCTATTTTTGAAGTTTCTTATTTGGTTTGTGTAAACAGGTGAATCATACAATTTGCCATTAGGCTTTTTTAAATGGGAAATTCTTGTTATGAGAAGTGGGAAATAAAGTACGTTCCAGATACACGCAAAATGGACGGGAAAACAGATAGGGTACTATATAGTGAGATGATATAGACTAGATAACCTTATAGCATGATAAAAAAGTTAACAATAAAATTGGTGAACATATTTAAAGAAGAGAAGCAGTAGTGGAGAGATATGACTGCATTAGCTTGTCGGTATTACCAGTTGAACGAAACAAAATAAAAGTGATCATCTGTCATGCGGTTCTAGAAGACAAAAATACAACGTGGTAATGTTTTGCTCTGTGCGAATTCTCTGTTAAGTTTTTCTTAAACGAGAAAATTAGGTACATAAATGTTTTATGTTAATTCTGGGTAGTTTTTTAAATGAGAAAATTAACATTACTATTTTATGTTAACTTTCTTAACCGGGGAAATATGAATTATTGCTGTATGCTAGTTCACTGTTCTCTTAAACTGAGAGTTCAGATCTACATTTGCTACACTATCTCACTCCATTTTATCATAATGTAGGTGCATGACGGTATAGTTAATTGCTGAAGCTCTTAAACTTGTATATTCTGTCTTAATGTCCCCTCCTAGACTTGTATATTCTGTCTTAATGTCCCCTTCCAGACTTGTATATTCTGTCTTAATGTCCCCTCCTAGACTTGTATATTCTGTCTTAATGTCTCCTCATAGACTTGTATATTCTGTCTTAATGTCCCCTTCTAGACTTGTATATTCTGTCCTAATGACCCCTCCTAGACTTGTACATTCTGTCTTAATGTCCCCTTCTAGACTTGTATAATTTGTCCTAATGTCCCCTCCTAGACTTGTATATTTTGTCTTGATGTCCCCTCCTAGACTTGTATATTCTGTCTTAATCTCCCCTTCTCCACTTGTATATTCTGTCTTAATGTCCCCTCCTAGACTTGTATATTCTGTCTTAATGTCCCCCCTAGACTTGTATATTATGTCCTAATGTCCTCTCCTAGACTTGTATATTCTGTCTTAATGTCCCCTCCTAGACTTGTAGGCAAGAGGAAGGGCAAAATGTAAGACGGGCCTATATACACGATTCTCATCTATCAGTCAATACCCTTTACCTCCCTAAGGAGCATAGGTCATAAAGCTGGATCTCGTATAGTGGAGGCGTTAACAATTCACTCCCTGTGGCAGTATCTGTTTGGGACTCAAAGCTGCTCACCTGTGGGAACATTTTCCGCATGCGCTGACAACACACGAAGTCCCAGGTCATTCAGCAGCAGATTTCCAAAATGTCACGAGTTCTTATTATATGCCACCATAATCTGATTACGTTTCAAATTAAGTCTAATTTACCGTATGAATGGTTTAGATTTTGTGTGTTTGTATAGGTTTTTTTTTTTTTTTTAAATTTATTTTAGTTAATTAATTTTTTTTTCTTTTTCTCCCTCTTTTTTATTTTATTTTTTATTTTTTGTTTGTTTACATACTTAAATTTGATTTGACTGGATGTTACAAATGTATGTTATTATTTTACCTTGATAATGTTGTATGCTTAAATAATGCTCAAAATACATGTGCGATTGAAAGGATCTGGTATGTAAGATGACAGAGAGAAGAAGGGCAGAATGTAAGACGGGCCTGCGTGCCCAATTCTTAACCCTTTGAAAATAAAATTCGGTAGTTCGTTCGTTCGTTCGTATATTCTGTCTCAATGTCCCCTCCTAGACTTGTATATTCTGTCTCAGTGTCCCCTCCTAGACTTGTAAATACTGTCTCAATGTCCCCTCCTAGACTTGTATATTCTGTCCTAATGTCCCCTCCTAGACTTGTATATTCTGTCCTAATGTCCTCTCCTAGACTTGTATATTCTGTCCTAATGTCCCCTCCTAGACTTCCATTAAGTACCGCTTAATCATCATTCATAACCCTCCGCTCCCCGAGGAGCATAGGCCTTCAACAAGCTTATGCCAAGTCCTCCTGTCACGTGCCATCCACTGAAGTTCTTTCCACGTTCTACTCAACATTTTAACTTCTTTTTCCAATTGTCGTTTCCGTGTGTTTCTTGGTCTACTTCTGCCTCTCGTGCCCTGGGGGTTCCAGAACAAGGACTGCCGTGTAATGCTATTAACAAGTTTCTTCAGTGTGTGTCCTATCCATGGCCATCGTCTTCTTCTCAACTCTTGTTCCACTGGCACTTGTCTAGTTCTTGTCATCAGTTCCACGTTGGTAACCTTGTCATACCATTTTAATTCTTATATTCTACCCAAGCAGCCATTTATGAAAGTCTGTAGCTTTTTGGTTGTTGTCTTTGTTGTTCTCTGTGTTTCAGGGCCATATTATATGGCTCTAAAGTACCACTTAAGTTTCCAGCTCTGTCATATGTAATCAAACAGTTGTTGCCAAGAAGACGAAATATGATGTCTTGAACCTTAGTGAATGTTACACAAGATAATTGTAATTGTCACGTGATCGTGTTTTTGTTATTGTTCATCAGAATCAGACAGCCACCCTAACGCTCCAGTTGTTGTCTCTTCTTCCATTCTCATGTTGTTTCTAATCATGCAGGCCCCGGAATGTTCAACGACGATTCTGCCTTTTACTCTAATCCTCACCCAGATTCTTCACCACGGATTAAAGACCCTTCATTGTACACAATGGCATCATCATCCCCAGCATGATCATTTATCAGTTGATCGATTTCCAGTTCTACCCTCCCATTGGCCCAAGTTATGCACTCTCTACCAAAGCTTTACTTCTTACCATTCTGATGTTTCTCCCTCTATTCTTACGGCTGCCTGTTGTTCTTGGTACAGCAGTGCGATGAGTTGTATAAGGTGGCTTGGAAATCCCATATTTTCCATAACAGTCCATAACTGCTGATGTTGTACACAGTCGAAAGCTTTGCTGTAATCAATCAAACAAGTATATAGGTCAACGTTGAATACTATACACTTTTCTATGATGGTCCTCATATTGAATATATGGTCTCTGATGCCTCTGCCTGGTCGAAAACCCGCCTGTACTTCGTTAATTTCTGTTTCTAGCTTTTGTTGCATCCTTTTCATTATGATCTTGTATGTAATAGTATTTTGCTGGTATGGTATGACGGATATTTTAAAAGAGCAGAGAGTGATTGGGTGAAGGTGTGTGGATGAATAAAAGAGGGACAGAAGAAAGAAGCAGGCGCTATTCTATGAAGAATGCCTGCTGTTCACTACCCGTAAAAGAACACTTCTCTCTCTATTATTCATGTCAGTTCCTTGTTAAGAACGTGAAAATGGATATTATCGGAATAGTAAAACGCACACAGAGAGATGACTGGAAAAGTATAGAATATAGGCTGATGTTTAGGCATCCTGTCACAATTTATCCCTTCCCTGACTTCTGTAATTATATTATCATCTACAATTACAGTATATTTTGGCTCGTTTCCCACAGGTAAAAGAATAAAAGACTTTATCTTATTACCAGAAATGATACATTCAACATAAATGTGACACAAAGAAAATAAAACACTGGATTTTTTTTATTTATACAGATATCAAATAGAATTTCCCAAAAAATAAATATAGTGTTACAGAAAACCCAATCTAAAGTGTTGTTCTTACAAGTATAAACTACAAGTGTTATTTTGAATGACACCAAAGGTGAATATAAGAAAATTCAATTGATATTTTGGTAGTGTCATAAATACAATAGAATTATTGCTGTGAATATGTTATTTGTTATTTGTTGTTTAATAAGAAAGGAATTTCGTCATGTGGACAATCGTGCGTGTATATATGCTTCTGAAGGCTGGTATTGTCTACTCAGCTTCCTAATTGTGTGCGTCTGCCTGGCTGTAAGGTTAGCCAAGTCTTATTGGTGTTCTTGAGGTGTTGGATCAATACTGCAGGATCCTCGTGTCTTTCAGGCTCCTCTTACAGTCTCCACGTTTCGACCCTTAAGAGTTCAGCTGTTATGTAGGACACTAAGGCCGCCCCAAAAGTCAACCACGAAGATGTTGCCAAGATGTTGTCTTGATGGTTTGCCTGGTCTTGTCATAGAAGTAGCTCTAGTGGTCCCCAATTCTAATTTTACTTATCATGGCTGTTCCACTAATCTAAGCTGTCTCTTTTGTAAAGGCACTTAATTCTAGCTAATTAAGTATTTAGCAGTGCTAATAGCTTAAAAAGCTCATCTTTTCAGTGACGAAATGGCCACACAGCATGTTTGCTGTTGGTATTTTTTAGCAAATTTCTGCTAGATCATCTTTACTAAGAGTACAGCCCGGTTACCAGGCGCTTGGGGAATGTTTCTCTACCCATGTTGTTGTTGTTTTGGTGGGTTGATGGGTGTAGATCGGCATTTAACATCTGATCGTTATTGCCTCTTTACGTTCCATCTTGGTCTACCCTGTTCAACCTGAAAGTTGGTTATAATTGGGGTATTTAGTGTCATTTTATTTACTAATTTGCATTCAATTTAATTAACTATTGTCTTTTGCAGTTGCTGATTTTTGTTTATATTAGTATTTGTCAATTTTATTTATTTATTTGTATTGTTTATAGATATCTATTGTCCTTTACGCTTGGTTTTAATTTGTATTAGTATTTATTCGTTTTGAGTTGTTGCCCTTTTTTTTCCTTGTTGTCTTTCCTTGTCCTATGAGTAGTTAGGTTTTTGTTAATGCTTTGTTAGTTCTTGCTGCTTAATTTCTATTTAGTTGGATGGTTTTCCTGAGTTACTAATCTTATATGTTTTCCTTTGTTTTATGTATATATCTTTTAAGTATTGATTGGGCATCTCTTGGGGCATCTATACTTAAAACCTTATCACCTATTAAGTCTATATTGTGATTTCTATAGTAAGTTTTTAATTCAAGCCTTTGTTGTTCATATTTTTTACAGTGGATCAGGTAGTGGTCTATGTCATTCTCTTCCTGACATTCTTGGCAGTGTGGTTCTTCTACCATAAAGTATGCTGCACCGAGACGGAGACGCCACAATTTTTTGTTTGATGGTATCTTTAATTCTTCTCTGACCTGGCAGGTCCTTGTTGGTTCTTTCAGCAGTTTGAACGCGTGTCTGCCTTTTCTACTTTTCTTCCATGTTGTTTTCCATTCCTCGTTTATAGTTATCTTCACTTGGCTCTTGATCTCCGACCTCCCTAGTCCTGCTGTTATATTGTTTTTACTTGATCTTCCATTCTTGGCGTTCTGGTCTGCCAACTCGTTGCCAGCAATACCTATGTGTGCTGGAACCCACACTAGCCTCACACTACATCCTCTGTGTCCTAGTGATGTGTTAATTGCTAGAATTTCTTCCTTTATGTCTGGCCGGCTACATTTACCTGGGTGTTCTAGTGCTTGTAGTGATGATAGTGAGTCTGTAAATATCGTAACAGCTTTTGGTGGGTTATCTTTGATTATTTCTAAACTTTTAAGAATTGCTACCATCTCTGCGGTAAAAATTGAAGCCCCTTCTGTTACACTGTAGCTCTTTTTTATTCCCCATTTTGGTATTACAACTCCGGCACCTAGCTGGCCACTATCACCCTTGGATCCATCAGTGTATACGGCCAGACTTTGTTTAGTTAGTTGATCTATGAACTCTCTACTTATCATTTTGGCTTCCTTATCTTCTATGTTTTGTTTGATCTTTTCTGTAAGTGAGTAGTCTATGATTGGTGTTTTTAGTTCCCAGGGTGGTATTTTGCTTCTGTATTTATTACTATTTTCAATTGTGTTTGATAGTTCTTTGAACTGCGTTAGGTCTTCTATCGTTCTCCACCCTGTTGGATATCTATCTTTATTTAAGGGGACGTCCCATACACTTGGTTGGTTTTTGACAAATGCTTTATGTGCTGGGTGGGTCACTTCTTGTGTTACTTTACTCCAATAATTTATTCTCAGTTCTTTCCGTCTTAGATCAAGGGGAGGTATGCCAAGAGCTACTTCTAGCGCTTCTACTGGTGTCGATATAAATGCACCTGTAATGGTTCTCATGGCTGCATTTTGAATCCTGTTCAGTTTTGCTTTGTTAGAAGCTGCAGCTGAGTCATAGACTATGCTGGTATAATCCAGTTTCCCCCTGATGAAAGACTTGTAGAACATAAGCATTATTTTATTGCTGGCCCTCCATCCATTACCTTTGACAATCCTTAGTATATTTAGGGGTCCCCTACAGCTTTCTACCAAATTGCCTATATGTTTACTATAATTTAGTTGTTTATCTAAAGTTACGCCCAGAAATCTTGTTGTTGAGGAGGTACATATTTTCTGTCCTTTAATGGTTATATTGATTTTGTTATTTTTTTTTAAATTTCCTTTACTGAAAATCATACCTACTGTTTTGTTTACATTAATTTGGAAGCCCCAACTTTTCATCCACTCTGAAACTTTGTCTATTTGATTTTGAAGTTTTTTGAAAACATGGTCCAAGTTTTTTCCAGATCGCCAGAGGGCACAGTCGTCTGCAAATTGAGATACTGCATTCTTAATGTCGTTAAATTCATCTGCTAAGTCATTTACAGCTATAGTGAAAATTGTTGGTGAAATCACTGATCCCTGAGGAATCCCATTCTGTTGTTCATATATATCTGACTTATCATTGTTTACCTGTACCGCAAAATACCTGTTCTGTAAAAAGTTTTCTATATACCTATAGGTTTTACTAGTAATGCCAATCTTTTTCATTTTGTAAAGAGCTCCATCTCGCCAGCATTCATCATATGCTCTTGCGACATCTAGAAAAACTACTACTGTTTTCTCTTTTCTCTTGAACCCTAGCTTTACATCGTGTTCTAATCTTACAAGCTGGTCTACTGTACTTCTATCTGCTCTAAACCCTGACTGGTTTGGGCTATATAACTGATTTTTTTCCAGGTAGAATTTTGATCTTTTGTTAACAACAGTTTCCAGTATTTTACCTAGTTGTGATGTTAAGGAGATAGGCCTATATGAACTTACATCATGGGCTTCCTTATTGGGTTTTAGGATGGGTACTATCATAGCTACTTTCCATGCTTTTGGTATCTTTCCTAAGCTCCAGATTTTATTATAAAGGGAAGTTATTATGTTTATAGTTCTTTTGGGTACTTTCTTAAGGATTTCATAACTAAGTATATCTTGCCCTGAGGCCGTATTAGATTTATCTTTTATTGCATTAGTTACTTCTTCTTCTGTTATATCAGCATCTAAATAGTTTGTTTCGTCTATCTGATCTGGTAGTTCTTTTGAAAACTGTATCCTAAGTCTTTCTCTTCTCTCATTTTCTTCCTGTCCAAGACTACTTTTTGCACTGACTTTATAGAAATACTCGGCAAGGGCATTAGCTTTTTCTTTATCTGTTTCTGCTCTCTTTGGTAGTTTGTTGGCATTATTGTTTTCTTATTGTTCCCTTTGATTGCCTTAAGCTTTTTCCATACTTCTCTAATTTGAGTGCTAAGTTTAAGTGACTGGCAAAACTCCTTCCAGTTAGTTTCTTTGGCTTTAAATATTATTCTGTTAGATTCATTCCTAATAAGTTTATACTCATCATAGTTTTCTTCTGTTTTGTTATTTCTATATTTTTGTAATGCCCTTTTTCTTCTCTCACGAATTACTGTACAGCTTTTATTCCACCAGACAACTGGTTCTTTATTCCACTGAGTTTTTCTTTTCTTGGTAATGTTATTTATTGGTTTAAGGTGCTGAGGAATATTTTTATTTGGTATATATTTTATTGCTATTTTCAGAATTTCATGTTTTAGAATACATATTTAACAAGACCGCCAAAAATCGGCCAGCACGAATCACGTGATTAAACGTGGGTCAAGCCATGGCGCTGTCTCATAAATTAAATCGCCCCCTCTCGTGGGTTCAAGCATACTGATCTCATTCAAAGAGATAGTATTTCTTTGGTACCGTAGGTCATGGCAAGAAATGCATTCTTTCTCACGAGAAGGGTTGAAAAAAGAGGAAATCAAATGGAGAGAAAGAAGAAGGACTGGGAGAGATTTAACCAGAGGCTCTGTTTAAGTTATAGATAGCGTGTAGATAGGCGAATAGTCACGCCACACATGGCTTATAAGAGCTATAGTTCTGTAGTTTGTGCACAGTTTCAGGTTGCCCTATTTTGGCAAGGGTATGTAAATTGATCGTTTCCATTCCTTGGGCCAAATTCCGCTTTGCCAGATCTTGCAGCATAATGCATGGTATATACGAACGCTGCCTTCTCCTCCTGCCTGTATCATTTCAGCTGTTATTTCATCACAACCAGGAGATTTTCCACTTTTCAAGTGTTTGATTGCGTTCCGCACTTACACTATGGTAGGTTCTGGTTCATGTTCCGCTACATTCATGATGTTGTTATCTGCCGCTTTGTTTATTTCCTTGTACATTTCTTGACAGTACTCCTTCCATCTGTTCAGGATATCTTTACGTTCTGTTAGAGTGGTCGCCATTCTTGTCGTTTATTGCTCGAAGTAATGGTTTAAAGTTGCTGTTCTTCAATGTTCTTACTTCGGAAAACATATTCTTACTCAATCCGTGTTCGCGCATTTCTTCTATTTTCCTGCAGATTTCGTTTATAACATAATAGTCCATAACTGTTGTTTGTCTTGTCTGACTCGTTTTTTAATCTGCTTTGTGTATTCCTTATATAATTCCTGATTTTCTGTGTCTTTTTTTTGGACTTCATTTTTCTTCTTTCCACCAACTTCAGTATTTCGTCTGAGATGTATTCTCATCTCTTTATACTTCTATTAGGAATTAACCTCCGTGCATTTGTAATATAAACATCTCTGATGTTATTGTCAAGTTCATCTAGTGTCATTTCCTCCTGTAGTGCCATAAGAACATCAAATTTGTTCTGAATATCGACACTGTACTCTTCTGTTATGGCGCTTGTGTCATAACGTATTATTTTTCGCTTGTAACTACTTTTTTCAATTTGATGTTGAAATTTGCAGCAAGAAGTTCATGGTTAGAGTCACAATCTGCTCCTAGGAGCGTCTTGATGGATGAGATACATGATCGCCACCTTTGTTGTATTAAGATGTAATCTATTTGGTTCTTGCTTTTTCCATCCGGTGACGTCCATGTATATAGTCTTCTAGGGTATTGCATGAAAAGAGTATTTGTGATGACTAGGTTGTTTTCTAGGCAGAATGTTGTCAAGCGTTCTCCTCTCTCATTTCTCTGACCCAATCCATAACTTCCTTTCACTCTTTTTTCATGTTCTAATCTTTCGTTTCCAACTTTGGCATTAAAATCTCCCATTATTATCCTCATATCTTGCTTATTTGCTTTCTCTAAGTCGTGTTGCAGTTCATTGTAAAAATCTTCAATTTCATGTTTTTCAGCAGCTGCTGTTGGCGCATATGTTTGTTTAATTGTGATGTTCTTTCTTTTTCCTTTCAGTCTGATTGTGACAATGCGGTCATTTATGGGATTATATCTTAACAGGGAGGCAGCTGTCCTTTTAGACAGGTAGAAGCCGACACCACTCTGACCTCCTTTCTCTTTGCCTGAGTATATGAAAGTTCCTCCTGATGGAATCAAAAAGTGTCCCTGGCCTGACCATCTGTGCTCTGACATGGCCAGGATATCGATGTTTAGTCTTTCCATCTCGTTCTTCACTTTGTACTGTTTTCCTTGGTATAAGCTTCTGACGTTCCATATTCCTATTTTGATTAGACATGGTTTTCCGTGGTAACACAGTCAGGCTTTTGGCCGTCATCACGATTACCTGTACTGACGCTGCCAACGATCTCTTCCCCAGTTAAATATGATCTGCCTGGCCTGGGAGACTCACCACCAGATCTTTGAGTAATTTTCAGATTAGCCATTATGGATTTCTTGGCATTGTACATCCAGTAGTTTGCCATTGCTTTCTGGATGGTTCTGGCCGCATACCATACAGTCCATGGTGTGCCCTCAGCCCGATACCAGGAATTTCCAACTCCTGTCCTATAAGCTGTTGTCAATGTATTATTGATCATTCGCCAAATCGGCCCCAGCATGGGGGAACCAAATAGGATCCAGGCCTTCCTCAAAAAGAGGAAGTGGCTGCCTCTCACCATGCGGTACTATCCCTTACACACTCCATTCTTACCCTGTTTGAAGTACAGAAAGGAGTAAGACAAGGCTGTACCCTTTCCCCTTACCTGTTTAACATCTATGCTGATAAAATCATGAGAAACGTAAGAGATGACCAAGAACACACAGAGTTTGACCCATTTAACATCGGCGGGTACCAGATCCAGGAAATCAGATATGCTGATGACACAGTCCTCCTATCAACCAACCCAGAAGGACTTGAACAATTAATTCTGTCCACCAAAAAACATAGCGAGGCCCAGAATCTATACCTAAACACCAAGAAGACCAAAGTATTGACAACAGACAAAGTAAAGACCAAACCAGAAATTTAAATTGATAACGAAGAACTGGAAGGTGTTAATGAATTCGAATACTTAGGATCAATCATCAACAGCTCTGGCGACTGAGCAGTAGAAATTAAAAAAAAAGACTTGCAATTGCCTTACATAAACTAATACAGATGAAAAACCTATGGCAAGGCACAAGCAAAGAAACAAAGTAAGTTACACCTGATCAGAGCATGTATATTCCCAGTAGCAACATGCAGCTGCAAGACTTGGACACCTAATAAAACAGTTGCAAAAAGGTTACATCATTTGAAATGAAACACTACAGAAGGATGTTGAAAATACCTTGGACAGAAAAAAAGACCAACAGAGAAGTACTGCACTCACTAAACGTAAAGGAAAATTGGCACCTAAATACCATCGCAATAAGGAAGCTGAAATTTGTCGGTCATATAAAAAGACATAATAGTCTGGAAAAATTAGTGATGGAAGACATGGTCCCTGGAAAAAGGGGAAGGGGTCGACCTAGACGACGGGGGACCCAAGACATCACAGTGAGTCTGAACGTGTCTTTAGTTGATTCAGATCGACTTGCCCAGAATCGTGATGCGTTCAGAGTAGCTGTAATGGAGACAACGTTCTGGAGAGAATACTTCACATGATGATCATGACCAAAGCTGACGATGACTTGCTGGTAGTTCGTCAAGTTTTTACCTGATTAACTCCGAGTTCGCCCTTGATTATATAACTGTGGTCACCTGTCTAATAGTTTCCTCTGACGGCGCCAGTCATGACGTTCCCCTCTTTATTCTTGCTCCTGGGATGTCAGCTACTTTCCTGTGCAGCGGATGCATTTTATCTGTGGTTACTCACAGATAAACATTTGCTTGGGCCATCGCATATCTGGATCTCATTGACAGCAATCTAAGCATGTGCCGCATCCTGACAATGGGGTGTCTAGCGTACAGCCCAAGACTTTATGCATCCCATCATTTTGAATGTGTTCCAGTCAGTCACATCGTGTTACTTACAGCATGAGTTTTCCCAGCCCATACTCGTTTACCGATATAACTAGCTGGTGGTACAGGAGGAATAGTAATCTCTTCTCCAGGTGCGATGTGGCCAATATTTTCAGGGCTGCCAGACCTCTCCTGTATTTCTGTATGATGTGATCAACATGGTGCTTATACGATAGCCCGCGATCAAATGTTACTCAAAGCTTGTCTTGCCTTTCAATTTTCTGCTCATTGAGAGTAATATCTGGAAGATCTGTTTTCACTACGGAGTTGTTCAAGGAGCACCACATCAAGCAGGCCTTGACCTTGTTGGAATTGACTTTAGAGCCAGTTTCCGCGCACCATTTAAACACCTAAAGCAGAATCCCGTGTATGCTATTGACCATTTCCTGTCGGTCAGAGCCAGTTCAGTAGATGAGTATGTCATCAGCAAAAGTCAAAATTCATCCCAATCCATTTGGCTGAATGGTGGCTATTTTTGCTGTGTAGATGTTAAACAGCACCGGTGATAGTGGAGAACCATGGGGTAGTCCCGGGCAAATGCGCATTAGGTCCGATGTCCATGTCCCCAAGCGAAATGCAACTGATCTCTCAGTTAAGGCAGCTGCTATCCATCTTGTTAGATCGTGGCATTGTTGTATGTTCTAACTGTCTGTGCCTTCACTTTCTTCAGAATCACGACCCCTTAAATCCATGTATTGCAAGCACAATCTGTTTAATTCATGTTCCCCTCTTGACGGTTTGTCTATAGTGTGCCACTAGCACAACTTTCACTATCATTTCTGTACTACATATCCAGCTGTGGCTCTTGTAGTTCCGAGAGGGAGGGAGGGAAAGGGGGGGGGGGGAGGCGGGGGGGAGCGGAGGGGGAGGGGGGGGGAGGGGGGTGGGGACGAGGGGCGGGGCGAGGGGAGGGGGGGGGGGGGGGGGGGGGGGGGGGGGGGGGGTGGGGGGGGGGGATCCTGACGAGACAAAGATACTCACGTCTGTCGTTTTTCTGTTGTCTAGTGTTCTACTTCTTCATTTCTTACGAGTGCCTGAAAACATACCTTTATGTTTGTCTAATATTTATTTACTGTTTACATGCCTCGGGTTTCCCTTCCTTATATGTTATAAATGTTTATACAATACCAAAAACCTACCCTCTGTTCTATACTACTGTTCTTAAGTCTTCTATCATTTACTAGACACAGTATCAAGGTCTTTGTCTTGTGTGGACTGACATATACTGTATAATAGGGGAACGACAGAAGTGACTGCGTCATTAATAAGGCTAAGCTGCCCATTGTAAACTTCCGGTGTTGTCTTGCGTTTCGCACTAATGACCGGTCATCAAAGCATCTTTTTTGGGGATGCCTAGCTGGCCGTGAGGATAGTGTGATTCGCTTGTATAGCTAGGCGGTGTTGTCGTACGGAAGGTCCAGTGTTCAAATCCTGGGTAAGCCACTCACGTCTGTTGTTTTTCTGTTGTCTAGTGTTCTACTTCTTTATTTCTTACGAGTGCCTGAAAACACCTTTATGTTTGTCTAATATTTATTTAAGAGACGACCTAATTAGGTTTTACAAAGAACTGGCACACTCACATTTCAAAATGAGCTGCTACACAAAACACCACCCAAAGAGCATATGAATGCTTTGATGCAGGTTTCCTGAAAGGAGACAATCATGAGTGGTAGATTCATGCTCCACAGGGAGTGACAAAGACAAAATACAAGTGAAAACATAAATGAATAAATAAATATTCACCTGTTTTTGTGCGTTCTGTCTTGTTATTTTATTTTGGTGTAATTTCAATATTGTAATTCCTTCTTCAAAACAAGAAAGTACACAAAAATAGCTGTTTGGCTGCATTCTAATAATGATCCTTTGGATTACAAGCGTTTGCTAATATAATAAAGGCAACGTAACACATTATTTGTATAGATGTTCATGGTATGTATTAGCAAACGTATATTAACATGTATATCTTATATATAAATACCACATACACCCATATCTGGCCTTGAATGCTCCAATAAACCAGCTCGAGGCAATGCATATCCAATGTGTTCTCACATCCCAAAGTTTGTCATACCCGAAACACTGTTTGGGATAAGAACTGGAGTGCGGCAAGGATGCCTCATATCACCATCTCTCTTCCTATTGGCTATATAGTGCGTTATAAAATCATCGACCTGAGCCAAAAGAAATGGAATCCAGTGAACTCTGATTAAGTAAACTTGCTGATCTAGATGTTGTGGATTACCAGGCAAGAACAGATGCAAAGATCACAGCAAATGGGTTTAAAAATACGCAGGAAAAAACAAAGATAATGAGAATAAATGCAAAATACGATAAAAAGATTGTACTGGACGAAACAACAACTACAAGATGGTACAATCATGTAGATATACATTGGCAGCAAGATATATACAGTTGGATGAACAGACAATCATACCAAATCCAGAATAAAAAAGGCTAGAGAAGCTGTCATGGCGTCGGGAAACATATGGAGATAAAATCAAATCAGGTCCAGCACGAAATGAAAATTTCCAATTGAAATGTCAAGTCGGTCCATTGTATGGCTGTGAAACATGGACAACAACAAACATTAGAACCAGTGGAGCAAGAGATGAGAAGATGACGCTGGAGATATATAGGACACACAATGTGAAAACTTGTTGATAGCACTACCTGACAGTCCGTGTTCTGGCATCTCCAGGGTAAGAGAGGTAAAGGACGACCACAGAAAACATGGAGAAGAGAACTGGAGATAGACACGAAGGGCATGGAGAAGACATGGACAGACTTTGAACTGATGGCACGTGACAAGAACACGGCATACGGTATTTAAATATCTTTGCTTCTTGGGGAGTTGAACTTTGAATGGTGACAGGTTGTCGTGGAATATTCTAATCCACATATATAAATTATCAAGTAAATATAAAGCCTAATAAATACATATAATAAATAAAGGAAGAAGAATGGTAAAGAACAGTGCTGTCACAATGACTGTACTCGAAATCCCCTTGTTTTCTACTGCGTAAGCAAATTGTAACGTTTCACGTCGATATTAAAGGCTTTCTGCAACATACACGCGTTTCCCAAACACACAATAAAATGTGCTGCCTTTCTAAGAAAAACCTTGAAATATGCAAGTTGACCTACATTTTAAATTCCATTCATGTCTTTTTCTACACTGCGTTACCAAAACGAACGAACAGATGGTCAAAAGGATAAAGAGAGAGGGGAGGGCTGAAAATCAGGAACGCATGCAACACGCGTCGCGCGATACACAAATGCCGCCATCACGCGTGTAAGTCTACATGCACTTATTTTTTTTCAGACGGACAGTGATAAAATACACTACCCTTTCCCAGAGTTAGGTTTATAAATCATAAAAAACTCTTATTAGGAAAGACAACATTAGATGGGTTTACGGTTGAAAACATAACAGTACCCAGACAGCACATCTTCGAAACAGGAGGTAGAAAATACATATTTTGAACGCAGCCACGTAGCTCTTTCAAATTGGTATATTTGGGTTCCTTAGGGCTTGCTGACAAATAATATGTAAAACGTTACGCAAATAGTCCAGGAATTAATAAATTATACCCAAAATAAAATAGTGAGGATGCCTGACAGCATGGAATCATTTCTGCTCATAAAATTTTTTTTATAACGTGTTTGAAAAAAACCTCACGTTACATAAATAGCCTACCATGTAAACTCCAAATTGATTGGAGCGCAACAAATGAAAGCCTAACCACGATTGGTCGGGCTATAAATACTATCTTTCGTTGTTAGGGGAGACGGGAAAAGGTAACATTTTTTCAAACACTTGTCGAAACGTGGCTCATTGGCCAGTCTCACTGATATACACACTTGGGAGCGTTAGTTCGAAACCACTTGTTTAAATAAGCTTGATAAAGCATCAGTGCGTTGAAGCCAGCTCACAATTTTGCTAAAATAAAAGCCTGGAACATAAGCAGATGGAAATTTGTGCCAGTAATTGTGCCAGAATTCATTGCTAATCAACGTATCTGTGTTTATTTCCATGAAATTGTGGTAAGCTTGAACCATTCAGTATCTTTTAATGAAAATTGAATGTAAATTGTTAATTTATGCCTGTATATATATGTGTAGTTCAGTGGCAAACAAGAGATAAAGCCTATAATGCTCCAGCCTGAACAGAGGGTGTCGGAGGGAAGTAAAACGGCATGGAATGGCCAAATAGTACACTGACACCTAGATGATTGACTAGAAAGAAATAATGCTGGAATTGCAGAGGCGTAGTAACCATTAAGGAGGTTAATGCTGGTATAAAGTACTTCAGAATGAAGCTGATAGTTGGCCTAACGCTCTGAACTCAAGTTTTTTGCTGTATTGTGATCAGTGTAAAAGAGAGTATAAGTTAGTTATGAAGTAGAAGGTACATCCTTCTTGATTTCAGGGACAGTGGTCTTGATGGTACTGAGCAGCACCTGGTCAGAGCTTTGCTGAATCCAGTGTCGGACAGCATACTCCTTGGTCCTTTTAGCTATCAGTGAGGTGTCTCCAGAGCCCAGAGGAGAATTCGAGCAGAGGAGTCCTTTCCTGCCGCCATCACGCCAGATAAGCTAACTTGGCCAGCTGAGCTCAACATTATGTCCCCTCATCTTGAAATGACTTTATAAAATTAACATTAAGAGGGGAATTTAATTGTCTTAATATCAGGAACTGAGAACATCTCCAATACTAGTCCCAAAAGACAAACTATTGAAGTCATGATGACAAATACCAACAGAGCTTGAACAAAACAAAACCAGTATTACCTCATTTTACTACTACACAACTGACACACATAGAATATTTGTAATAATATATGTCACTACAATATTCATATTAAATACATTCTGTACATAACTTGTAATTTAAATTGATTGTGATTCCTGGTTCCCTTGTAGTTGAATCAGGACACATATTCATTCATGCCAGTAATGAATACATATTGTTATTTGAAAAGTTACGAGTGACTTCTTTAAGATATTCTCATAGAGTGTTATATGTATGTGAGTGTCACAGTGTTGTTAAGAGTAGTGGATTAAATTAAATTGTTTATCTGTCTGTTGTTGTGACTTACACTTCATCATACACATACCCTAGACACATAACGTAGTCATCACACTATTCCAGAATAATTCTGACTGAGATATATAGATATGTGGTAGCAAGTAAGGTTATATATAATACACTACTCTTATTAGATATATATACCTTCACAGCTGATCTCAGTCAGTACACTAAGTCCCCTATAAATATTTATAACATCCCACTTCACCACATATATTGGGGTCTCGCCCTCGGGATTTTGAATCTTTCCCTATTAAAAATATTGGGGGTAATTCACTTCAGGGAATATAAGAATTAAAAGGTATCCTTGGGTGGAATTAAATAAGGTTGAGCTCACGGTGCCTGTGTTGTCCATTAGAGATTGAATTGTTGGTTAGACATTGTATAAATTTACATGATAGACAATGGCGGACCTGGCCAAATTTCGATCTGCTGCGGTTCAGACTGCAAAAGAGTTAGGATTAGATGGGCAAGTTATGGTTGCCTATGTCACGACGGAATGTGACAAATTTATTGAACGTGAAGAAAGAAGGTTTGAAGCCGAAAGAAAGTTAGAGGCTGACAAGGAAATTAAGAGGTTGCAGATTGAGGCTGAGGCTAAGAAATTGGAGGCAGAAAGAGAAGACAAACGATTGGCTGCAGAAAGGGAAGAAAAGAAATTAGCTGCAGAAAGGGAAGAGAAGAAATTAGCTGCAGAAAGGGAAGAGAAGAAATTAGCTGCAGAAAGGGAAGAGAAGAAATTAGCTGCAGAAAGGGAAGAGAGGAGATTAGCTGCAGAAAGGGAAGCAGAAGATAAAAGATTACAAAGGGAACATGAGTTACGACTAAGGGAGTTTGAGTTTCAAGGCCATGCTCCTGAAAATGGTGCCAGTCCCTTTGCCTCTGATGCTACGGTTACTCAAGGAGCCTCAACCTCAGCTATGAATTTTCATTTAGATCATTTTGTTGAGAAAGACGATGATATTGAGAGCTACCTAAATAGGTATGAACTATTAGCTACCACGTATGGGTTAGAGAGAGAAAGGTGGAGCTTAAAGTTATCTCAGGGACTTCGTGGGGCAGCTTATGAAGTTTTTGCAAAAATGAGCAGAGGTGATCAGGAAAATTATGACATGCTAAAGCAGGCTCTTTTGTTAAGGTATGAAAAGAATGCAGAATTCTATAGAAAAAAATTTAGGAATGCTAAACTACTGTCAGGTGAAACCTATCACCAGTTCTCTGCACGAATAGAGACATACTTGGAGAAATGGACTTCTCTGGGGAAAACCCAAGATCTTAAGGAAATGGTCCTTATAGAGCAATTAAGAGAGTCCATGGCTCCAGACCTGAGAAAGTTTCTCATGGAACAAGGTGCAGAGAGGCTGGATGAGTTGCTAAATGTTGCTGAAAGGTATCAAGCAGCTCAAGCAGAGGTAACAGGTAATAAAAAGAAACAGGTGGACAACTTTAGGGCACCACAGAACTTTAATAAATTTGATCCTAAGGATCAAAATAAAGGTAAGCACCAATTTGATAGGCCACGGTATGAAAATAAAAATAAATTCCCACAATTCGATGAAAGGAAATATGATGAAAGAAAATCTTTCAACCAAGGAAAAAGGTGGTGTAAAAATTGTCAGATGGACAATCATGACACTGACCGTTGCAGAAGGAAACCTGTGTATATGGCAACCCTTCAGGTCAGGTCGACCTCAAGACAGGAGGAGGATATTATGTTAGATACCACTCCAGAAGAGATGAGGAAGGCACAGGCTGGGGATAAAACACTCACGCCTTGTTTCAGAAAATTGTCAACTTGTCATACAACTCCAGGCAAGGGAGATTTTTACATGAAAAACAAGTTGATGTATAGGAAGACTGGAGCTAGATCCAAAGGTCACGGACAGCTGGTTCTTCCAAAAAGATATAGGGCAGACTTAATAAGGAGCCTACATGTGAAACCAGATGGGGACCATGAGAAGATAGGTACCATCATTCAAAAGGTGGCTCACAATTATTATTGGCCCAAAGCAAGATGGGACATTGAGAATTTTGTAGAAAGGTGTAGCATAGCACATGAGGGAACACCCACAAGTGGGAACATGGATCAGGACCTGGACACGCCACGGGGCAAAATTAGGCCTGATAATAAAAAGAGATATAAATTTGATAAAGTGGACCAAATGGAATGGGAAGCCCCTTTTCACGGACAAGCTTCACTTAACTGTTTTACAATGGCCACTATGCGGAGAGTGCAAAAAGATGTCTTACCCCAGGATAAGCCGAAAATCCCTCAATCGGACTTAAACAAACTGGAGGAAGAAGATGTAGAGAGGAAATCTCTCATCAAGAATTTTAAGAGGGGAGACAGCCCCAAAAGAAAAATTGGTAGCGGTCGTTTTGTGAATGATAATTCTGGGAGGAAAAATCATCACTATAAAGCTTCGAGTGGAAGAGACCATACCGGTGCATGGACAAATAGGTCCACACAATTAAAGGTCCATATGTAGCTATGTTAAGAACGTGGACTGATGAAAAGGCAGAGGAAAACATTACATCTTCATACCAATATGTGAATGAGCTGACCACTCGGTTAAAAACTGGCTGGAAACTTGCCAATGAAAATTTGAAACAAGCCAGGAAGAAACATGCTGCCTATTATAACAGGAAGGCGAAAGACAGATTTGGCTGTGGGAGAGAAGGTACTGCTTCTTTTGCCCGGGAGTCAGAATAAGTTACAAATTGGATGGCAGGGTCCATATACAGTTCTAGAGAAGGTGTCTAGAACAAATTATAAGATAGATAAGAAGGGGAAAGAAAAAATCTATCATGTGAATCTCCTGAAGAAATATTTGGAAAGAGAACATCAGGAAGAGACACACTTGTTGACCTTGTCCATCGCCATGGAGATGAAAAAGGAACCACTTTCATCATTTGAATATCCATTACACCCCTGTGAGACAGCAGCACAGGTGAAAATCAGTACACATTTAACGAAAACTCAGAAAGAGAGAGTGCAACAGGTTCTAAATAATCATGCAGAGGTGTTAACAGACCGACCAGGGCATACAAACCTATTGGAATATGATATGAAACTAATAGACTCCACACCTGTCTGTATGAAACCATATTCGATTCCGTTTGCTAAGGAGAAAGCTTTGAAGGAAGAGATAGACTATCTGTTGAAGGAAGGAATTATTTCGCACAGTGAGTCTTCGTATAGTTCCGGTGTTGTACTCTTAAGGAAGCCCTCTGGAGAACATAGACTCTGTATAGATTACAGGAGACTGAATGCTATTACAGAAGGACAGGTGGATCCATTGCCTGATACAAATCAGCTGTTTGCCAGACTAAATAAAGCTAAATATTTCTCAAAAGTGGATCTGAGTAAAGGATACTATCAGATTCCAGTAAAGCCTGAGGTTAGACCATACTTAGCTTTTAGTACCTCAGAAGGACACTATGAGTTTAATAGATTGCCATTTGGATTGAAGAATGCGCCTAGTGTCTTCTCTAGAATGATGAGAAAATTATTGGATCCTCTGAATAATCCCTGTATAACAAATTTTATGGATGATATCCTTATAGCAACAGAAACATTTGAGGAACACATTGACTCTCTGAACATGCTGTTTAATCGACTTAGGGAGGCAAATTTAACAGCCCGACCAACCAAATGTTGCGTTGGATGTAAAGAATTGGAATTTTTGGGACACACAGTTTATCAGGGAAATATGACCCCTGACCCAAAGAATTTAGAAAAACTACAGAAAGCCCCGAGACCACAAACCAAGAAGGACGTGAGATCCTTTGTCTCATTATGTGGTTTCTACCAGAAGTATATCAAAAACTTTAATTCCATATGTGCCCCGTTGACTGAATTGACACGTAAAGGACTTCCAGATCGCATTACATGGACACCACAATGTGAAATGACTTACCAAGAATTGAAGGAAAAGCTCACAAGTAAACCCATTTTGAAATTACCTGACTTAAGTCAAGAATTCATAGTAAGGACGGATGCAAGTAATATTGGGTTAGGTGCAACTCTACTACAGAAATCAGATGCATTGGATGGGGAATTGAGCCCAGTGGCATATGCTAGCAGAAAGTTGAATAAAGCTGAAATCAACTACTCAACTAGCGAAAAAGAATGTCTTGCAGTAATATGGGCAATAAAGAAATTCAATATTTATCTATATGGGAAGGCATTTAAGTTGCAAACCGACCACAAACCTTTATCGTTTCTAGCACAGGCTAAGCATGAGAACTCTAGGTTACTCCGATGGTCTTTGCTTCTGGCTCCATATAATTTTAGCATTGAGTATATATCTGGAAAAACCAATTTGGGAGCGGATTTTTTAAGCCGCCATCCGTGTGATGAGAATCACCGTAAACCCCAGAAATAATAATAAATTTCTCTATGTGAATATAGAATAAAGGACTGACATATAATGTCTGTTTTAAGAGGGGAGGTGTCGTGGAATATTCTAATCCACATATATAAATTATCAAGTAAATATAAAGCCTAATAAATACATATAATAAATAAAGGAAGAAGAATGGTAAAGAACAGTGCTGTCACAATGACTGTACTCGAAATCCCCTTGTTTTCTACTGCGTAAGCAAATTGTAACGTTTCACGTCGATATTAAAGGCCTTCTGCAACATACACGCGTTTCCCAAACACACAATAAAATGTGCTGCCTTTCTAAGAAAAACCTTGAAATATGCAAGTTGACCTACATTTTAAATTCCATTCATGTCTTTTTCTACACTGCGTTACCAAAACGAACGAACAGATGGTCAAAAGGATAAAGAGAGAGGGGAGGGCTGAAAATCAGGAACGCATGCAACACGCGTCGCGCGATACACAAATGCCGCCATCACGTGTGTAAGTCTACATGCACTAATTTTTTTTCAGACGGACAGTGATAAAATACACTACCCTTTCCCAGAGTTAGGTTTTAAAATCATAAAAAACTCTTATTAGGAAAGACAACATTAGATGGGTTTACGGTTGAAAACATAACAGTACCCAGACAGCACATCTTCGAAACAGGAGGTAGAAAATACATATTTTGAACGCAGCCACGTAGCTCTTTCAAATTGGTATATTTGGGTTCCTTAGGGCTTGCTGACAAATAATATGTAAAACGTTACGCAAATAGTCCAGGAATTAATAAATTATACCCAAAATAAAATAGTGAGGATGCCTGACAGCATGGAATCATTTCTGCTCATAAAAATTTTTTTTTATAACGTGTTTGAAAAAACCTCACGTTACAGAATTAGCCTACCATGTAAACTCCAAATTGATTGGAGCGCAACAAATGAAAGCCTAACCACGATTGGTCGGGCTATAAATACTATCTTTCGTTGTTAGGGGAGACGGGAAAAGGTAACATTTTTTCAAACACTTGTCGAAACGTGGCTCATTGGCCAGTCTCACTGATATACACACTTGGGAGCGTTAGTTCGAAACCACTTGTTTAAATAAGCTTGATAAAGCATCAGTGCGTTGAAGCCAGCTCACAATTTTGCTAAAATAAAAGCCTGGAACATAAGCAGATGGAAATTTGTGCCAGTAATTGTGCCAGAATTCATTGCTAATCAACGTATCTGTGTTTATTTCCATGAAATTGTGGTAAGCTTGAACCATTCAGTATCTTTTAATGAAAATTGAATGTAAATTGTTAATTTATGCCTGTATATATATGTGTAGTTCAGTGGCAAACAAGAGATAAAGCCTATAATGCTCCAGCCTGAACAGAGGGTGTCGGAGGGAAGTAAAACGGCATGGAATGGCCAAATAGTACACTGACACCTAGATGATTGACTAGAAAGAAATAATGCTGGAATTGCAGAGGCGTAGTAACCATTAAGGAGGTTAATGCTGGTATAAAGTACTTCAGAATGAAGCTGATAGTTGGCCTAACGCTCTGAACTCAATGTTTGTGCTGTATTGTGATCAGTGTAAAAGAGAGTATAAGTTAGTTATGAAGTAGAAGGTACATCCTTCTTGATTTCAGGGACCGTGGTCTTGATGGTACTGAGCAGCACCTGGTCAGAGCTTTGCTGAATCCAGTGTCGGACAGCATACTCCTTGGTCCATTTAGTTATCAGTGAGGTGTCTCCAGAGCCCAGAGGAGAATTCGAGCAGAGGAGTCCTTTCCTGCCGCCATCACGCCAGATAAGCTACCTTGGCCAGCTGAGCTCAACATTATGTCCCCTCATCTTGAAATGACTTTATAAAATTAACATTAAGAGGGGAATTTAATTGTCTTAATATCAGGAACTGAGAACATCTCCAATACTAGTCCCAAAAGACAAACTATTGAAGTCATGATGACAAATACCAACAGAGCTTGAACAAAACAAAACCAGTATTACCTCATTTTACTACTACACAACTGACACACATAGAATATTTGTAATAATATATGTCACTACAATATTCATATTAAATACATTCTGTACATAACTTGTAATTTAAATTGATTGTGATTCCTGGTTCCCTTGTAGTTGAATCAGGACACATATTCATTCATGCCAGTAATGAATACATATTGTTATTTGAAAAGTTACGAGTGACTTCTTTAAGATATTCTCATAGAGTGTTATATGTATGTGAGTGTCACAGTGTTGTTAAGAGTAGTGGATTAAATTAAATTGTTTATCTGTCTGTTGTTGTGACTTACACTTCATCATACACATACCCTAGACACATAACGTAGTCATCACACTATTCCAGAATAATTCTGACTGAGATATATAGATATGTGGTAGCAAGTAAGGTTATATATAATACACTACTCTTATTAGATATATATACCTTCACAGCTGATCTCAGTCAGTACACTAAGTCCCCTATAAATATTTATAACATCCCACTTCACCACACAGGTGAAAGTTGAAAGGTGAAAGAAAAGGAAGAAAACACTTTCTTACACCCTTGTGTAATCGGTGAAACCGCTTTAACCCTCATATGCCCACATGAATATATCAACATGTGGCCATGTATACTATGTAAGCCCTCATATAGACAGACAGATAGATAGAACGACCTTTATTTGTTTTCACAGGGTTAAGAATTGGGCTAGATAGACAGAAAAATAGACTGACAGATAATAAGTTATGTAGATGGATATACTATGTAACCTCATTATAACCTCTTTATCTGACAGCGGTTTGTTGACTGGCAAAGTAAAACGGGGTGAGAAGCCAACCGAAGGACGAGTCGCATGGGCTGCTAGCAGATCTCCAAACTTGGTAAACCTAAGTGACAAGACGTTTGACATCATAGAGACGGCAGAAGCGATTGGCCAGAAACACGGTATGGTTCTCTATGTCTGAAGCACTCACGTTTTCTCACGAAGACACCATATTCTTAGCTTCTTTTATTTTCAAACGCAACTCATCAGATTAGATTGTGTTGACTAATGCGTACGAGAACTAACAAGAGAAGATAGTCAAGGGAATTAGAAGGCGTGAGGGCAGAAAAGAAAATAGAGGAAGAAGAGGAGAAAGACGTGAGGAAAGAGAAATAAGTAGAATGACGCTAGGAAACATGTCAGAAAATAAAAATGAGACGTAGAGTATGGGAGGAGTGAGAGATGAAGAGACAGTGATGAACAAAGAGATGTGAAGACGAAGGTGAGTGAAGAGAAAAATGAGAAGAAAGGTGTGAAAAAAGAAATGAAAAAAAAAACAGAGTGAGAGAGAAATAATGAGAGCTACGTTAGGGCAGCGAAGAAAGACTTCAAAGAGAATATGTGAGTAGAGAGAGAGAGAGAGAGAGAGAGAGAGAGAGAGAGAGAGAAGTGATGAGAAATGAGTGAATAAAGAGAAAGGAAAAGACAAAGATAAGGAGAGAGTAATGTTGACAGAAATGAGGAGAAAGACTTGAGGAGAGAGAAATAATATTAAATTCCCGAGAATAATGAAATGTAAAGAAAGACGTCAGTAGCGAGAAGTACAAAGAAAGATTGGAGAGCTATAAGTGAGCAGAGAGAAACTGAGAGAGATGAGAAGAAATACATGAGGAGATAGAAGTAACAAGTAAGAGACGTAAGGGGAAAGAAGTAACAAACACGTGACGTGAGGAGAAAGAAGTAACAAACAAGTGACGTGAGGAGAAAGAAGTAACAAATAAGTGACGTGAGGAGAAAGAAGTAACAAACAAGTGACGTGAGGAGAAAGAAGTAACAAACAAGTGACGTGAGGAGAAAGAAGTAACAAACAAGTGACGTGAGGAGAAAGAAGTAACAAATAAGTGACGTGAGGAGAAAGAAGTAACAAACAACTGACGTGAGGAGAAAGAAGTAACAAACAGGTGACGTGAGGAGAAAGATATAACAAATAAGTGACGTGAGGAGAAAGAAGTAACAAACAAGTGACGTGAGGAGAAAGAAGTAACAAATAAGTGACGTGAAGAGAAAGAAGTAACAAATAAGTGACGCGAGGAGAAAGAAGTAACAAATAAGTGACGTGAGGAGAAAGAAGTAACACGTAAGTGACGTGAGGAGAAAGAAGTAACAAATAAGTGACGCGAGGAGAAAGAAGTAACAAATAAGTGACGTGAGGAGAAAGAAGTAACAAATAAGTGACGTGAGGAGAAAGAAGTAACAAATAAGTGACGTGAGGAGAAAGAAGTAACAAACAAGAGACGTGAGGAGAAAGAAGTAACAAATAAGTGACGTGAGGAGAAAGAAGTAACAAATAAGTGACGTGAGGAGAAAGAAGTAACACATAAGTGACGTGAGGAGAAAAAAGTAACAAACAAGTGACGTGAGGAGAAATAAGTAACAAATAAGTGACGTGAGGAGAAAGAAGTAACAAACAACTGACGTGAGGAGAAAGAAGTAACAAACAGGTGACGTGAGGAGAAAGATATAACAAATAAGTGACGTGAGGAGAAAGAAGTAACAAACAAGTGACGTGAGGAGAAAGAAGTAACAAATAAGTGACGTGAAGAGAAAGAAGTAACAAATAAGTGACGCGAGGAGAAAGAAGTAACAAATAAGTGACGTGAGGAGAAAGAAGTAACAAGTAAGTGACGTGAGGAGAAAGAAGTAACAAATAAGTGATGCGAGGAGAAAGAAGTAACAAATAAGTGACGTGAGGAGAAAGAAGTAACAAATAAGTGACGTGAGGAGAAAGAAGTAACAAATAAGTGACGTGAGGAGAAAGAAGTAACAAACAAGAGACGTGAGGAGAAAGAAGTAACAAATAAGTGATGTGAGGAGAAAGAAGTAACAAATAAGTGACGTGAGGAGAAAGAAGTAACAAATAAGTGACGTGAGGAGAAAGAAGTAACAAACAAGAGACGTGAGGAGAAAGAAGTAACAAATAAGTGACGTGAAGAGAAAGAAGTAACAAATAAGTGACGTGAGGAGAAAGAAGTAACACATAAGTGACGTGAGGAGAAAAAAGTAACAAACAAGTGACGTGAGGAGAAATAAGTAACAAATAAGTGACGTGAGGAGAAAGAAGTAACAAACAACTGACGTGAGGAGAAAGAAGTAACAAACAGGTGACGTGAGGAGAAAGATATAACAAATAAGTGACGTGAGGAGAAAGAAGTAACAAACAAGTGACGTGAGGAGAAAGAAGTAACAAATAAGTGACGTGAAGAGAAAGAAGTAACAAATAAGTGACGCGAGGAGAAAGAAGTAACAAATAAGTGACGTGAGGAGAAAGAAGTAACAAGTAAGTGACGTGAGGAGAAAGAAGTAACAAATAAATTATGCGAGGAGAAAGAAGTAACAAATAAGTGACGTGAGGAGAAAGAAGTAACAAATAAGTGACGTGAGGAGAAAGAAGTAACAAATAAGTGACGTGAGAAGAAAGAAGTAACAAACAAGAGACGTGAGGAGAAAGAAGTAACAAATAAGTGATGTGAGGAGAAAGAAGTAACAAATAAGTGACGTGAGGAGAAAGAAGTAACAAATAAGTGACGTGGGGAGAAAGAAGTAACAAATAAGTGACGTGAGGAGAAAGAAGTAACAAATAAGTGACGTGAAGAGAAAGAAGTAACAAATAAGTGACGCGAGGAGAAAGAAGTAACAAATAAGTGACGTGAGGAGAAAGAAGTAACAAGTAAGTGACGTGAGGAGAAAGAAGTAACAAATAAGTGATGCGAGGAGAAAGAAGTAACAAATAAGTGACGTGAGGAGAAAGAAGTAACAAATAAGTGACGTGAGGAGAAAGAAGTAACAAATAAGTGACGTGAGGAGAAAGGAGTAACAAACAAGAGACGTGAGGAGAAAGAAGTAACAAATAAGTGACGTGAGGAGAAAGAAGTAACAAATAAGTGACGTGAGGAGAAAGAAGTAACAAATAAGTGACGTGGGGAGAAAGAAGTAACAAATAAGTGACGTGAGGAGAAAGAAGTAACAAATAAGTGACGTGAGGAGAAAGAAGTAACAAATAAGTGACGTGAGGAGAAAGAAGTAACAAATAAGTGACGTGTGGAGAAAGAAGTAACAAGTAAGAGACGTAAGGAGAAAGAAGTAACAAGTAAGAGACGTAAGGGGAAAGAAGTAACAAACAAGTGACGTGAGGAGAAAGGAGTGACAAACATGTGACGTGAGGAGAAAGAAGTAGCAATAAGACAAGTGAGAAAAAAGAAGTAAGGAAAAGGAAATGATGAAAGAGAAGTCGAAAGATATAAGTGATTAGAGAGTACACTGTCACGGCGTTATTTCGCCGTGCATTTTATGTCTAGTGTTCGTTGAAAAGCCGGTCGGGAAAGACCGAACGGACTGGCGGAGAAAGCCGACCCGGCGGGTCATGTGACTACCGGAAGTCTGTGAGAAAAGGCGCAACATTGGGGTTAGAAGATAGCCTCTTGTCCGGGAAGGACGTTTTCCCTTATGCCAGCTGGATGGCTGTGTATTCTGTATTGGAGTGCCTGCCATGTTATCTGGTCTTGGTGATAGTTACGTTGTTAAGTCTAGAGTAACTGTAGTGCCTAGATAGAATTATCTTCAAGCCATAGTTTGATAATATTTCGATGATTCAGAGATTGTCATTGTCATAGCTCTTGTGCTCGGGTGAGCGATATTCATAGTAGCCGTTTGAGGCAAAGTTTGTACCTTCGTGTATGGAGGTGATAGCCTAGGCTGCTGAGGCAGGTTTACTGTGGTATTTACACACTTGTATATGTTGTGTTATGACATTTTGAGGCCGTTTGAGGCCCTGTTGCATATTATTACATTAAAGTGAAGTATCTGTTTAAAGGTATTTATTACTTATGTCAGCCAGTGTGTGTGTGGTCATACCCTTGGAAGGGCGAGCCAGAACTTCAGTGCTATAAATCTACACAGCAGTGGAATAACCCTTGGAGTAGGAAGGGATAAGTAGCTAGCACCTTTTCGTCCCCCCTCCCCCCGTGTGTCCTCCATGACAGACGGGTTTCTGACAGTAGTGTTGAAAAATTAATGAAGGGAGAAGCGATGATACAGATGCAATGAGTAAAATGTGAACAGAGAGAAAAGACGGGACATAGAACTTATTTATAGTGGTTAGACACAGACATTGAACATTTCAGCAATTAAAGAAAAAATTACCTCACAAATTTATTGTTAATGATGAACAGAATCAACAGCATTGCAGTCCTGGCAAACCCATAGGTGCTCAGACTCCCTCAGTATATGTTGAAGAGTGTGAATGATAACTGTTCCTGTAGCTCGCTGGTTGTATACACGACGGATACATCCTCTTATACGTCCATCTCTGCTAGCCTTACGTTTGATGCCAAATTCCCACAGTCGTATCCCTAATGATTCATCTATTGCCGTGTCATTCGCTAACAGGTGATCATTAATTGTTCTTAGCATCTCTCCTGTCGTGAAGTGGTCTGTTTCACAACACGTCATTCTAAGTAACTCTGACTCAAACCGCGAGCTATACTTTGTGAGAACTGCATGATGCACACACCAATCAGAAGGTACCTTTATGCAGTGTTTACTAAAGCATTAGACAGTCAAAATGGCCAGTCCTATTTTGTGCAAACCAGTTGAGATTGGAATTTAACTACAGCTTTAGGAAAGAAGTACCACCTGGAAGAGGTCACTAATGCAATACTGGGAATGTTGCTCTACACGTCTGTGCAGAGACTTCCACGAATAATACTATAGGAAGGGAGAAATCTCTGGTTGAATGCATTGAGACCTCAGGTTAGTCCATAATTTTGCTGTTTAGAGTACGCATAGAATAAAATGCACTTAGGAAAGTAAAAGACAATTAGATAGGAAGTTAAAGGATAATTCAGAGCGTAGTTTAAGCCTTGGATGAATAAAATCGCTCCAGGAATCTCTCATCTCATCTCATAATCAGAACCTCATCTACCCCGTGAAACGAGGTGTAGAGGGGACCCAAGTGCACAAGGCCCATGGGCAGGACGTGTAATCGAAGTGACTTGGCAAACAGGTGATTAGCCCATTGTGCCCGAACTTGCCCTCATGTGTACTCATATTCGCTATAAAACCACCGAACCATCGAGACGTCATTCCAGCCAAAATGGACAGAGCCTCACATACCCTAAGGTTTCGAGGGATGTCCTTCCTCATCTGCACAAAGGCATTTATAGAGGAACACTCAGGACCCGTAGGTCTGAGGAAAGGAGCAAAATCTGAGACGGGCACAGCAGTCTTTGTTACTGGGAGGTCTCCACTCAGAGTGGTGTACCACACACAGTCAGTAAAGACAAAGGTCGCCTGCGGCTCGCTCCAGGAATAACGTAGATAAATGACATCTTAGTTTTCCTGATTTGTACACATAGGCAGATTTTACATACATTTTGGAACGCAAAACACACGGTGGGTAGTAAACTCCCTCTGGCGTCCGCCTTTGGGATATATATATAGAACGTGCCCTAAATAGAAAAGCAGGCTATAAGAATTCAAAAATACAGTGAGCATCAGCGTGTTAATGCAGATTGCCTTTGCCGGTTGTATCTGAAGAGCAGACAAATAGATACCCATTAACAGCTCGACTGTATGTGCCTGAGGGTAAGAAAGAATATATATACTTACTTACTTAGTCGTTCCCTTTCTACCGTATGGTGCAGAGGGGAATATATATATATATATGTATATGTATATATATATATATATATATATTTATATGTAGTTCTATTGATTAATTACAGTGTGCGTTAGGAAATGTGTAGATGTGTTTTGAACCACTGTGTAATTTCTGGAGGCAAAACAATGCCAAGATATATATTCAAATAATTGAGAATGGTGGCAAAAGTGTGTCTGTAGGTTTAGAAAAGCATTTAAAGAATTATTTCTTGACGGAATGGACCAAACACCAGGAACGTAAGGAAGGATAAAAGCGATTGTTTTACTGGATTGCTTAAGCTATTACTTAGTATTTTATACAAGACCTAATCATTGTATGGAGGTGGATCATGGGCAAATGACTCTAACTAAGGATTTAGAGGAAAATTGTAGTCACAGTGAACTGGATTTGGTTGTTACTGTTATATGTCCTGTGCATCTGCTAGCACACTGTCTGAAACTGTCTATCATCCCCAACCTTTGTGATAGTGGGAAAGTGATGGACAATATAGGGGTTACATTTAATATGTTTCAGGTTATATCCTGTCAACCCAATTACTCATAAAAGAGTCAGCCACTACTGAAGTTACTACTGAAGCAAGTGTCTTTTGAGTTCAGAGGGCCAGTCATCAAGTACCTACCGCCTGGAGGAAGTTCAACTAATTTTTCCTTCCAGGACAAGGATGGAACCAGCTTCATTCTAACAGATGAGTTGCAAAACAAGGCAGCTGTAGAGTATCCGAGTCACACCACAATAATAGACAATATGAGTTCATGATGAACAGTTGTTTGGGCAAAGATATAGCCAGTGATATCCTAACATTCAATGACAGTGAAATAAAAGTGTTAGTAAGATATAGATAGTCGTCAAGCAGAGATAGTTAACCAAAGAAAGACCTTTCAAAGACCTTTCAACAACTTTAATGACTTTTGATACCTTTGAACTATTTTCTAATGTTTTATTTATTTACTGATGTAATTGAATTTGATTTCCTTGAAAGCTTTTCAAACAGAAAAGAAAAACTGTAAAAATAAATTGTAAATATTTACCAGCAGACTTACTTAAATTATTTAAGTTAAGTTCAAGTTCTTGTTGGTAGAAAATTTAGTTAATACCCCTAGCAGAGCTAATAACATAATCATAGGAGGATCTTGAGAGGGAGCCCATAGGAATCTAGGAAAATACAATATCATCATCCCTAGAAACTTATACAGCTTGATCTTACCTTTGATGTCTATACACCCTTATTCTTTTCAGAAAAAGGGGTATTTCTTATAAGACCAGTCTCTTATCTGGCACTATCCTGGTATCACCTGATACAACTTTGTGTCCAGGATACTTACTAATTTCATTAACATCTACCCTCTCGTGACATCTCCCTTACCCATATTCAGTGTACCCATTGTTGATGCTTTTGGTGCTAGTCTGTCAGCTTGCGCATTACCACGTACCCCTGCACGACCAGGACAATAGATCTGTACCTACTCCTGCAGATTCGAAGCTTCTATGGAGGTTTTCCACTCATGCCGTAGCCAACCATTTTGAACCTTTCGAAGCATGGGCTGAGAGTTTGACACAATGACTGCCTTTGTTACTGAAGTTTCAGTTAGCCATCTTAAGGCTGCAGTAGTTGCCTATACCTCCATTCTCATGCTGGAAGTTGTTATCTTGTAAGCCCCGCTATGTTCGGCGACGGTTCTGCCCTTTACCCTAGCAGAGAAGCCACAACTTGATTTCTCTCCACGGATCACAGACCCATCAGTATACACAATGGCATCATTATTCCCGGCATGATCATGTATCAGATGATTAATTTCCAGTTCCGCTTTCCCATTGCCCCATTTACTACACTCTGCCAAGGCCGATGATAACTTATTGGTAGTGAATCCAGTTCTCATCTGACTTACTCCACTCTTCCTCTTTGAATATATTTTCAACTGTGATCACCTTTTTGATCGATGTTTCTGCCTGTGCCATCCATGACATCGCCCTCTTTATTATCGCTCCCTTGATGTCAACTACGTTAAGTCACAAATTTATATCCGCTACAAATGTGAGTAGTTAAGCCGAAGACCTAATTGTTCATTGATCAGTCTTGTAGATAGTATCGTCGTCATAATCAATAATGTCTAATATCTTTTTATCTCATGTTATCATGTGTATGATCACTAGGTCGCAGTATCGCCCAGGTGGCGATTCGCTGGTTACTTCAGAAAGATGTCGTGTCTTCTGTCATCATAGGAGCGAGAACTCTGGCTCAACTCGACGACAACATGGGAGCAGCCAACGGGTGGAGCCTGACCAAAGAAGAGGTCTCTGGTTCAATTCTTGTTTGTCTTACATATATCTGTTACAATAATACAATCATAATATTTGGATCATCATGAAATACCCGGGTTATACAATGGTATATGTGTATTGTTTATCTCATCTTGTAAAACAAAAAGCTACAGACATCATGGTTGCTAGAGCACATACTTCCTTTATTGTAGGTTTCCTGCGAAGGACCAACGGCTGTGGTGGTCACATAGTCCTTAGGGAGGAAAACGGGGAAATGATGATGATACCATTTATATCATCAAGGAATACCCGGATTATGGAATGATACAACTGTATTATTTATATCATCAAGGAACACCCGGATTATGGAATGATACAACTGTATTATTTATATCATCAAGGAATACCCGGATTGTCTCTTGATTATGTTAAATCAGTATCATTCATCTGTCTAATCCTGTCTGTTCTAGAAATCATCCTGAAGCAGCTCGGGTAGAGATGGTTTGTGGTTCTTGTATTCTGATCAATAATTCTGGAGATCAAAAATGAATAGAATATTTTGTCATATAAAAAGACAACACCTTGCTGAAAATGGAAGCACGTGTTGAAACGTGTAGGAGGTAATATAGCGCATTAAGTGAGAATACAGCACCAGGTCATGGACAGAAAACCATCGATCAGAGTCTTCCAACAAGGTAAGAGACAGACCACGATGGAAATCCATTGAAGCTGACCGTCGACGCGGAGACGGTATGTGATCTGTTATCATCAGTTGCACCGACTGGAAAAAAATGTGACACTTTATTGAAAATCCACATGTCTTCATATCCCTTCACACGTACTCTCTAAATTTATATATGTGTGTGTGTGTGTGTGTGTGTGTGTGTGTGTGTGTGTGTGTGTGTGTGTGTGTGTGTGTGTGTGTGTGTGTGTGTGTGTGTGTGTGTGTGTGTGTGTGTGTGTGTGTGTGCGCGTGCGTGTGCGTGTGCGTGTTTTTTTTTTAATACGAGAATTATTATTACAAAATATTTGAAAGAAAAGACAAGACAAGAAAAAGCACAATTAAAAATGTTTATTTTCACAGAAGATAACAGTAGAATAAATAATGTGAATACGCAAACAGAAAATTAAAGACATTGACTATTAATTACAATGATACGGCTCCCTTCATCTTAAATGTAACCCGTCAAGTTCCTGGCAGTATCTGGAGAAACAGACAGAATAAGACATGTGCTCCCTCGCAGCGCGTGTCCTATCCACATTTTGTCTGCTCATATCTTACACCACTGGCACTTGTCCACAATATCTTAGTTGATAGCAGTACAAAGCTGACCTTATGTTCAAGTCCCAGGATAAGAATATATAGAAGACTAAAAATCCGACTTAGACAAAAACTTAGAGACAAACTTACACAGGAATAAAGAAGGCAAAGTTATTGTCAACGAATTGGACGGCACAGAATGTTTGGTCTGAACCTGATGATGATCTATTGGGCGTTCAAACATAATGAATGGATGAAAGTGTGGATACTAGTTTGTTCGTTGTTGATCAGCGAATCCGTTAGTACTGTTTTTTACATGAAGTGTCTTCGTATAGTTGTTCAAACTAAATAATTTGTTCAAAGATTTAGCCCATTTTCTCACACAGCTTATTTCAAAGATGGCGAGCTGTTCTAAATCTACAATTCGATATTTCTATTTTAGATGGAGCAACTGGATGAGGTCTCTACCCCTACGGTCCCCTACCCGTACAACACGGTGTTTAGAGGTAACCAGGACAGGGTTAACCCATATACTAGTGACGTTTACGTCAAATCAACATGGTAACGTCATCTTTGATGTTATTCTGTTTTAAATATTCAGCCACAGACGAAACATTTTAAAAACGTGTTTTCTAAGTTTAATATTTAATCAGAAATGTATATCACAAGGTTTAATAAACGCCAGATATCTACAGCACGATGTGTAAAATATGATGTTCCATTGTCATGTAATGGTCTTTCATATCTGCACATCGGATATTATTTTTTATTACATTTATTTTTACAATAATGGCATCCACCGGCAGTTCTTGGCCGCTGTTATTTCAAAGTACTTAGTCAAATTTGGTGGGTTTGTAGAAGAGAGAGAGAGAGAGAGAGAGAGAGAGAGAGAGAGAGAGAGAGAGAGAGAGAGAGAGAGAGAGAGAGAGAGAGAGAGAGAGAGAGAGAGAGAGAGAGAGAGAGCGAGCGACAGAGAGAGAGCGACAGAGATAAGAGTCAGAATACATTGAAACGAAGCCTAGACACTAAATACCAGAAGCGAGATAGAAAGAACCTCAACAGAGTGTTCAAGACAGGAGGCCTGGCGATTACTGACTGAAGGCCTAAGATTGAGAGGAAGCTTCTTCTCACTGCCGTTTTTAACCTGTTATCCATACTTCAGTTTTGCTAATGTGTCTCTTCGTCACATTGGTTTCCCTTGGTTCTCATTAGATGAAGTTTCTAAATCATTGTTTGACGAAATGGACTGGAGATAGTATTTCTTCTCTCTAATACCGTTCATCTTTCCGCTTATTTAAATGTTTGTTCTCTGTGCCTTCAATGGCTTTTCCTTCTTTTTTCCCCCCTCAATTCGTTGTTCTTCACATCTCTAGCTAGGATGGTGTACTCAAAGTCACCTTTCTAAACAGCTGTATGAAGGGTTTCGACAGCACTCGAACAGTAAATACACAGATGCCTTTCGAGAATGACACATTTTACACTTGGAACACAAACGGACGTACGACACTTATGTCAATGACAGGTTCTAGAACCAACTCTTCGATACTGTTACACACAAGATGTTTTTAGAATGTCTCTGAAACCCGTATCCCCCTATCATGTTACCAGAGAGACAACAGTAATGACCTCATGTGCTGCACGGTGTAAGGAAGAACAGGCAACATGTTAAACACAACATTCTGGTTACCTTCGGACAACGAGAGGTTGGAATGCTAGGACAAGAGAAGATAATATATAGTTTAATGTTAGTGTATGAAACTACCTCACAGTAGAAGGGGAACGACTAAGCAAGCAAGTATGAAAAAGTCAAAAGCCTAATTAATAATAATTACTGAACACGGAAACATATTGAGAGGTACGCTTTGCTAAACCACAACCGTGGAACTTGAAGAATAAAGAAACCTATGTTGACTACTTCATGTAATAGTGAGCTTCAAGAGATTACGTTAGTTCTAGTTTTTGATTGAATAACACAGTAACAATTTCAGTTTAACTACTTTGTTCTATTTATATTTTAATTACACGCAGGCATACACATACACATACAAACTTATGGACTGTGGTTTCAGTACGTCAACTAAATAAATTGAAGGAAAAAAAAGAACTCTTGTTGTTTCCTTATATAATCTTCATTGTATTTTACTTTCCACATCTTCACAAACGTGAAATATTCGTTTTTGTCTCCACCAACGTTGTCTGTATTGCTGGTAAGATGGTGTGTATGATTGTACACATTGTAGGGGTGTTTCTTCAAGTGTATTCTTCATATCATTTAATGTATTTATTCTCAGTATATTTGTCTTTTCCCAAGTGATGTTTCAGACCCACTTGGATATGCAATAATAAAAATAATACCATTTCATTTTCTGATACGTAATAACAGAAGTATCTTGTATATGTCTGATATCTAATATCTTCTTACTTTGTGATACGAAAATATATTAGCATATTGTCACTGATATGTATAATACAAACATATATGATTTGAAATAATATAATTATCGTATCAGTTTCTGATATGTAATAATAATAACAGCATCGTTTCATATTTTTTGTATTAAACATTACTAACGTCTTGTTATTTTCTTATATTGTTGTAGTGGTTTTGATGGTATTGTATGGTTGTTATGTTAACTAGGGTACTGTATGAGGTCAGTTGTGGAGGCTCCTGAGATAAAAGTTTATGTGAATTACAGAAGGCCCTTCGTACTACCACTACGACCTCAAACAGACTATCCTACTATCATGAAATGTTAGCTACGTTAAAAAGTCTAGGGTACTGAAATGTAATGTGTAGTAATAGAATATACAAACACACACAGGTAATTAATAAGTCTAATATTATTAATAAAAATCTATAACACACTGAACTAACTCAGGCTGTTTTAGTTTTGATTTTAACAATTTTCTCTAAATTTATTAGTTCTGAACCAATGTTTTATTTTGGTCAGAGCATATGAAATGTTATGGAGTTATAAATGGAATGCATAAATATATGGCATAATAAAATGGAATTTGTGTACATAGGTATTTTATAAGACTGGTTAATACTAGTAATATTTATACTGTCTCTGGGAGAACTATTACTGGATGTGCTGTTGGGGTGATGTCATCACTCCCACTCTGTGACTACAACAAGCTTTGTCCATTGACTTATAGACTGTAGTTAAATGTTATATTTCCCAAGAATTCAGTCTATATTTGATGGGGAAATATTTGTGGTGGTTTTAAATACTGGTTAATACTGGTGAATCTTCAGCAGGCCACGTATTCACTCATCTTGTCTGTGAAGATCTGATACAGGATTCCTGTGGCCCACTCCTCTCGGTAGCTGGAATACAATGCTAGGCTGCACCGACACCAATGTTAGGCGGCACACACATCTGCTTGTGTATTCTTGCTTAAGTATGTGGCACTACCTTTAGTGCCACAACAGAAACTCACAATTCTGAAACAAAATTTGTGCCATGTGTCAGTACTCTATCCACTGCACCACTCTTACACACAGCACAACACATCAACATTACACAGAATGGTCAGATCTCTCTGACCAACGTTGCACATCTTACCCAGTTGTTTTCATATAGTACCAGTTCCCCAAGACTGCATTGCATCTGAGATATGTTCAATAGTTTCCTCTTTTATGCAATAAGATAGGTGATATGTTCCCACTGATCTCAATAATAGATCCGCCTTCCATAGTCTTAGTTAGGCGTCCATATTTTTTTGTTTGTCTCTAGACCCTGAACTTGGGCTGGGGACCTAGAGCGAGCACTTACTTGTCGTAATCATTCTATATGATATGGCAGTATCAATCACTCAAAATATTAAAATATACAAGATAAATGCTTTCATTCTTACCAGAATTCAGAATTGAGAACACAGTTATTACTAGCAAAACTCAGCTGAGCTGCTGGCTATAGTATGGCGTCCCACTAATTTGTATATAATATCTTCTGGGAAAACACCACTGGAAATAACTGACTGTGTTACTGACAGACTTATATCAAATGGCAAAAATGCGCGTCTCTATCCCGCTAATATGAATACATTTGTCCAATCACAGACTTTCCCCCTAACTTTTTCAAATCTTCAAACCAAAAGTCAAATTTCAGTCAGATCTCAGTCAAGGATGTATTATTGTCTGTTGGTCCGTCTGTCTCTACTTGGTTTTCACAAAAACACACTTGTTTCTTGGACCAACTACACGCAAACCCCTACACAAATCTGCCTCCTAAGTTATTTTTAGCCACAATTCTCCAACCTTCCCCCTCTCGTTCATTACAGCTAGATTTTTGCATTTCCGTGTCTCAAGGACGCAATTTTGAGGCTTTAGTGAAAGTGTGTACAACAATACTGTCCGCCAGTCTGATGTGAACAATACAGTCTTTCGTCAATATCTTCCATGTTATCTGTCCGTCTGTATAAATGAAAGTATATTATTTTTCTGCTTAAGATGGGCTATCAAACTACCTAGGTTTTATATTCCTAACTTTATTATTAAGAAAAAACATATTTTTTCTCAAGGTTAGTTTTTGAAATTTGTTGTTGCACGTTCTCCACGGCGTTTGCCGCTGAATTCAAATAAAACAACCAAGTATCGTAAAACGTCCAAGAAATGACTGTTTCGAATAAGAGCTAAGGTCTTTTCTGTCCATTTCCTTACATTGTGTTAACTAGTGGCGTGAATTTTTTTCCTCTTTTATTACCAATTGCGTCTTTTTGCCCTTTAGGTTCAAACACGTGTTCAGTCATATTTTTCCTTTTTTATATCTCCGTTATCCTCCCGTCTACAAGGGTACCGTTTCATCTGCACGTCTAACTAGTTAGTTTAAATGGCGGTAGGAAATGCGGGCATAGGCGAGCATGTCTCCTAGTATCTTACGCATTATTTTTATCCCTACCATGTTCTCTTTATAATTGGAGATATTTTAACGTTGTATCACGGTAAATTCATCACAATTGTCATGATATCTGGTTTTGTTGTTGTTTTTTTTTATTGTCATTTTCTTAGGTTCAGCTATGGCCTGTTTTTCTCATTGCCTAGTCTTCAATCAAGTGATTATTTTCACATTATCTGATTAACAGCAATTAATGTCTTTATTAACTGATCAGTGTATCCTATTTTAACCGCATGGCTTAATACACTAGCATTCATACGTGCAATAATGGTACATATAGAAATGACAGCCATAAAAAAGCAGATAGGCGTTTTCGCACAAAACGCAGTGTCATTAAAGTTCAGTTGGCAGTCACTGCTCTGAGAGGGCAAATGTAGGGCAGTCCCAGATAATAATAATGAATGGGTTTTATGCGCGGAAAGTGTGAAATGAATGTTGTGTCATCTTGGGTTTTTTATCCAATTGTTAAGGTGGAAAAGATCACCAGTGTGAAAAAAAGTCGAAATAACAGAAAGTCGTGTGCAAAATGTCGAAAACAGAGAGATGTGTGTAAAATTAGCGAGTCGTGTGTAAAATTAGCGAGACGTGTGAAAAATGGCGGGAAAAAGAAGTAACTGTATAAGTTGGAGAAATGCGAGAAAGGGCAGAGATTTGCTAAGAGAGATTTGCTAGGTATTCATTGTGTTGTGTTAGGCAAGCCAGGTTCGAGTTTCGTCTTAGAGATTAGGTAGATAGAAATTTGTGCTAGGCAGTTTGTAGCGTTAGGTGAACTTCGTCTTTGAGGTTATCAAGACCAGTTTATTTTTCTGTTGGATATATTTTCCTTTTGGATTTTACACTGTTTTGTTTATAAGTAAGTAACGATCATACAATTATGAAAATACCAGTGCTTGTCAAATGACGATCAATAAACTTCTGGTTGACTTTACTGCATTGCTGTTTTTGGAACTTTACAGTATTTCTTTTGGATAAACGTTGCTATGTTGAGACTGTTGTGCTTATCACTAAACCTAAAGGGAAGATTGAACCTGGGAAGAAAAATGTGCAAAAGTCAAGAATTTCCATCTCTGGCGGAAGGCCAGTTAGCACTTGAACAACAACAACATATAAATGATTAACTCTGATTGAAAATAAAATCAGTATAACTATTTGCGCATTTAACTGACGCGGGCACACTATTACTTAACTATATTCAAGAATATTAGCATTTTCTCACTCCCCAAGTCTTAGACAGATTGAGTTCCCTACAGCGCAATTTGTCTCACAAAACCTGATAAAGACAACACAAGGCAAATTTCTTCAATGAAGAAAGATGGATTGTGCTCACCACTTAAAATCACCCTTCTACAGAAATTAAAATTAAATACTACCCCACAATATGAACGAAACAAAAACAAAACACTGGACAATGAAGTACCACAAGAGCTCTACTCGTGCACCCTGCAGCAAGGGCAAACAGGAATGAATATATGAATATTTAACTAGTAACAAGAGCTAATATAAAAATAACATAAGTTTTGAGTACACTGTAGAAGTGATAGACAGAAGGAAGTCTAGATATGACGAAGCAAAATTGTCGTCCTAAAAGGAACTAGCATCAAAATAAACTAAGTTTAGTACACCTTTAGATATAACAGATCATAGGGTTCAAATATAACGTTAATTAATCTGCAAAAATGCTATTGAAGAAAGAATGGAATAAAAAAAAACCCACTATTAGTTCCGGGCAATAACCTTATCAAGGAAGAAATAACTAACCAAATAAATTAATTAAAAGAAGTATTGCCTATATATATATATAAAAGAAAATATACAGACGCACAAGAACAAGTAAACAGAAGACTGGAAATTAACAAAATTAATAATAAACTTAACTTAACAATATCCTGTGTTCGCTGCTCCACTTGAGATAGGCGCAGGCTTGGAGTCCCGGTGTTACAGCTCAATGATGGACACCACAAACAACACACTTCACACTGTAACACAGCATGCTAGCACAGTCAAATATCGAAATCAGCTCCTACGTGCACCTCAGTACGGTGAACCGGATCTTCTTCACTACTAGTCCAAAGGGTAGCAAAGGAAAATGCCTCTCACACTGCTTACACCATCTCCAGGCAAGATGTTACGATTTCAGCCGATCCCCCGCAACACAATGGCCTTGTTATTCCATTACAAGACCCAGCAGACGATTTTTCCCGTGTCAACAGTCATGCCGAACTACACAGCACAGATAAATTGACGACAGATCAGCACACTCATCACGGGGCGGAATAACATAATATCAGTGCGCCGAGGTAAACAAGACTGATTACCGCCTTTTCATTCTTCGTGCTACTTTCCAAAATAACACTGTCGATTTCGTCAAAACTGTCCCTTCGCCTCTCCTCCAGTGATTAAACTATTCTTCGTTCTTAAATATTCAGTCCTTCTGCAGTTATACCATTGCTGACTATCACTGAGATGAAAACTTCAGTTTTACACATTAAGTTCTTGTGACCTGATTCAAACAAATAGTGGCAGCCATCTTGCTTCTGTGACTGGACATGTGACTGGATACAAGGGAGTTATTTTTCTCTTATTTTTATAGTTTCATGTTCTCTACTTAATTCTCATTTTCTTTCTTTCCCTCCTGTCTTGTTTGTCTGTCCCTGACGAAGGCCTTGTGGCCGCAACGTAGGTTTTTCCTGTCCTTTCTCCTTGTAAGACGCATTACTATTTGTTTGTTTTTTCCCATTCCACTAAAACAAATAGGCCTAGTTCTCTGTTCCGCTTGATGTAATTTTTCAACAACAATTCATGAGAAGGCGAAATTGTCAAAAATTATGCAGAAAATTAGGGGTGGGTCCTCTCTTCCACTTACGAGTCCCCCAAAATTGTCAAGTGCTTGCTGTGTGTACACATTGACAAATATGTATTACATACACATGGAGCGACAAACATGGCTCGTTATTCACAGCTAATGGTGAATTCACTAAACTCCAACACGTAGATACGATATCCGACGACTTTATGTCACAAACTTGAGTATAACACAATAACACAGGCAGACTGCCACTTTGGCCATAAATCATCACATAAGAAAAGCACAACGTATGATGTGCATAATTAGAACAGCATCTCATGGAACGAATTTCACAATATCTTAATATATTTCCTATATTTCTGCAACCATTTCGCCTTCACTCTCCACGTAATCTCTCCTCGCTCTAATCTCCCTCTCGAATCACTTTTTACCCATGACCCTTTTCACACCTGACCCGTCTTTTCCACCACTTCGCTCACAACAACTCAGTCATGCCCGTGAACTCGACATTAGCGCTAACTGCTACTAATGCATTCATGCCCGCAGTCAACCTTAACATTCACTCACTTCAACTCACAACTTACATAAACATATCTAGCTCCCACCGGAGCATGAGTACTGACATTCATTCTATAAACCGTTCGTGGCACTCACTTTCTGAAGTACCTGACCGCTACATTCTATGTTTCAATTTTTGATCTTCTAGAATATTCGACATCAGATAGTTTAGGAAACAATAAGTCTTGCAGCGGAACATTTCCATCTTACAGTTTTTTTATTCTGTATGTACGATATTTTTGATGATAAAAGTAAAGCACTAGACGGGTTGTACAAAGACAAATTTACAAACAGAATTGTTCAGAAAAAAAAACAACTTTAATTGCTCTTACAAACAAGAGGAAAAGAAATATACATAGATTATATGCAGTAACTAGTCACACATTATATACATGTCTATAAAAAGAAAAAAAAAAGGCCATCAACTAATTCTCTGCAAACCTTCCTATCCTGTGCCATCCTGGTAACGCATTACTAAAGATGATCATAACACAATATATGAACTAAATATTAACCTCAGCTGCTGACGTCAGCGCTAAGGTACATTCCTAACTTTCTTCATGTCAACCAACAACATGTATATTCATACGAAACACAAAAAAGGGAATCATAAACTGTGATGATGTCCACCTGTCACAACTTCCCCGTTTTTGTCTACTAACGATGACACTGAAGTCTGTCAGTTCCTCGGTTGTCCCATGACATTGTCACTTGGTCATTTCCATGTTTCATTTAGCAGCGTTTTCTTGTGCCACTATTGGACCACATATTGACATACAATCAGTATCTCATAGTCCGCCGTTATGTTAATCTAGCCAAACTCTATATATGTTGTTGTATAATGTCCCTTACTTTTTTTGTCTTCATTATGCATAAACAATTGCATGAAATAGAGGCAGAGAATAGTGTAGACCTGTGAGACAGAGAATAGTGTAGACCTGTGAGACAGAGAATAGTGTAGACCTGTGAGACAGAGAATAGTGTAGACCTGTGAGACAGAGAATAGTGTAGACCTGTGTGTAGACCTGTGAGACAGAGAATAGTGTAGACCTGTCAGACAGAGAATAGTGTAGACCTGTGAGACAGAGAATAGTGTAGACCTGTGAGACAGAGAATAGTGTAGACCTGTGAGACAGAGAATAGTGTAGACCTGTGAGACAGAGAATAGTGTAGACCTGTCAGACAGAGAATAGTGTAGACCTGTCAGACAGAGAATAAGACCTGTAGTCAGACAGAGTAGTGTAGACCTGTCAGACACCTGTAGTTCAGACAGAGAATAGTGTAGACCTGTCAGACAGAGAATAGTGTAGACCTGTCAGACAGAGAATAGTGTAGACCTGTCAGACAGAGAATAGTGTAGACCTGTCAGACAGAGAATAGTGTAGACCTGTGAGGCAGAGAATAGTGTAGACCTGTCAGACAGAGAATAGTGTAGACCTGTCAGACAGAGAATAGTGTAGACCTGTCAGACAGAGAATAGTGTAGACCTGTCAGACAGAGAAATAGACCTGTAGATAGTGTGACCTGTCAGACAGAGAATAGTGTAGCCCTGACAGAGAGATAATGGTGTAGCCATGTGAGACAGAGAATAGTGTAGACCTGTCAGACAGAGAATAGTGTAGACCTGTCAGACAGAGAATAGTGTAGACCTGTCAGACAGAGAATAGTGTAGACCTGTCAGACAGAGAATAGTGTAGACCTGTCAGACAGAGAATAGTGTAGACCTGTGAGACAGAGAATAGTGTAGACCTGTCAGACAGAGAATAGTGTAGACCTGTAGACCTGTCAGACAGAGAATAGTGTAGACCTGTCGACAGAGAATAGTGTAGACCTGTCAGACAGAGAATAGTGTAGACCTGTCAGACAGAGAATAGTGTAGACCTCAGTGTAGACCTGTCAGACAGAGAATAGTGTAGACCTGTCAGACAGAGAATAGTGTAGACCTGTCAGACAGAGAAATAGTGTAGACCTGTCAGACAGAGAAAGTGTAGTGTAGACCTGTCAGACAGACAGAATAGTGTAGACCTGTCAGACAGAGAATAGTGTAGACCTGTCAGACAGAGAAATAGTGTCAGACAGAGAATAGTGTAGACCTGTGAGACAGAGAATAGTGTAGACCTGTGAGACAGAGAATAGTGTAGACCTATGAGACAGAGAATAGTGTAGACCTGTGAGACAGAGAATAGTGTAGACCTGTCAGACAGAGAATAGTGTAGACCTGTGAGACAGAGAATAGTGTAGACCTGTGAGACAGAGAATAGTGTAGACCTGTGAGACAGAGAATAGTGTAGACCTGTCAGACAGAGAATAGTGTAGACCTGTCAGACAGAGAATAGTGTAGACCTGTCAGACAGAGAATAGTGTAGACCTGTCAGACAGAGAATAGTGTAGACCTGTCAGACAGAGAATAGTGTAGACCTGTCAGACAGAGAATAGTGTAGACCTGTGAGGCAGAGAATAGTGTAGACCTGTCAGACTAGTGTAGAGAGACAGAGAATAGTGTAGACCTGTCAGACAGAGAATAGTGTAGACCTGTGAGACAGAGAATAGTGTAGACCTGTGAGACAGAGAATAGTGTAGACCTGTCAGACAGAGAATAGTGTAGACCTGTCAGACAGAGAATAGTGTAGACCTGTCAGACAGAGAATAGTGTAGACCTGTGAGACAGAGAATAGTGTAGACCTGTCAGACAGAGAATAGTGTAGACCTGTGAGACAGAGAATAGTGTAGACCTGTGAGACAGAGAATAGTGTAGACCTGTGAGACAGAGAATAGTGTAGACCTGGCTGTCAGAGAATAGTGTAGACCTGTGAGGCAGAGAATAGTGTAGACCTGTGAGGCAGAGAATAGTGTAGACCTGTGAGACAGAGAATAGTGTAGACCTGTGAGGCAGAGAATAGTGTAGACCTGTGAGACAGAGAATAGTGTAGACCTGTCAGACAGAGAATAGTGTAGACCTGTCAGACAGAGAATAGTGTAGACCTGTGAGACAGAGAATAGTGTAGACCTGTGAGACAGAGAATAGTGTAGACCTGTGAGACAGAGAATAGTGTAGACCTGTGAGACAGAGAATAGTGTAGACCTGTGAGACAGAGAATAGTGTAGACCTGTGAGACAGAGAATAGTGTAGACCTGTGAGACAGAGAATAGTGTAGACCTGTGAGACAGAGAATAGTGTAGACCTGTGAGACAGAGAATAGTGTAGACCTGTGAGACAGAGAATAGTGTAGACCTGTAGACAGAGAATAGTGTGAGACAGACAGAGAATAGTGTAGATAGTGTAGAACCTGTGAGACAGAGAATAGTGTAGACCTGTGAGACAGAGAATAGTGTAGACCTGTGAGACAGAGAATAGTGTAGACTGTGAGACTAGTGTAGACAGACAGAGAATAGTGTGTGTGAGACAGAGAATAGTGTAGACCTGTGAGACAGAGAATAGTGTAGACCTGTGAGACAGAGAATAGTGTAGACCTGTGAGACAGAGAATAGTGTAGACCTGTGAGACAGAGAATAGTGTAGACCTGTGAGACAGAGACGAGGAAATATGGACCGAGAAAGTTGCATCAAATAACGACAGAGATCGCTGCATGACATAAGGACAGAGAAAGTTGCGTGGAATAAGAAAGTTGTATGAAATAAGGACATAGATTGGTGCATGAAATAAGGACACAGTCGGAGGACAGAGATGGGTACATGAAATAAAGACAGAGAAGGTTGCATGAAATAAGAACATAGAAGGTTGAATGAAATAAGGACAGAGAAGGTTGCATGAAATGAGGACGTAAAAGTTTGCATGAAATAAGGACATAGATGGTTGCATGAATAAGGAAATAAAAGGTTGCATGTCTCTGGGGCAGTGACAATTCAAGAACCCCAAATCAGCTCAATTATTTTATGTCAAATATTCTTTTCTCATTATAATCTCAAACTTTTCTGTACTCATCATACCTGTTATCTACTTGTCTGTTCCTGGAACGTTTGTGTTTAGCGACATATGATGAATCCTGTCAGTAGAACATCATTTCTTTCCTCGCCCACGTCTCGGCTCTTTATGCCCAGTTACGAAATGTTTTCAATTCGTGTTCACGTTTTTGTGTGTCTATCATCATCATCACCATCAGCATTATTACCATCATCATCATCAGCATTATTACCAACATCACCATCATCATCAGCATTATTACCATCACCATCATCATCGTTATCTCCATCATCGTTATTACCATCATCATCGTTATCTCCATCATCGTTATTACCATCACCATCATCATCGTTATCTCCATCATCGTTATCTCCATCATCGTTATCACCATCATCATCGTTATCTCCATCATCGTTATTACCATCACCATCATCATCGTTATCTCCATCATTGTTATTACCATCACCATCATCATCGTTATCTCCATCATCGTTATCACCATTATCATTTTTCTTTGTTCTCCTCACGGAGCATGGTGACACTACTGCAGCTGGTCTTCTTGTAGGAAGCCTTCACCACGCAGTCATATGTTCTTGTAGGAAGCCTTCACCACGCAGTCATATGTTCTTGTAGGAAGCCTTCACCACTCAGTCATATGTTCTTGTAGGAAGCCTTCACCACGCAGTCATATGTTCTTGTAGCAAGCCTTCACCACGCAGTCATATGTTCTTGTAGGAAGCCTTCACCACGCAGTCATATGTTCTTGTAGGAAGCCTTCACCACGCAGTCATATGTTCTTGTAGGAAGCCTTCACCACGCAGTCATATGTTCTTGTAGGAAGCCTTCACCACGCAGTCATATGTTCTTGTAGGAAGCCTTCACCACGCAGTCATATGTTCTTGTAGGAAGCCTTCACCACGCAGTCATATGTTCTTGTAGGAAGCCTTCACCACGCAGTCATATGTTCTTGTAGCAAGCCTTCACCACGCAGTCATATGTTCTTGTAGGAAGCCTTCACCACGCAGTCATATGTTCTTGTAGGAAGCCTTCACCACTCAGTCATATGTTCTTGTAGGAAGCCTTCACCACGCAGTCATATGTTCTTGTAGGAAGCCTTCACCACGCAGTCATATGTTCTTGTAGGAAGCCTTCACCACGCAGTCATATGTTCTTGTAGGAAGCCTTCACCACGCAGTCATATGTTCTTGTAGGAAGCCTTCACCACGCAGTCATATGTTCTTGTAGGAAGCCTTCACCACGCAGTCATATGTTCTTGTAGGAAGCCTTCACCACGCAGTCATATGTTCTTGTAGGAAGCCTTCACCACGCAGTTCCTTCACCACTCAGTCATATGTTCTTGTAGGAAGCCTTCACCACGCAGTCATATGTTCTTGTAGGAAGCCTTCACCACGCAGTCATATGTTCTTGTAGGAAGCCTTCACCACGCAGTCATATGTTCTTGTAGGAAGCCTTCACCACGCAGTCATATGTTCTTGTAGGAAGCCTTCACCACGCAGTCATATGTTCTTGTAGGAAGCCTTCACCACGCAGTCATATGTTCTTGTAGGAAGCCTTCACCACGCAGTCATATGTTCTTGTAGGAAGCCTTCACCACGCAGTCATATGTTCTTGTAGGAAGCCTTCACCACGCAGTCATATGTTCTTGTAGGAAGCCTTCACCACGCAGTCATATGTTCTTGTAGGAAGCCTTCACCACGCAGTCATATGTTCTTGTAGGAAGCCTTCACCACGCAGTCATATGTTCTTGTAGGAAGCCTTCACCACGCAGTCATATGTTCTTGTAGGAAGCCTTCACCACGCAGTCATATGTTCTTGTAGGAAGCCTTCACCACGCAGTCATATGTTCTTGTAGGAAGCCTTCACCACGCAGTCATATGTTCTTGTAGGAAGCCTTCACCACGCAGTCATATGTTCTTGTAGGAAGCCTTCACCACGCAGTCATATGTTCTTGTAGGAAGCCTTCACCACGCAGTCATATGTTCTTGTAGGAAGCCTTCACCACGCAGTCATATGTTCTTGTAGGAAACCTTCACCACGCAGTCATATGTTCTTGTAGCAAGGGTTTCTGTGGCAATTTGTTGTACATGATAAGAATGCCAGCTTCCCCATGGTCAATATCACAGTGCGCTCTTTGTACGATATGCCCCAGGATACAGGAGTCCGGCCTCAGGATACAGGCGTCCGGCTTCAGGATACAGGCGTCCGGCTTCATGATACAGGAGTCCGGCCTCAGGATACAGGAGTCCGTTTCTTTCTTTCTCTTTTCGGAGATCCCCGAGTAACTAGATCTTGTCTGTGATTAGGTAAAACTGAAGGTGGTGCAACATAGCAATAGCAAGAGATAAAACCAAAGATAAAAAAATAAGTTAAAGAAAAATGGCCTAACACGCTCAGTATGAGGGCGCATAACTATTTTTGGTCAAACTACCTAAGTGGCAGATACATTACACGTCACCGTCTTTCTCTCGTCTTCCATAGCCTTTAATGAGTTCTCAAGTTTATAACGGAAATGAGTCATCAAGTCAATAACGATGAATTATGCAACATGCTCATTTATATATAATGAGCACTCAAGTTTACACGTATAAATGAACTCAAAAACGGTCAGAAACGTGAATAAATTAGCAGTGAATAAACTTTGGCTGCACGTGATCCCTGTAAGGCACGTCTGTTAATAAACCCTTAAGTGCTCATTATGCAGCAATAAACGAATTTTGAATTATATCAGACACATCAGTGAATAAACTCGTGAATTTAATTCAAACACGTCTGAAGGAACACCAGACGTCTAGACGACGATCCTCACAAAATCATCTCATGGGGTTTTTCAACAATCCCCAGTTTCATACCCAACCACCGACACTTAGCCTTGACGTCCTCCTGTACAAGATTGAAGCACATGGCGATTAGAGACAGACCAAGTAAAAGATACAAGGCACAAAGAATAAGTTTTTCTTCTGCCGCCCAGGCCTTGCTGTCCATCCCAGGAACAATGTCACCAAACCCTATGGTACTGAGCGTGATGAAGCAGAAGTAAGACCCAGTTAGCACGTCCCAGCTCTCCCACAGGGAAAACAACATGGCGCCAGCAAATATGTAACCGGCTATCAGCAGAAGACACAAGGATGTTGGGACATGTACAACGTCCTTACTTGCATCGTCGATATCTTCCTCTAATGCTGCCTCACTACCCCCAAGACCATTCTCCACGTCAGACTGAATTTTTCTTTGCCGGGATTTGAACATTCTACAGCAAATACCACAGCAAACTTTACCGTAGAGCAACCGGAAACCTGTAGCCATGACGTCACCAATATTTGTGAGACACAGAAGAGTTAGGGGAATTCCCACAACGGCGTAACCAATGGTGACGATGCGTCCTTCCGGTGTCTTTGGGGAGACATGACCATATCCTGTAAAAAAAAAAGAAAGAACATTTTAAATGCGCTAAATACGAATAACTTCAGTGTTTGTCACAGATACAAAAATGACAAGTTACTCATGATATTGAACTCAATTTTATTGGTTGCGTGTTTTCAAACTTAATGTTAATCCATGACTTTTGTAACAGAGATGAAACTGTGTTGTTTCGTTGCTCTAGATCATATGTGTTCATAGTTGAAAATGAACCAACGGTGTTGTCAGTGAGAGGTGCAGTGTAGGAAATAACTACAGTAGATGTGTTGGAGATTAGAGGTACAGTAGAGGAAATAACTACAGGAGATGTGTTGGAGATTAGAGGTAAAGTAGAGGACATGGCTGGAGTAGATGAGCTGGGAGTGAAAGGTACAGTGGAGGAAACGATAGGGAATAAATGCGCTGGGAGTGAGATGTACAGTGGAGGAAATAATTGGAGTAGATGTGCCGGGAGTGAGACGTATGGGGGAGGACATGATTGGAGTGAGTGTCCTGGGAATGAGAGTATAGTGGAGGACATAATCGGAGAATATGTGCTGGAAATGAGAGGAATAGTGCAGGACATATTTGTAGTAGATGTGCTGGGAGTGAGAGTATAGAGTAGGACATTACTGGAGTAGCTGTGCTGGAGATGAGAAGTATAGAGGAGTACATGATTGGGGTAGAAGTGCTGGGGGTGAGAGGGTCATTGGTGGACATAATTGTAGGAGATGTGCTGGAAGTGAAAGTACAGTGAAGGGCATAGTTAGAGTAGATCTGCTGGAGATGAGAGGTATAGTGGAGAACAAGATTGGGGTAGATGTGCTGGAGGTGCAAGGTATAGTAGAGGACATGACTGGAGGAGATATGTCTGAGGTAAGAAGTGCAATTGAGGACATGAGTGCAGTAAATGTGCTGGAGGTAAGAGGGCCATTGGAGGACATGATTGGAGTGCTAGCATGAGAGGTATGGTGGGGGACATGATTGTAGTAGATGTGCTGGAGGTGAGAGGTATGGTCTAGGACATGATCGGAGTATATGGGCTGGAGGGTAGAGGTACAGCGCAGGGAACGATTAGTGTAGATGTGCTGAGACTGAGAAGTATAATGGAGACATTTGGAGTAAATATGCCGCAGGTGAGAAATACAGTGGAGAACATGATTGGAGTAGACATCTCGAGGACTTCCTGGAATGTGATATGCCCGGACAGTCACGATTAAGGGTCTGTGGTAAGATCCCTGATACCCCGATCAAATAGATAAAATATTACTGCTTATAAATTCAAATACTATAGAGATAAAATAGGGAGTTGTGTTCAACATCGTCACCATCGCCCGCAGTCGTGTTGGTTCTAACAAGCAGTAACGCCATAGTAAACGATACACAAAACTGTTGCTTTTCCCCTCTCCGCAATACCAATTTCCACTAAAATAAAAGCCTATTGACAGACCGAAATGCATAGTTAGTTTCAAACTGAATGATAGAATAAAGAAACGGAGGAGTGAAATGAGAGACGGAAGAATGCAACCTTGACAAGCGTTGGTTTTTTAATCTCGAACTAGAACGACAGGCGACAGCTGAAGTCACAGACTTGCTTAGTCTAACACCAAACGGGAATGAATGGTTGAGAGTTTGAAAAAACTACTTGGCGTTAGTTACGTTTTTGCTATGGCATATTTTTTTCCCCAAAAAATATCTGCAATTGAATGAGAGGAAACCCCACCGCTTTGTCTCCTACCCGTAGTGACAATTTAAATCTAACGAAACCGTTTTGCGTTAGGCAAAACGCGTACAAGCAAGAGAGAGACATGTAAGTGGGGGATTTGCATGGAGGCATACTTGAAAAGACAGCTTATGCAGTAGAGAAAGGGTGACCCAAGAAACCTCGATGAACAATAAAATAAAAGCAAGGACAGGTGACAAATAAAATGATAATATTTGTTTATTAGAAATAATACTACCCATAATGTTATAATATCTTACAGTAAAAACGCTTAGATAATAACAGAAATATTGTAAAGAAAAGACATAGAGACAGACGCATTGATGTTCTCACTCAACTTTGTCAGTCTTGGGAAGGGGAGGGACCTTACATTTTTGAAAGTGTAATTTATTTTTGAAAAAAAGAGGCTAGTGGGCATAACATAATTCGATTGGCTGTGGTAGAATAGACTAACAGTAGTAATAAAAACGATTTGAAACCAGCGTTAGTTGCCACTCGAAGAAAAAAATCTCACAAGTAGTGTTAGCATCAGACGCAAGGAATACATGACCAGTGTCTTTTCTGTTCTGCATCAGTGGCGATCTGAATGTGCCCATTGATCGCCGGTTAACATACTTATTGTGAAATATTTCATTGATGCGGGTTCTATCGTGAAACAATCAGTGAGCCACATACCAAAATATACGCACTCCTGAAGCTGCAAGCTCGAGGCAAAAATTACCTGTTTGCCTTAAATACAAAGAGTTCTAAAGCAGTGCTCAGACGTTGCAGTCGTGAAGAAGGTGGTTGTGAGAAGGACATCACAGCGTTCCAGAAAATAAAGTTAAGCCCAATTGTCCACGGGCGTGTGTTAGTTCATTTAACCATACTCTTCATCATTATTATATCAATCAGTATTCTTGACAGGATGATACAAGTCGTTCATCAGAAGCGTGTCCCTGCATAGGAGTTATTGCTTCATCAGAACACTTACAGTCAGAAACACTTTTGATTAATATTAACAGACACAGTTGTTGTTTTAAATTACTTTGCTGTAAATAAATTGCCTTCTAGTTTGAGTTTAAACAGTCCTGTATCCCAGCAATTGAGATACAGGAAAATAAAATTGTAAAATATATTATCATTTAAAATTTACCCAGTGACGTGTTTAATTACTTGTTCATTAAGTTATAGGTGTAGTTGTTGTCATTTTATTAACATTACATTGCATATTACCCTAGACACCTAGCCAGATAACATCCAGACACCTTAACATATAATTAGGATCAAAATATATAGCAGATTAAGGTCGTAGGGTGATAGCCGACAGGTACCCTGAGAACAACTTCATCAACAATTAGACTCAGGGACTTGCATAGCTGACCTCACATCTGTAGACAATTAAGACTTAACCTTTTTAACATCTAAACCCACCACAGGGTCCAACAGTAATCTGCCATAATGTGGGCATCCCAAAGTCCTTGGTATCTCTCTTCCATTGTTTTTATATCTTTGTGAAATCTTTCACCTTGCTCCTCACTAAAGTCGCCAAGATTCTCCGGAAATAAATGTAAATGGTTATGGAGGTAGTGCAATTGTATGCTCATGTTGCATCCAAGTTCACAAAAACTCGATAGCATGTTTCCAACTAATTCAGAATAATTGTCTGCTTTAAAGTTACCCAGAAAGTTTTGCACAAAAACAAATGATGACCAGGCTGTGGACTCTGTTTTGTTCATGGAATCAATAAAATTTGGATCGTTTATTAACTTTCTAATTTGCGGTCCATCAAAAATTCCAGCTTTAATTTTGTCTATGCTCAATTCTGGAAACTTTCTGCATAATTAATTAAAACAGGTACCATTTTTGTTCAGTGCCTTAACAAATTGCTTCATCAAGCCAAGCTTTATATGTAATGGTGGCAGCAGAACTCTTTTTCAATCAATGAGAGGCTTATTGACAATATTTTTTTCTCCAACTTTAAATTCATCCCTCAACGGCCACTGTTTCTTTGTCCAGTGCATATCTTTTGCCCCGCTATCCCACAAACATATAAAGCATGGATATTTGGTGAATCCCATTTGCTGGAAAAGCAAGAAGTTCATCATTTTAAGATCTACACAAACCATCCAGTTATGTTCTAAATACTTCAATTTTTCCAGAACTGTGCTTATTGTAGCATACTCCTCCTTCATTGTAGTAGAATGAGCAATTGGAATTGAGCCATATTTGTTACCATTGTGTAAGAGAACACCCTTCAAACTTCTTTTAGAACTGTCAATGAAATGTCGCCACTCATCTGGTGTATAACTTACACCCATTTTGTTAACAAGACCTCCTACATTAGTACAAAACACAAGGTTGTTTTCTTTACAAAAGAATGGAATAAAACCTTGCTCTCTGTTGCGATAAAATGTAACCTTTGTTTCAGCAGTCAGTAATTTTTTTGCTTTCAATCTTGAAGCCAAAAGTTTTGAAGATTCCTTAAAGAGATATAGATCTCGGATTAGATCATTTAGTTCAAGCTGGTCGAAGCATTGAGCATCTGAAAAATCATCTTCGAAATCACTGTCACTTGTCGTTCCACATGCCAATGCTGTCTCATCTTCTAGCACGGGATCCGAAATCTGACTGAAAGTTGGAATTGGTATGTCATCTCCGTGTGGAACAGGTCGCCTAGCAGAATCTAAATCTGGATATTTCCACTTTTTGTGATTTTTTTCCATTAATTCCCTTAATATTCACAACACAGAAATAACAGTCATCATAGTGGTTCTTGGGCTCTCTTCAAACCATTGGAATTCAAAATTTTAAACATTTTCTTTTCCCACAAGTCCACTGTCGCAGGTGTTCAACACATGTTTTGCAAACAATATGAGGAGCCCAACACTTGTCCTGGTCACCTAGTTTTGCTTTAAAGTAAGCAAAGTATGCCTTTTTCACAAAAACAGTAATATACTTCCTATGTTCTTCTTTGAAAGTGTACTCTCCACAAATATAACAAAATAAATGCGGTGAAAGAAATGAAAGAAAACATGCTTTTCTTGAAGATGATGCCATTCTCTGTTAGAAGTGTAATAAAATAAGTAGCATACTAACATGCATGCAGTGGCTTAAAATCTAAAAAAGGCAATTCTGGAAGAACTGAGAGTAAACAAGCAGTTTTCTTTTGTAAAGGACTAGACAGCAATAATTTTTTTTACATAGTCTTATATAGAAAATATTGTAATAATACAGGGTGACCCAAAAAAAAAAAAAAAAGCGGGCCCGCGCGCGCACAAAAAGTGCGCGCGGGCCCGTTTTTTTTTTTTTTTTGGGTCACCTTGTATTAATGAAATACAAAAATGTCTGTATCTCAAAAACTAGAGCTGCTACAGACAAGTAAATGTGATATTTGGATTGAGCAGGCCTCATTTATGTACAATCAAGAGTAAAATGTTTGGCACCAAAAAAATGTGTTTTTTTTTTGGTAGGGCTGTGTTATTGATCTTTATCATTTGATATGTTTCTCCGTCTTCAGTTTTCGGTTTTATTCCTTTCTGCCAAATCTTTCTGTCTTCTCGTTTCTGTAGAGCTTGCAGTGGGCGGGAATCAACTGCATCGTTACTGTTTTCATTTTATTTAAAAAGAAAAAGAAAAAGAAGAAATCAAGGATGCGAGAACTGAAGACATGTAATGATGACAAAGAACACATGTAATGATGACAAAGAACACATGTAATGATGACAAAGAACACATGTAGAGAAAACGAACGAACACACGACTTAGAAGAGCTTAGCGTGGTGTTACTGAAAACTTACGTTCCATATCGGATGAAGATGCTGATAATCATGCTAGTATACAGTTTACAAAATAAAATAAAACTTGTTGTGAGTTCACTTTGTCAAGTTTATTTTTGTTTTAATTCCGCAGCAGTTTTTTTTTTTTTTTAAATAGCGTTATTTTTAACGCTTGCGATTATTCTAGAAAATTCGATCCTGTCTTGTGTGAATTTATGGGAACGTTCTGTGCCGAGCACTGGCGAGCCACGGATTATTATCACTTCCACTGAAAATAGATAAAGTACACACAACAGACCACCTGTTTCCAGCTAATGAACGAAAATCATGGCATTGAAACAACGCAAACATCACATTTTTGACATCGCGTCAAGTGGGTGTAATTTTCTCAAACTTTAGTTGATAACAGATGTTTATATTTTAAGTACATTTGGCGAAGAGAGTGAGAGAGAGAGAGAGAGAGAGAGAGAGAGAGAGAGAGAGACAGACAGACAGAGCGAGAGACAGACAGAGAGAGAGACACACAGAGAGAGACAGACACAGAGAGAGAGACAGACAGACAGAGACAGACATACAGAGAGAGAGACAGACAGGCGAAGAGAGAGACATAGATAGACAGAGAGAGAAACAGACAGACATACAGACAGACAGAGAGAGAGTAGATGTGTAGAACTTTATTTCCAAAGGTTTAGAGAGAGATAGAGAGAGAGACAGACAGGTAGACAGACAGACAGACAGTCAGATAGAGAGAGAGAGAGTATATTTGTAGAACTTTATTTCCAAAGGGGTTAGAGAGAGAGCGAGAGAGTGAAGGGGGAAGTGATCAAAATGTTTATGGTATGTTTGCTGCAAATATCTTTGGAGAAGTTGAAAGTTAGGACGCTTAGAAATGCGAGGAATGTGCATCGTAGATAAAAAGGCACATTTGTAAGACAATTAGCCCATGTGTTACTGGGCCTGAAAAAAAAAAGAGCGAAGTATGGAAGCATTGTAACCTGTCAGGTATGTTGTTATATGCTACACAGGAGATTTGGGCATTTGGTTGCGATCCATCCTGAAAATACTTTAAGCCACAAAAAAGTCAACAAAAATATTGAGACGTCAAATAAAGAAAATAAATCAACTCAGCCATCCTAACAGAAGACCGTCCTCTCATAAGAAGATAACGACGTAACTCATAAATACTCAGGAGTGTGAGTTTCTGACCCACCTTCCTTGTTCTAAGAAAATCTGGAACATTTGGCACCTGGAATGTTCGCACACTGAACGAACAAGGACAAAACTGCAGAGATGGCAGCAGAAGTAACCAAAAAATAAAAGCAAAAACAAACTATGTAAATGACATCCTGGGGCTGCGTGAAACAAGGTGGAAATACTAGAAAAGAAGAAACTTATCAGGAGAAATTGTGCTTTCCGCATGTAATGAAGAAAAAGCGCACACCATGGGCGTGGCTCTAATGCTATCAAAGGAAGGGAAGAAAGCTTTCATAGAATGGGACGAAATTGGACCAAAAATTATATCAGCAACATGGAAAACTCCAACATGAAATAAAACATGAAGATTATACTATGTCATACGTCAGTTCGTGACAACGAAATAATGACTTACACCAGATTACCAAGTAGACTGGATACCAAGGTACGATAAGACTGTCATATTTTGATAGGTGACCTAATTTCCGTGCTAAGAACAGATAATAGCAGTTTGGAAGAAATCATGAGAAAACATCGTCACAAGGAACAACAATGGCCATATATTAACGCATTTATGTGCTTCAGATTAGCTTGACATATACGATGTGCTTCAGATCAGCTTGACAAATACGATGTGCTTCAGATCAGCTTGACATATACGATGTGCTTCAGATCAGCTGGCTATAGGAAGAAGCGTTTTTTCACATATCAATCGATCAATTAATACACTGTAGGCCCCCCCCCCCCCAAAGGAGCTTCAACAAAAATATGCCAAGACCTCCTGTAACGGCCATCAGCACAATCTCTGTCCACGTCTTGATCATCAATTATGTCTCCTCTCTGTGTGTCAGTTATGTCTCCTCTCTGTTTGTCAATTATGTCTCCTCTCTGTGTGTCAATTATGTCTCCTCTCTGTGTGTCAATTATGTCTCCTCTCTGTGTGTTAATTATGTCTCCTCTCTGTGTGTCAATTATGTCTCCTCTCTGTGTGTCTATTATGTCTCCTCTCTGTGTGTCAATTATGTCTCCTCTCTGTGTGTCAATTATGTCTCCTCTCTGTGTGTCAATTATGTCTCCTCTCTGTCTGTTTCTTGCTCTACCATTACCGTGAGGGTTCCAGTACAAGTAGTGCTTTATAACGCTGTCCACATGTTCAATGTCGGTCATAGTCATCGCTATCGCCTTCCTCTCATTGGCACTTGTCTGGTTCTGTCCATCATTTCCACTTTAGCATCTTGTCTCATTGGCACTTGTCTGGTTCTGTCCATCATTTCCACTTGAGTCATCTTGTCCCATTGGCACTTGTCTGGGTCTGTCCATCATTTCCACTTTAGTCATCTTGTCTCATTGGCACTTGTCTGGTTCTGTCCATCATTTCCACTTTAGTCATCTTGTCTCATTGGCACTTGTCTGGATCTGTCCATCATTTCCACTTTAGTCATCTTGTCTCATTGGCACTTGTCTGGATCTGTCCATCATTTCCACTTTAGTCATCTTGTCTCATTGGCACTTGTCTGGTTCTGTCCATCATTTCCACTTTAGTCATCTTGTCTCATTGGCACTTGTCTGGTTCTGTCCATCATTTCCACTTTAGTCATCTTGTCTCATTGGCACTTGTCTGGTTCTGTCCATCATTTCCACTTTAGTCATCTTGTCTCATTGGCACTTGTCTGGTTCTGTCCATCATTTCCACTTTAGTCATCTTGTCTCATTGGCACTTGTCTGGTTCTGTCCATCATTTCCACTTTAGTCATCTTGTCTCATTGGCACTTGTCTGGTTCTGTCCATCATTTCCACTTTAGTCATCTTGTCTCATTGGCACTTGTCTGGTTCTGTCCATCATTTCCACTTGAGTCATCTTGTCTCATTGTCACTTGTCTGGTTCTGTCCATCATTTCCACTTGAGTCATCTTGTCCCATTGGCACTTGTCTGGTTCTGTCCATCATTTCCACTTGAGTCATCTTGTCTCATTGGCACTTGTCTGGTTCTGTCCATCATTTCCACTTGAGTCATCTTGTCATTTCATTGTAATCCTTATATTTTACGCTAGCATCCATTAAGGAAAGTTGTAGCTTTTTGGTTGTTGTTTTTGTCGTTCTCCACCATATTAGTCACACATGCACAAACTAGAAGTTCCCATCTTTATACGACGCCTAAAGTATGTACAGAAGTAGATGTAGCATCAGATCACTATGTTCTGTTACCTTAAGTAAAGATGACACTCAAACGATATACACGAATACATAGCAACAGACAACAGTTTAATGTAGAAGATCTGAGAAATCAAGAAATAAAAGAAACGTTTACAGCTACTATTTCCAGTAAGTACTAATTCTCCAACATGTAGAGGCTGTAGGAAACAATGCACCAACAATTAGAGGATGTAGGGACCATTGTTCCAACAATTAGTGTATGTAGGGACCAAAGTTCCAACAATTAAAGGATGTAGGCGCCAGTGTTCCAACAATTAGAGGATGTTGGGACCAATGATCCAACAATTAGAGGATGTAGGGACCAATGATCCAACAATTAGAGAATGTAGGGACCCATGATCCAACAATTAGAGAATGTAAGAACCTATGTTCCAACAACTAAAGAATTTAGGGACCACTGCTCCAAAAATTAGAGGATGTAGTGATTAATGTTCCAAAAATTAGAGGATGTAGGGACCAATGATCCAACAATTAGAGGATGTAGGGAATACAGAAGACCACTGGCAATATAAAAAAGATCCTGGAAGACGAGAACACTGACATAAAGTATGGAAAGCAAGAGAAGCCATTTCATAAATACGGAAAAAAAAGTAATTTCAAACTGAAAAAAATAAGAAATTCCAGAGCCTCGTCTCACGAAGCGTACAGATTTGCGAAAAAAAAACAATAATAAACAACATGCAAACATATTTTAAAAAATATGTTAATATGTTGGCAAGACAGGTGGTTTCAGTCAAATAAAATATGAAAGACCTGCGCAACATTACAGACAAGCTAGCCAAATGGTCCAAAATGGCAGGATGAATAATGTGAAAAAGATGTAACGAACTAGACAAGCGTCAACGTTGTGTAGGGGACACATTAAGAGATAACCAACTGAAAGCATTACAAGGCAGTTCATATACAGGAATCCCCATGGTCAGAGGAATAGAGGAAGATCAAACTACTGATAGATAGGGGACCAGGACACAGGACATGACAGTGACAGGGGACCAGGACACAGGCATGACAGTGATAGGGGACCAGGACATGACAGTGATAAGGGACCAGGACACAGGCATGACAGTGATAGGGGACCAGGACATGACAATGATAGGGGACTGTGACGTACGTCTAGTTAGACAAGTGAATTTTCCATGATTTGAAGGATGATTAAAGGGACTTTTAGCTTTTCATAACATCAGTGCCCCCGAACATTTGTTGCAACTTTTTTGTTCCACCTTGGCTCATTAGCTATGAGCAATAACATCGTGGGAGTTTACACGTGGGCTCATTAATATTCACTGAAGCAGAGCGAACTTTTCACCACGTTGGCTATTAAATATGCAGACCGTTATCTGCCATGCCTTCTGAAGACCGCATTGCCTTAGGATAGGTTAAGCCACACCCACTGTTACCTCTAGAGCTATTTAGAGCGATTATAAGCAAGCATTCTGCTAGACCTTTCGTTCGTACCTGCCTTAAAGGAGTGGCCAGAATCAAACGTAGGAGCGACATAGATCTAAGGCACGATGGTCCTTAGAAGCAGCGTCTCGCAGGAATTTCGCACCTCGATGCGAACCACAGAACGCTCGGAAGACCGAGGAAACGGAAGAAGCGCAGCGGTTAACAACCAGGAAGCCAGGAGCGGCCTCTCTGTTAGCACGACGGCGAGAATTTCGATTTTACCTCAAGATCAAGAAAGGTGTTAGAATCTAACATGTCCCCCTCATTTGTCATTCCTAATAGTATATATGCAGACCTCTGGGAACTGCCGTTATCATTCGTTTTAACAGAGCTTTTAAAAGTACTACTAGCTAATAGCTGAATTCTGCTACCCCCCCCCCCCCCCCCCCCCCCCCCCCCCCCCCCCCCCCCCCCCCCAAGGATCTTTCGGCTATATTGGAGTGTTCTGTGCTTAAACGGTATAACACTTTTTCAAAGTGATCAGTGGTCTAGTTCATTCATTCATTTTATTTCACAGGATTTTGTGGTTAAATTAAATCTATTAAATTAAACCTATCTAAAAAGTTCCAGTTGAAGAGTTAATGATATCTATTACATTATTTCTAAGATAATAGAGGCTTGAATGTTTAAAGTAACCTTTAAAAGTCGCGAAGGAATTTATAAACTAATTCATTTAGTTTAGTTCTGTACATATAGATGTGTTTTTAACTATCAGGCTCGCGGGGAGCTTTTCTAGAATTTTAGAATTAAAGAGGCGAGTGTGTATAATAGTTAACTGAAAACTTATCGCGCTTTAGAATGTTATTTGATTTTCGGAATGAATTACATGTTTTTATCTTTCATATATATAGGATGATCCTAACCTTGCATCCCAGCAAGAAAGTAAGAAAGAAAGAAAGAACATTGTAGAGAGTCTCCCAGACTCAGTTCTTAAAAAAACCCTCCAGAATTTGATGAGACTGGTTAAATTTAAATCTTGTGGCGATCCTCTATTTTGGGATTCAGCTATCTAAAATTAGCAGAAAGAAAGCAACCCCAAGAACAATTATCACACCATCAATTAATGTAAGTTTTACTGGAGACGAACATTGCCAGGCCCTTTTACTTTATTTACTGTTCAACGGAGAAAGAATATATATATATTTTCCTGAACCCTGACAGTGCATAATTCTTCACTGGATTTTACCCCCCCCCCCCCCCCCCCGGAAGAACCCCATGCTTTACTGGTCAGTCGTGTCACCATCAGTGGCTAAAGCAAAGAAACCACCCCATTGTCACCACCAGGACTTGTGACCGTGCCATCCTTTAGAACTCTTTTCCCTAACAAAAACAAAGAACTCTGTATCTTCATATTCCGGCGATTTCAGGAACCATTGTGCAAACAAACAACCCTGTTACTCTGGGGCCGGCAACAGAAGAAAAGACACTAACTTCGTAAAGTGTTTTGAAGTGTTTTTGTAATATTTCTAAGGAGCGCCAGAGTCCAAGATTCGGTAAGTCTGTGTGTGCGACAGTACGTTGGCCAACTGAGCGTGCATGAATGAAGGGAGATCTATTTTTAAAACCATTATAAGTTGTTCACCTAGTAAATAAGTTTTCTTTATTCATTGTATTATTTCTCTTAAGTGGGATTTTATTACCTTTGTTACCCCTCCCCCCCTTTCCCTTCCACATTAAATCTGCTTAGGAAGGGGAAACTATGGTTTTTGAGAATTTAATAGGATAATTTGTTCATACACCCCCCACACTTCATAACTGTGTAACATCTCTTATCAGAGTCACGAGTTTACTGTTGAGTTATATTACCTATCTCTGATCCTCACCCCCCCCCCCCCCCCCTTGTCTTTTGGGACCGGGTCTATCTTATTAATACAAGCGAGAAGGGATTATTGGATACTCCTCCTAAACAACCCCCCACTTGTATTTGTAATTTCTGTAAACATATGATTTTTACCTGTGAACTGATATATATGTTGTGAGTTGATTTTATGATAAATAAACCTACTAAAACTTTTGTCGTGTGTTGGAAGGTCCAGGCCCAAAATTACCCCTAACTGTTTATCTGTAGTTTGTATTTACGTTGTGTCGGAGTGTTTGAAACAATAAATTGGTGCGTGCACTTGAGTGTATGGAAACTGGCAATTAATTGGTTGTCCAGTAGAGCTGTAGGAGTCTTTGAGATAAACAAAGATTGTCGTAAAAGAGACTGTCCTTACTCTATTCCATCACTTGTAAATCAACTACCTTGTTTTCCTAAATCCTTATCTTTCACAGAGACTTCACTATCATACTCCACTCTATAACGGGACCACTGGTTCTCAGAATCATCTCAATAAATTTACGACAGGGACCAGGACATGACAGTGATAGGGGACCAGGACATGACAGTGATAGGGGACCAGGACATGACAGTGATAGGGGACCAGGACATGACAGTGATAGGGGGCCAGGACATGACAGTGATAGGGGGCCAGGACATGACAGTGATAGGGGACCAGGACATGACAGTGATAGGGGACCAGGACATGACAGTGATAGGGGGCCAGGACATGACAGTGACTAAGGGTTTTGTTCTGGTTTTAAAGGCCATCTTCATGGCACACGGACAACTCCATCAGTGTTCCGATCTCCTCTCTTAGATCACACAAGGAGGATCTCAGCACAGTGCACGAACTTCGTAGCACTGGCGAGGATCCCAATGTACGTATACAAGAATCAAACATTGTATAAATATTTTTGTTATGGGTAGGTTTCCTAATTTTTAAATTATGCCAGGGCACTAGCCGTATGGCCTACTATTTATGACATCCAACTGCCGAAGGATTTTTAACATGCACAACTTGCACATAGGACGTCCTATTTTTTCGCTCTTTTCCGAGAAGGCTAGTCGTGTAGTCTCGCTAGCTGTGAGATCAGGGGAGTATGACATCATTACGAACGACTGGTTCTGAAAAAAAAAATTGTCCATCAAATATATTCCCAGTACTGGGAGCAAACCCAGTATCCTTAGAATTATAGGTGGACGCCTAACCTCTAAGCCACTCCGACCTCACAGTGATAAAGAAAACTGAGGAAAGACCTTGAACGTATGGTACAGGATAGGACAGCCTGGCGGGTTGTTGTTGAATCCTTGTGCTCTATGAGGAGGAGAAATGTATGATGATGATGATGATGATGATGATGATGATGATTATCGTGATAGTGATGATAAGACAAACTAATGAAGAAGCACATCCTAATAGAAACTATTCATAATGCTAAGGTAACCAAAGTAACATAAATGTTTGTCATGCTCAGTCTAGCAGGACTTAATACCTGCATTAAAACAAGCCGCTCAAACAAAAACACTTTAAAGACATTACGGGAAACAGAGTCAAATATAAACTTAATTACAAACATCAAAGAAGACGGTATAAAGGCGCAAATAAAGCAAATTCCCAGCACGTAAAAGACGTAATGACCTGGGATGTAGCTTTCAGATTTCGCTGAATAAATCCAACCGTCCAAAAATATACCAGCATTACGCTTAATTACGAGAAGCTCATAGGTCATATGGTAAATATGAAATATACGGAAATAATTGCAGAACAGATGCCTCCATTTATAGACAAAGATGAACATACAGAAATGATGACTGACTGATCCTATGGCGCCATGACATAAACGACTGCTGCCAAACTAGAGACACATGAAAGAAAATCCAAACCGTTTGGTAATAGATGAAATATAAACACTTTAAGATAACGCACAAGCAGCCTAAAAATCACCTACTGAGGAAGAGGCAAATGAGTGCAGAATTAACAAGCAAATGTCAAATGAAATGGGAAAAAAAACAAAGGAGAAAATCCTCAGAATAATCAAAGCAATGACACACTGAGTAATGTATAAACAGACTCATCAAACGAAGCGCTATTTAATAAATAAGGGGCGACAAAAGCCGTTTGTAACAAGGAACAGAACAATTAGACACGACGATGGAAATATCCAGGCAGCAGAAGTGGACATTCCAGACAAAGATAGACAGAATACTGTTCTGGAATGTGCTACAGCGACACCGGTGATCACATGTTCTAGATATCCCTGATACAAAAGAAGACGAGAATCTTCTCATTCGCGTACAGAAGTGACAACTGAAGTAAAGTCTATAACGAATTGAAAGAACTGGGATTGGATAACACTCCGACATAACTACGAGTAATTAAACGTGGAGAAGACGCAGTGATAAAGTTATTTACCAACATCTCCAACAAGATCTGGCAGACATGTATATGGCCAATCACATAGACACAGCGGCTAATCATAACAATTACGGACAAACAAATCATCACACGTGCTAGGATTACAGAACCATTAGCATAATCAGTGAGGCCAACCTGGTATAGCTCCAGCTCATGTTGGCCAGGTTGCAGCCTAAAGTAGAAAATATCTTTGAGAAATAACAAACCAAATTTCGTGCTGGCAGAACAGCATAAAGTAAATCTTCAGCGAACACCAACACAACATTAATCACGTGTTCGTTGATTGGAGAAAACCGTTTGACAAAATAGACCAGAGGGCTTAGAAGATCACGTGAAAGGTAAATAGGAAAGATTCAGTATTACAGACCTGATCTGCAGAAGACATTGATGTACTGGAAGACGAAGAAGAAGGGTTATAAGAAGTAAACACAAGGATTGATACTACCTCTAGAAAATCCGGTACGGAAATCAATACAAAAAATGCTAATGACAAACAAACATAGAAGGAATCAGACGAATCAATTAAAATGGGCAGGACCTGAAGGTAGTGACACAGTTTAAATATCTGGAAATTATAATTTGTAATAAAGGAAAAGACGTAGAGCTGACATCAAGTACGGCACCAACAACTACAAGACTCGTAAAACTGAAACCAGTTTAGGAAGTCAAATACAACATTCTCAAAAATAACAATCAAACAAATGCAACCTTCTGGCTTCTCTGTATTTTAATTTAGACATGTGAAGTTTGACCATTGAAAGCTAAACTTGAACAAGAAATCATCATCCGTTTCCTGTGTGAAGTTTGACCATTGAAAGCTAAACTTGAACAAGAAATCATCATCAGTTTCCTGTGTGAAGTTTGACCATTGAAAGCTAAACTTGAACAAGAAATCATCATCATTTTGCTGTGTGAAGTTTGACCATTGAAAGCTAAACTTGAACATGAAATCATCATCAGTTTCCTGTGTGAAGTTTGATCATTGAAAGCTAAACTTGAACAAGAAATCATCATCCGTTTCCTGTGTGAAGTTTGACCATTGAAAGCTAAACTTGAACAAGAAATCATCATCCGTTTCCTGTGTGAAGTTTGACCATTGAAAGCTAAACTTGAACAAGAAATCATCATCAGTTTCCTGTGTGAAGTTTGACCATTGAAAGCTAAACTTGAACAAGAAATCATCATCATTTTGCTGTGTGAAGTTTGACCATTGAAAGCTAAACTTGAACATGAAATCATCATCCGTTTCCTGTGTGAAGTTTGACCATTGAAAGCTAAACTTGATCAAGAAATCATCATCCGTTTCCTGTGTGAAGTTTGACCATTGAAAGCTAAACTTGAACAAGAAATCATCATCATTTTGCTGTGTGAAGTTTGACCATTGAAAGCTAAACTTGAACATGAAATCATCATCAGTTTCCTGTGTGAAGTTTGACCATTGAAAGCTAAACTTGAACATGAAATCATCATCAGTTTCCTGTGTGAAGTTTGATCATTGAAAGCTAAACTTGAACAAGAAATCATCATCCGTTTCCTGTGTGAAGTTTGACCATTGAAAGCTAAACTTGAACAAAAAATCATCATCAGTTTCCTGTGTGAAGTTTGACCATTAAAAGCTAAACTTGAACAAGAAATCATCATCATCATTTTCCTGTGTACACTTTACGGAGCCAGGAACCACTGTTGAAGCTGGTCCGACAAGAAGCCTGCAAGTAGGAGTCACGTGCACTTCTGTGACAATAAGTTTTATAAGATGAGGATGCACGCCTATACACAAATATCTTATTAGGCACCTGGCACGACTCGCCTGACAGTGTTGTTGTCCTATTGCCTACTTTGTCTGTTATTTATATTACTAATATTATTATTAAATACATCTTCTACCTATGCGTTGCTCTACAGAACTGGGGACTCTTAGAGTAGTAAAAAGTTTCTGACAAATAATGACACAGTTCTGAATTTAAAAATTGAACAAATAATAAAATTTGGTACCTGATATTTGGCCTTGAGGTAAAGAAAAAACACCAATAAATCGTGCCCTAAAGTGTTATGTAATCATTTGTCCGTGAGTTTTTTTTTTGTCTACCTGAACACGGTTACTGTCAAAGTGGACACTGAACGTTCAGGTGTAATGACCTACGTGATCTGGTACTACGCGTATTTTATAACTACACTTAACTATTTATGTTCAGTGGACAAGGGGTTGTCTGAAGGTCACAAATTGCCATCTTTGTACAGGATGAGTTTCAGTTCAGTTCAGACACTTGAACAGACTTAGTGTGCTAATATTATTTTGCTTCACTGACATACCTACCTGGGCAAGAAGTTCTAACTTAAACTGTTGGGTTTAGATGAAAAATGGTGGGACTTCTGTTAGATATCATCCAAATAAGTCGCCCATGTTGTTAGGGTTACAATTAGGGTTTGGTTCAGGATTCCTAAAGCTAACCCTTACCACTTATTACTGCGTCTGTGAATTCATTTTGAGGCCGTATCGAACAAACGTCCCACTATTCTTCATTGCAACCACACTATTGTGTTCGTCCAAGTGGAATAGTTGATCTACCGTCTATCACACGGTATACCTGTGTCTATACGTCACGCTCTTAGAGTTTTGTCTTGATATTATTATATTTACTTTGTAAACAGCTGATGTTTCATGTGTACACGTTTTCTCTGGATTATATCAATGACAATGCTTTCAATATGTAGCTAGAGCCGGCCATAGGGATGTTGCAAGGTGGTGCGCATAAGAGTCAGCTCGGTATGTAACCTTGCTCAGAGAACCACCTGCACCAGGTACAAGGTAAGTTTTTGTACATCTTGACACCACACTTGCGGTAACGAAATGGTGACGTTTTCAAGTGTCGCAAATTATCATTAATTAAATACAAGACTGCTATTCCTTAAACACAGTTACTGTCTTCGCTGCTACTAACATTTAAGTCGACATCTTAGAGGGATACATCTCCAAGTGCAATCTGGATTTCACCTGTAGCATTTATTTTTATGATTTGTGTACTTTTTTTGTGCATTGTCAGAAACAATTGATGTGGCCTCTCATTCCGTATTCTAACCTTTGTCTTTCTTCTGGTTACGATTATGGGACATAAGAACCAAGTCATTGGCCTAATCTAGATCGTAGAGCTGTTTTGTCAGAGTGCACACTGAATATTATTTGCTCCATATTGGGGCCGTGGCAACACGCGCTATTTATGAATGTGTGTCTACGACGTTTTGCAACATAAAATGTAAACAAAATGCACATTGCTGTTCTGAAGATATTCCATTTTACACTTCCCCGACAGGTTGAGTATTATTCACCCATCGCGGAAACCTACCTGTGTTTCAATTAAGCGCTTTCATGTACGTCTTTTGACCTTGTTCAACAGCTGATCAACACCTTGAATTTTTCCCTTTGGTGAGACTATAACGATCTTTTTTTCTCTACTGTGACTATAACATTCGTCTACGGTGTGCACGAATACAAAAACCAAAAAGCTACACTTTCATAAATGAGTGTTTGCATAGAATAGAAGGATTGAAATGGTATGACAAGATCACTCATGTGGAACTGATAGCAAGAACCAGACACGCGCTGGTGGAACAAGAGATGAGAAGAAGGTGCTGGCGATGAGTAGAAGACACAATCAAGAAATCTGATGATTGCATTACAAAAGAGTTCTGGTTTTGGAATCCGCAGCGTAAGAGAGAGAGAGAGAGAGAGAGAGAGAGAGAGAGAGAGAGAGAGAGAGAGAGAGAGAGAGAGAGAGAGAGAGAGAGAGGGGGGGGGAAGACTGAAGAAAAAAACACATGGAGAAGAGAACTGGAGACATAAAGAAAGTGATAAGGATGACTTGGACAGCTCGTGACCTGATGTCACGTGACTAGAGTAACTGGCGTGAGTGATTTAACGATTCAGTGAGAAAAACATGATCGCAATCAGCACCTGTCAGCTCATAATCAGCTCATAATCGTTAAAACACTCATTATTTCCTTGTTAATTTTCAATCCAAAGGCTTCAGATGTCCTTATTTCTTTGTTTACGTCACGAGATTAGGCCCCTTGCTCTGCAGTGATGGTCCAACAGTGGCCAAACTTCAGAGTATCTACTGAGGGTCTTCAAAGATATATACCTTTAGCTCAAGATTACTGTTGGCAGAGATGTGAATTGACGAATGGTGCGTAGGAATTTAAGAAATCAAGTACAACGGTTGATAGGATCCGGGTCATGATAACAAACGTAAAAATCAGTTATAGCTAACAAATGTAAAATAAATATGGGCGGGATGAATTAGGACTAAAGATCCATCACTGGTAATGAGCTGGTTATGGTTTTGAACATTTTCTTAAAGATTTCACTTGGCAGCTCCGGAAGGGTACTTAGCTGCCAGTAACAGGTCGATTGGTTTCTGCTCCAGCCGATGCTTGTTCTTTGCAGGTTGTAGACTGGTTTTTCTCGTCATTGGTCAAGTCTGCTGGCTGCAACACGTCCCTCGTAGCATCGTGGGTAATTACGAAGCTGGTCCAGCGTCTTCAAGACCCGTCTGATGTAGGTTTATAGCTTTGACTGAAGGCCACTTATACCATACACTTGTTCCACAGACTAGTACCACCAATTGGTACCACCGACTAGTATCATGAAATAAGAGAGAAACAAATACCTTCCTGAGAATAGGGTTTCCTACAGGAAAATCATGTTCTCCCCCCCCACGACCCTTTTTTCACCCCACCACCCCCTCTGAACGTTATCCTCTCTGAGTATTAATGTTAATCCCAGTGAGCGGAAAACACCCATTGCATTTATATAGAACATGTTTACAAATACATATGCGCTGGTTGAAAATGTTAATATAAAAATTATGTATATTATTTTTGTCATCATCCACTCCCTGCTCCATATAGAACTTGGGACTACCTCTGTGTTTAGTTTGTCTATCAGAAACCCGCATGAAGCAGTCGCCAACTCTTGCAGCGGTGGTTCTTGAAACCTTACTTACTCGTTCCCTTTCTACCGTGAGGTGTAAAGGTTTGGAAGAGCGAGCGCCAGACTATCCTATCGGTTGTCTTCCTCCTGGCCTGGTTCCATTCTAGTCCTCGGTCCTTCAAAGATGGTTCATGAAACCATCATTTTATATGCTGAGGTAGCCAGCCTCATATGAACGTGGACATCCACTAAAAATTGTAACATGTTAATAAAGCAAAATATAGAATCATAAAATGTACAACTCACCCCAAATTTCTTTGGGTATAAAGACATCTGGCTCAGAGAAATAGTTTCGGCAACTATTCAGATGCCTCTTACATGTGGTCTGTGGTATTACTTTATAATAAAATCCCACTATGACTTAGTGTTCAGTGTCCTAGGATTCCGGGCTTTCCGTATTAATAAAAGGTAGAGTTTTCTTGTTGTGTAAGTTCACAAGATGCTCAAACACGTTATCCGGTCCTTCAAAATAGAATCCTGATTCTCTGACTGTTTTCTTGACGATCTGAATTATCAGTGCCTTAGAATCAGAATGTGCTAGATTAAAAGCAATATCCGGCCCATGCATCCAGATTGCTCTATATGACAAGGCTCTAATCAGAAATGTTATATTTTAACAAATGCCAAACCAATAGCATTCAATTAGCGCAATTTGGTAGGGGTATAGCCCTACTACCGTCTCTTGGAAGATTCCTGCGTGACACATAAAATGTGATTTTACAAATCACTTCCATTATAAGGTGTGTGTTCTCTCGTCCGTAGATATCGATCATGTTTACAACCCACCACTTCATAGATCTATCACAGAAAACATCTTTCCAGGTGGACCACTTATCGTAACTTTTGTCTAAAACCGATTTTCCTGGAAATGATTATATCGTTTATCTGCTTCACATCCCATGAGTTATCGTAGGTGCATGTCTATTATCAACAGATTAATATCCCCCAACACGCTCTTGTGCGAGCAAACAACTATCAAGCAGCAAACCGATCAGACAGAAAATTTTATCAGTGATAAGACACCCGACTGTGGCCATTTCAGTGTTGTTTACATATCAATCGGGCGCTCACGTCGGAAATGTGTTACGCATTCGTAAACAACATTTCACTCTACACATCCAGGAGTCAGTATGGGTTCAAACGAAAGTAAGTGATTACAGTAATCAGTAACGATGGTCGATGAAGCCCCGACATGATGGGAATTGGAGGAAGCAAGCGTAAACAATATATGGCGCCCATGAACAAGTACAGAAAATAAGACGTTTCAAAGTTACAGTTAAAACATATGTTTGTCTCTTGTCGTCAGTATAACAAACTAAATATGGCAACACATTTAAAAAGTGCTAAAGTTAACTCGACGTGTTATTTAGACCAACTGGTACCAGATTATCAGGTTCAACAAAAATCAAAAACCAAAAGTCAGAATTTCGTTTACCAACTTGTCTAAATTCACAGGTAAAAGTGTGGAAAGATGTTCACCGTTGTCTCCCCCCCCCCTTTCCCTCGGGACATATTGAGAGAACGATCAAAGGTTCTCTAGATTGCTTGTTTTTTATACGTTTAACTCTGCGGGTAAATTGAAAACGCTTTGAAAATATTTTATTGGTTAAAACATCAAAGAACATACAGAAATGCTGTAGACGAGGCTGCTTTATGAATGTAGATATGTTACTTTCTTCAGTGCTTACGACTTGAGTGTATATATATATATATATATATATATATATATATATATATATATATATATATATATATATATATATATATATATATATATATATATATATATTGTATAATGAATGAGTATATGTGTGTATGTATCTGTCTTTGTTTATGACCTTCCAATGCTTAATAGCATCCTCCAGAGAGGAGCAACCATACATACAAACACACACAAGCGCCTATATCCACGTACTTGCATGTATGGAGATATACGTGCATACCTCATTCATATATACATTCATACATACGTATGCTCATAAATATGTACGTAAACATACATGCAAACGTAGAAACAAACACATCACTAATATACATATACACACACATAAATATACGCTTTACACATACATACGCACATATGACTATACTGACGGATCTGCATTTAAGGCCACCAATAAAACAGGTTATTAAATCTACATACGTTATCAAGATGGATCCTCCGACGAGCTTTTTGATGCATGCAGGGAGTTTTGCTCCAACTACGAAGCTGTAATCATTGCACTGGAAACAGCCATAGACCATCTGAAGACTGTATTCGATGCCTTTCCCTCAAAGGCTCAAAACATAATTTTTACTGATTTAATGTCTGCCTTTCAAGCTTTGGAAGGGAGTGGACATTGCAGAACTGAATTAGCCAAACTAATCCTGGATGCTGATCAGTTTATCACTTCCTATGACATCAGAAAAGTTTTGCAGTAGATCCCTGGTCACCCAAATACACCAGGTAATGACAGAGCAGACAGACTGGCAAAGAAAGGAACAAGACAAGAACAACCACTCACAGCAACAACTCTCTAAACAGCTAAATCACTCATACGAACAACAAACAAAGAAACTTAGCTGAACAGATGTGCCATGGGAAACACCGGGAGATAGGTTTACAGACATTTGGCCGGTCCTGATCCTAATGACAACATTGGTCATCTTACAAGGAGGGATCAGAGCACCATTTTGTTTCGGCTCAGAACACAAGTTTCGGCTCAGAACACAACACATACCACTCAAAAGTCACTTGAACAGAATCCAACCACAACACTCTCGAGTGTGCCAGCTGTGTAACTACCCCTAGGAAACTGTTGACCACCATCTCTTTGAGTGCCCAGCTCTCGATGAAGTTAGAAAAATGCTTCTTCCTCCCAGACCAGATAAGTGGAACATTTTGTACAGAGAAACAAAACAACTTGCGAAAACAAGCAGATATCACTACGTGGCATTGGGCCGAAGGGCGAGAGCCCAAGCGCCGCTGGATTGATAACAACATAACAACAACATACGTACATATGTGACAGTATTGTCTCCTGCTGTAACGTAGTAGTCCAACAATGGCCAAACTTGAGTATAAAAATAAGGGTCTTCAAAAGTATCAACTTTTGCTCAAGATTACTCTTGGCAGAGAGATAAATAGAAACACGATGCTTCTACTTTTAGGAAGCCTCACAGGATTTTAAAGAAATGACAGCAAAAGAACTGAGATCATCTGAGCTGTCATGAGCTTATTATTATATCGCCCCTTCTGCGAGGAAACATTGACTCGTAGTTTTTTAGCACCCAGCTAATGCTGGTTCAGCAACTGTTTCTAAAATAGCTCTATATGCATTTAAAGCAATATGAGTCATACGCGTGCAGACATACAGTTCACTCAATAATTATTAATCCAACTATAGATGTATTCGAGTGTTAAGAGATATGCATGTAAATCATTTGAGAACAAAAGGACAACCTTCCTGACATGGACTGACTGCCTATGGTATTTCGTCTACTGCATATTATCTGCCATTATATGTTTGCCTGAACTATTGTATGTGGAGATGCGTGCAGTCTGAAATAAATTGTATATTGTCCACTTCTTCAGTTTCTGGTGGGTTTAGAAGTTAAGAAGAATGGTGTGCATATAATTGTACCTGAGTGAGATCAACCGTGAAGGTCTCTGAGGTAAACAATGGACAGCTGTGTTACAGAGTACCTTTCTTGTTACCACCCTACGATCTCACTCTAAGTTATATTTTTATTGACTAGCGTGACTGAAAGCTACATAAAGTGTCTAGGGTATTGTAAGAGTGTTGTTAAAGAATCTCAATACAAAAAACATATACAAACATATACTAATTACTATGATAAACTCAACTAACTCCAGCTGGTAAATTTTATATTTAAAATTTCTTTTGTTAAACTTTATTGGTCCTGAGCCTAAAGTTGTTTTGGTCAGGACTACAGTTCAATGAGAATTAATTTAGATGGATAGATATATTTACAAATATATATAAAGATATTTACATACAACAGACAATATGTCCATAGTACATTGTTACAAATTTTCAAGTTGATATTAATTACTCTATTTAACTACTTGTACTGGGAGGCAGGTTGGGGATTATCATCATCCCAATGTTCTTTTGTTTCACTAGGATTGTTTATGTTAGTCTTTTGGAGGAACGTTTTTGTCTATACAGGAGATTTTTCTTTAGTCGTGATAAGTTGTCAAAGGCCAGATATTGCACTTATCTGGATCCTGGAATCACAGCAGTTGTAGTTGGTTTGGCCAGACACTTCAGTCTCCTCTGGTCTTGAACTTCTCTAATACCAGCAGGTACCAGAGACTCTTAGAAATCGTGCTGAATTTCTCTATCATTGAGTACCAGCACCAGACAAGTGCCAGCAGGAACCCCCGTCGATGCAATTTATGGTTCTGTCTTAATATCAAACTAATTCCTCCTAATTTACACGTAAACATACATTCAATACAAAAGAACATGGTCAGCTCTCTCTGACAACCCTCTCCTCCACTTTAGTTTGATGAAACAAATCGTACCAGTATTCTTTTCTCTTCCCTAATGGATGCTACGCCTCTGTCATTCCTGCAGTAATCTTTTCCATGCAATAAGATAGGTGTAATGTTCCTGTATGACCATCATATAAATATATAGTCCTGTAGTTTTAAACTTCTTAGATAGTTCTTTATATGATGGATCAACATCTAGGCTATGCCTAAGTCTGCCATGGAACCATTTATTTACAATTTTCTACATGGCCTTTTCTTACACACAACCCTTTTTTAATTAAAAAGTCAATAAAATCAATCTTACCACATATCAAGGAAATATAAACAAGTAACTATGAATTAGGCAATAGAATATGGCACACTTTCATCACTGCCTCTGTTCAGACTGCTTTCTGTTGTTATTTAGTTTAAAACAAAGCACAAGTCTGCTCATCGCTGCTTGTTCCTCAGAATATTTTGAAAAAATGGCAGCGAGCAGCCTACTATTTCGTTAAAGTAAAATGCTTTGGCCAATGAGACCAAGCATCTCTTTCATTTGAATAAATCTTTTTTTTTCAAAAATTATCTCAAACCACTATGTGTTACTATTACCAACTAGATTTGTATATTTAGGTTAGCCAATAATATTTCGGCTTCCTTCAAATTTCATCCAATCCCCTTCATCGTACTATCTTAGCCTTTCTTTCACCTAATTTTTTTCCCCAAAAAATATGCTATCCAATCTAAGCAGACATGACTTGACCTGACAGTATCTCCGATTCTCTATGTATTATTACCAATATTTGATTATTTAATGGACTATTTAGATAACTAACAACATATTCTTGGTCAACAAGTCTTCAGGTACACGAATATATGATTTTTATGGGGCTAAGTGGCTTGTTTCAAAATTCTATCTTTTTTTTTCTATGTTAGTTGTTTATTTTTAAACTACCTCCTGTTCAATTCTTTTCCCATGTACTTTCAAACTAATTACGAGAGTCTCTCGTAGTACGTGAGAATTTACGTCATTCGCAACAAGAGCTAAGCGTGTTTTCCTGACCGTAGTGTCCACATTTCTAACGTTTACATCGTAATTTGAAAACCGCCTAAGGCAAGGCTAGCAAGTTGGTTTTATTTTTAGAAACAATGTGAGACGTGATTTGCGTTGGTTATCTATCCGTCCCCCTCCCTTCTACAATGTATTTTAGGCAAATACTTCATTGAACTTGGAAAAGTGGTACGTTTGTCTCAAGGACGAATTTGAAAAATAGGGTACCCTTTTTGGTTCGGCCAATGCGTTATCAAATAATACGCTGAAGGCGTAGGCGACGACTACAATTCTCGCCGAAACTTTGTAGTAGTATCCTATCTTGACTTTATGCACTAGACTGTTATATTCTAATTTAGATATTGTATTTAGAAGTTCACCACATATCTCCCCACTTAGAACAGACTATCATATGTCAGTTCCTACTTCTAAATACACATAGATAAATTTACTACCTATGCCTGGTGACTACTCTGATGTTCGTCGTACTGATGTCTGCTTAAAAAATCAGCACCTACATTGGTTTTGCCTGGAACATATTCTATGGTAAACTGGTATGGCTGTAGGAGCAACGACCAACGTAATAATCTAGCATTTTCATGCCTTGCTTGTGATAGACACACGAGTGGTTTATGATCTGTTTGGATCTTAAATGATTTACCATAGAGATAAATCTGGAACTTTTTTATAGCCCATATGACAGCTAAACATTCTTTTTCACTTGTTGAATATTTTTGTTCTGCTGAGTTCAACTTACGGCTAGCATAAGTGTACTGGGGTTAATTCCCCATCAAGTGAAGTTGACCTTTGTAATAGAGCTGCACCCAAACCTATATTACTAGCATCCGTTCTCACAATGAATTCTTGACTGCCTGCTTGTGAACTTTTCCTTCAACTCTTGGTAGGCCAAGTCACACTGCGCTGACCAAGTAATTCTATCAGGATTTCCTTTGCGCGTTAAATCAGTCAATGGAGCACATATGGAGTTAAAGTTTTTAATATACTTTTGATGGAAACCACATAATGAGACAAAAAATCGCACATCTTTCTTTGTCTGTGGTCTTGGTGCTCTTTTCAACTTCTCCAGGTTCTTAGGGTCAGGGGTCATGTTTCCCTGATGCACTGTGTATCCCAAGAATTCCAGCTCTTTACATCCAACACAGCATTTCGTTGGTCTAGCTGTCAAATTTGTCTCTCTAAGTCGATTAAACAACATATCCAGAGAGTTAATGTGTTCCTCAAATGTTTCAGTCGCTATGAGAATATCATCCATGAAGTTGGTGATGCATGGATTATTCAGGGGATCCAGTAATTTTCTCATCATCCTCGAAAACACACTCGGTGAATTTTTCAGCCCGAATGGCAACATGTTAAATTCATAATGTCCTTCCGAGGTGCTAAAGGCTAAATAAGGTCTAACCTCCGGCTTTACTGGAATCTGATAGTAGCCTTTGCTCAGATCCACTTTAGAGAAATATTTAGCTTTATTCAGCCTTGCAAACAGCTGATTTTTATCAGGTAATGGATCCACCTGACCTTCTGTGACAGCATTCAGTTTCCTGTAATCTATACACAGTCTGTGTTCTCCAGAGGGTTTTCTTAACAGAACCACACTGGAGCTGTAAGGAGATTCACTGTGCGAGATAATTCCTTCTCTCAACAGATAATCTATCTCCTCCTTCAAAGCTTTTTCCTTAGCGAACGGAATCGAATAGGCTCTCATACAGATTGGTGTTGGGTCTATGAGTTTCATATCATACTCTAATAAATGTGTATGCCCCGGTCGGTCCGTTAACACATCTGTATGATCATTCAGAACCTGTTGAACCCTCTCCCTCTGATTTTTCGTTAAGTGTGTACTGATTTTTACCTGTGCAGTGGTCTCACAAGGATGTAAAGGATAGTCATGAGAGGTGAGTGGTTCGTTTTTCATTTCCATTGCAACAGACAAGGTCGTAGGTGTGTCTCCTCCTGGTTTTCTCTATCCAGATATTTTTTCAGGAGATTCACATGATAGATTTTCTCTTTCCCCTTCTTATCGATCTTATAATTTGTTCTAGACATCTTCTCTAGAACTTTATATGGACCTTGCCATCCAATTTGCAATTTATTCTGGCTGCCGGGCAGTAGAAGAAGCACCTTCTCTCTCACAGCCAATTCTCTGTTCTTCGCTTTCTTATTGTAATAGGCAGCATGCTTTTTCCTGGCTTGTCTCAAATTTTCATTGGCAAGTTTCCAGCCAGTTTTAAGACGAGTGGTCAGCTCGTTCACATATTGATATGATGAGGTAATATTTTCTTCTACCTTTTCATCGGTCCATGTCCTTAACAAGGCTTCCAATGGACCTTTTATTGGCCTTCCAAATAACAAGGTTGCCGGGGCCATACCGGTTGAACTATGGGGTACCTCCCGATGGGCAAACAGGGCTGCGGGAAGGTATAGGTCCCATGTATCTGGGTTTTCATGTGCCAACTTTCTCAGGATCGACATGAGTGTCCCGTTAAATCTTTCCACTTGGCCATTTCCTTGGGGATGGTATGGGCTACAATGAAAGTGTTTGGCTTGAAAGATCCTGAATACTTCTTCCGTTAGTTTCCCCTTGAACTGAGAGCCATTATCAGTCAAGATTTGGTTGGGAAAGCCTAACCTGGTGAAGATTGTGAGTAATGCCTCTGCCACATGTTTCGAATTGATTGATGACAGGGCTACCGCCTCTCCCCACATAGAACATGTGTCCACCAGAGTCAGAATGTAACTGTTCCTCCTCTTGGTCCGAGTGAGAGGTCCCACAATGTCCACTGCAACTCTTTCAAAGGGTGTTCCCACTATGGGCATTTCCCCTAAAGTTGCTGGAGCAGTCCAATGTTTTGGAGCTACCCGTTGGCATTCTGGACAGGATTTTACATATCTCTTTATGTCTTCAGTTATCCCTGGCCAGAAATAATGACAAGCTATACGCTGTCCTGTTGCGCTGATCCCCATATGACCACTGAAGGGAATCGCATGCCCTAGTTCCAACACTTTTGTCCTATATGAAATGGGAAGGACCAGCTGTCCATGACCATTGGATCCAGTTCCAGCCTTCCTATAAATCAATTTGTTCTTCATATAAAAGTCTCCCTTGCCTGGAGGTGTATGACATTTGGACAATTTCTTAAAACAAGGCTTGAGGGTCTTATCCTCCGCCTGTGCCTTCCTCATCTCATCTGGATGGGTATTTATTGGATTATCCTCCTCCTTTTTAGACTGTGATCTGGTCTGCACTGTTGCCATGATCACAGGTCTCTTGGGATTCCCCAATCTACACCCCAATATCAGAGGGTAGATTGGTTCATTTATCACTGCTGCTTTGATGATTCCTTCCACATATTGCTTTTTCAAATTTATCCTGGCGATGGGAAGTGTCATGGTAACTACGTCCTTGGTTGCAGCTTGAATCTCCACTGTTTCTGTGGTGTATTGATATTCCTGCACCAGGTGAGAACTCACAACTGAATCATAATCTAATCCAGTATCATACAAACACCTTATGGTGACTCCATTGCATGTTACATCTTCACACACTGGGGGGTGGTAAGGTTCCTGTTGTTCAGTAGGGTTGACCTTTACTCCCTTTCTCCCCATTTTCATTGCAGCGAAATTAGGAGTTTTCCTTCTACAATTTTTGGTGTTATGGTTTTCCATCCGACAATTTTTACACCACCTCTTTCCTTGGTTAAAAGGTTTTCTTTCATCATATTTCCTTTCATTGAATTGTGGGGTTTTATTTTTATAGTCATTGCGTGGCCTATCAAACTGGCGCTTACCTTTGTTCTGTTTTCTATGGTCAAGCCTATTAAAGTTTTGTGGTGCCTTAAAATTGTCTACCTGTTTCTTTTTATTACCAACTACCTCTGCTTGGGCTGCCTGATACCTCTCAGCGACATTGAGTAACTCACCCAGCCTCTATGCACCTTGTTCCATGAGAAACTTTCTCAGGTCTGGAGCCATGGACTCTCTTAGCTGCTCAATAAGGATCATTTCCGTAAGATCTTGGGTTTTCCCCAGAGCAGTCCATTTCTCCAAGTAGGTCTCTAACCGTGCAGAGAACTGGTGATAGGTCTCACCCGACAGTAGTTTGGCATTCCTAAATTTTTTTCTATAAAATTCTCCATTTTATTCATATCTTAACAAAAGAGCCTGCTTTAACATGTCATAGTTTTCTTGGTCATCTCTGCTCATCTTGGCAAAAACTTCATAAGCCGTTCCCCTAAGACCCTGGGATAACTTGAGACTCCACCTCTCTCTCTCTCTCTCTCTAACCCCATATGTAGTAGCCAAAAGTTCAAATCTACGTAAATACCCTTCTATGTCATCATCTTTCTCAACAAAATGGTCTACATGAAAACCCATAGCTGAGGTTGAGGCTCCCTGACTAGCTGTGGCATCTGAGGCAAAGGGGCTGGCACCATTTTCAGGAGCATGGCCTTGAAATTTCAACTCTCTTAGTCGTAGCTCGTGCTCCCTTTGTAACCTCTTCTCCTCCTTTTCTGCTTCCCTCTCTGCAGCTTGTCTCTTCTCTTCTCTTTCTGCAGCTAGTCTTCTTTCCTCTGCTTCTCTTTCAGCCTTTTTTTCTTCTAATTGGAGCCTTTTAATCTCCGCCTCCCTATCTGCCTCTAATGCCATAGCATCAGCCTCAATCTGCAGCCTCTTAATTTCTTTTTCAGCCTCTAACTTTCTTTCTGCTTCTTTCTCTAATCTTTTATCTTCTCGGGCAATAAATTTATCCACCTCTGAAGTTACATACTGGACCAGCTCTGGTCCATCCATCCCCATCTCTTTAGCAGTCTGCACAGCGGCAGATCTGAACTTGGCTAAATCAGCCATTCTAACTCAAGCAGGTCTAATAAGGTTCTAAGACAATCCTAAACTTAACTAAAATAAATACTAACTATAATTAACTAATTACTACTGGCTGTGCCAACCTATCACTGTAAATCTTCTCTTAATTATTTTTATCTTCTTAGGGGGTGTTTCTAACCTCTACTAACACTAGTAATACAATCTTGAATTTATATACTACTGCTAATTTTTATTCCTGGAGTTAGTTAATATATGCTGTATGAGATTCCTATTTCAAACATTCATCTATATATGCCAAATTCAAATCTCGGACTTAGAGACCCCAATATATGTGGTGGGTTTAGATGTTAAGAAGAATGGTGTGCATATAGTTGTACTTGAGTGAGATCAACTGTGAAGGTCTCTGAGGTAAACAATGGACAGCTGTGTTACAGAGTACCTTTCTTGTTACCACCCTACGATCTCACTCTAAGTTATATTTTTATTGACTAGCGTGACTGAAAGCTACATAAAGTGTCTAGGGTATTGTAAGAGTGTTGTTAAAGAATCTCAATACAAAAAACATATACAAACATATACTAATTACTATGATAAACTCAACTAACTCCAGCTGGTAAATTTTATATTTAAAATTTCTTTTGTTAAACTTTATTGGTCCTGAGCCTAAAGTTGTTTTGGTCAGGACTACAGTTCAATGAGAATTAATTTAGATGGATAGATATATTTACAAATATATATAAAGATATTTACATACAACAGACAATATGTCCATAGTACATTGTTACAAATTTTCAAGTTGATATTAATTACTCTATTTAACTACTTGTACTGGGAGACAGGTTGGGGATTATCATCATCCCAATGTTCTTTTGTTTCACTAAGATTGTTTATGTTAGTCTTTTGGAGGAACGTTTTTGTCTATACAGGAGATTTTTCTTTAGTCGTGATAAGTTGTCCCAGGCCAGATATTGCACTTATCTGGATCCTGGAATCACAGCAGTTGTAGTTGGTTTGGCCAGACACTTCAGTCTCCTCTGGTCTTAAACTTCTCTAATACCAGCAGGTACCAGAGACTCTTAGAAATCGTGCTGAATTTCTCTATCATTGAGTACCAGTACCAGACAAGTGCCAGCAGGAACCCCTGTCGATGCAAGTTATGGTTCTGTCTTAATATCAAACTAATTCCTCCTAATTTACATGTAAACATACATTCAATACAAAAGAACATGGTCAGCTCTCTCTGACAACCCTGCTTCTCCACTTTAGTTTGATGGAACAAATCGTACCAGTATTCTTTTCTCTTCCCTAATGGATGCTACGCCTCTGTCATTCCTGCAGTAATCTTTTCCATGCAAAAAGATAGGTATAATGTTCCTGTATGACCATCATATATATATAGTCCTGTAGTTTTAAACTTCTTAGATAGTCCCTTATATGATGGATCAACATCTAGGCTATGCCTAGGTCTGCCATGGAACCATTTATTTACAATTTTCTACATGGCCTTTTCTTACACACAACCCTTTTTTAATTAAAAAGTCAATAAAATCAATCTTACCACATATCAAGGAAATATAAACAAGTAACGATGTATTAGGCAATAGAATATGGCACACTTTCATCATTGCCTCTGTTCAGACTGCTTTCTGTTGTTATTTAGTTTAAAACAAAGCACAAGTCTGCTCATCGCTGCTTGTTCCTCAGAATATTTTCAAAAAATGGCAGCGAGCAGCCTACTATTTCGTTAAAGTAAAATGCTTTGGCCAATGAGACCAAGCATCTCTTTCATTTGAATGAATCTTTTTTTTTCAAAAATTATCTCAAACCACTATGTGTTACTATTACCAACTAGATTTGTATATTTAGATTAGCCAATAATATTTCGGCTTCCTTCAAATTTCATCCAATCCCCTTCATCGTACTATCTTAAACTTTCTTTCACCTAATTTTTTTCCCAAAAAAAATATGCTATCCAATCTAAGCAGACATGACTTGACCTGACAGTATCTCCGATTCTCTATGTATTATTACCAATATTTGATTATTTAATGGACTATTTAGATAACTAACAACATATTCTTGGTCAACAAGTCTTCAGGTACACGAATATATGATTTTTATGGGGCTAAGTGGCTTGTTTCAAAATTCTATCTTTTTTTTCTATGTTAGTTGTTTATTTTTAAACTACCTCCTGTTCAATCCTTTTCCCATGTACTTTCAAGCTAATTACGAGAGTCTCTCGTAGTACGTGAGAATTTACGTCATTCGCAACAAGAGCTAAGCGTGTTTTCCTGACCGTAGTGTCCACATTTCTAACGTTTACATCGTAATTTGAAAACCGCCTAAGGCAAGGCTAGCAAGTTGGTTTTATTTTTAGAAACAATGTGAGACGTGATTTGCGTTGGTTATCTATCCGTCCCCCTCCCTTCTACAATGTATTTTAGGCAAATACTTCATTGAACTTGGAAAAGTGGTACGTTTGTCTCAAGGACGAATTTGAAAAATAGGGTACCCTTTTTGGTTCGGCCAATGCGTTATCAAATAATACGCTGAAGGCGTAGGCGACGACTACAATTCTCGCCGAAACTTTGTAATAGTATCCTATCTTGACTTTATGCACTAGACTGTTATATTCTAATTTAGATATTGTATTTAGAAGTTCACCACACAGTTGTGACTCAAATAATTATGAGTGGTGTGGACTGGTTGCGGTGTCTGAGAGATTTACTACCCTAGACGTCATCGTGGCCACAGGAACCATCCTGTTATTAAATATTAATATTAACAATCTGAAAAGACGTAACAGTGGATAATAGGAAAATATTTGAAATGTTCATTGGCTATACTTGTATGCTACTTAACTGCCGGTGTGGGGTCAGTTGGCATCTACTTGTCACTTTTGGTTCCCATAGGTGTTTTGGACTGGTCCTTCTCTTCAATAGTCAAATATGGTGGCCGTAGCACAGCACATGCAGTAAGGCTGGGGTAACTTCAAAAGTTGTCAAGCGTCTTCAAAACCTAACTGATATTGGTGTCTAGCGTCGACTGCCGGCAACTTGTACTACAAACTAATAGAGAAACAAATTCCTCTTTTGAGTATTAGGTCACCTGATATGAGCACCTTTGCATCCCTGAGCATTCATTTTAACCCAACTAAGTTAGATGAAAATGCTTTTGGATATCGAAAGGTGTTGATTTAAATATAGATAAATATACATATAAAATCTCCTTACGTGTTAATATAATAAATATATACACTACGATTTAATTATCCACTCCCTGCTGTCTATGGAGCCTAGGGCCACCTCTGCTGTTGGTTCTTTGTGAGGAAAAACACACGAAGCAGTCGCCAGCTCTTGCAGATAGTGGCTCATGTCAAGTTTATTTTGCGTTGATGAGGTTGCCATATGAGCTTCATATGCAACTGTACACCCACAAGCAAATTATACATGTCAAAATGCAAGTATAAAATGATAAATAAACATATTACAACCTATCCCGATTATCTGGCGTATGCAGACTTTTCGAAAGGAAGCTTCCGAATATTGTCGAGCAACGTATTTTAAGATGCCGTCTATCAGGTGATTTGGGTTACTGAGTAAACTCCCAACTATTCACGCTGTCGGCAGGTTCCGAGTTCTCGTGACTTCCAGTAATATAGTTGATGTTTTATCTTTCTAATTTAAAAAGAACGTCTAGTACATTATCCGGTCCTATACTGGAATCCTGATTCTATTCGTTATCCTGGCTGTTTGAGATTTCTCCTTGACGAGATGGAAATGCAGTGAAGTAGTCTTACACTGCTATTTGTTTCAAGCGAAATTTCGCCCCACGCATATATTTCCCCATTGAGGTAAGCTCCAATAATAAGTAGTTTATTTTAGCATTTCAATGTAAACTAACTGAGGTAAGCTCCAATAATAAGTAGTTTATTTTAGCATTTCAATGTCAACTAACTGAGGTAAGCTCCAATCATAAGTAGTTTATTTTAGTATTTCAATGTCAATTAACTGAGGTAAGCTCCAATCATAAGTAGTTTATTTTAGTATTTCAATGTCAACTAACTGCAAATAAGCGTCTGATTTTGATAGGGGTTCCCCCTCCCTCATGTGGAACATTACTGCATGACACATAAGATATTCCGCTTACAGGCCATTTTCAAACTCATCTGACTGTCCTTCGTGACCATATAAGGTTTTCCACTTCTATTGTTGCTTATCATGTTTACCAACTCACTACATCACAGATTTATTACTGATAATCTTCCCAAGAAGCTACTTTCTCGTAGTTGATTATTAGAACGAAGTCAGTATGCCGGAAGTGTTATACAATTGCTCGTACCTTAATCTTTAATAAGACTGTTATCTTTGGAGAAACTAGTCTCCACAAGTTTTCCCAGATGGTCATATCTGCAAGATTAGCTCCTTATCTAAAATTTCCGTCAGAGATACAGATTTAACAACTGAGACAACATGGTTTCCTGGCGATTTCGTTAAGTAATTTCCCCGACAAAAGTAAGGGCTTAACAATAAAAATATCGTTAAATGTAGACTCGTAATCCGTCCGGTTAGCGATTAATCAACCAAACACGTCGACGGGGCTGCAAAACAGGTCAAACGGCCAGCTATCCGTATGGTTAATGACGAAGTGGGACAATATAACCTTGAACGATAAAAGCAAAAAAGTACACGATTAAGAAGCAGTTTAGAAGGAAGAGAAAGATGGGCACAGGAGAGCAGTGAAGGACGTTACAGGAAAATGTAATGTTCAAGTATATGATATGTCACATCGTCTTATGTTTGATGCCAAATCCCAACAAGTTTAGCCTTGATGATTCATCGATTGCAGTCTTTAATAGACGATCATTATTTGTCCTCAGTATCTCTCCCTTAACCATATCTGTGATAAGTTTGTCTCCCCTTTTCCTGTCGGTCAGAAACGCGCTTTTTCTACCTCTGATATTTGTCGACATTCGTGCGTGTGGAGGAGCCCATAGAGGTCGTTCCTCTCAGCAAAATTTGTGTGCGTCTCTCTAGTCGACCAGACTCTCTGTTGTTGGTGGGTACGTTCTTCCAGTGTCTTTTGAATTAGAGGGGAGAAGTCGAGCAGCGACTTTTCATGTCCACGAGCGGCTCGGTTTTAGGGCCATGTACGGGCCCGGCCGCTTCTCAAAACTCCTTGTCAGCAGAGAGATCTTAACTCTTTTGTCCTGTCTCCTCGGGTAAACGCTTCGTTTTCCCACGGAACACTCTTTCCCACGGCAGACTCTTTGTAGCCACCTGCACACAGGATGACAGAGATCAGATGCATTTAGTGGGGCAATTGTTCATTTATAAAAGATATCTAGAAACCTTCCTATTTACTAGCAGCAACGAACACGGACTTGTAAGTGAAGTGATTACTCGAAGTCATTGTAATTTAGTCACGAACAATCAACGAATAACTTTTTTGTTAGAAACCACCGAATACTTTTTCTGATTTGGGTAAGGGACACTTGGTTAAATAGTGTTTATAACTGGGTTATCATATAAACAGATGCTAACTAATTATGTAAAATAGATATCGGGTAATTATCTTCATAATTTTAATAAGTGAAGTGTGTTTGATCAGTAACGTAAGTGTCACCGTTGGGTTTGCCCAAAGCATTATTTGTGCTTCAAGCAAGGTTTATATGAACGGTGATTGGTTTTAGTCAAGCAAAAGAGTGTAGAAAAATGGTTTAGGAAATATGAATGGATTTGGATACAGACTATTTGTCTTAGTTGAAGGGAGATAAAATGAGTGAAGGGATGCTTTGAGAAAAGGGAGGAAACTCCGAATATTATGGTTGGTGGATGAAGGTCTTGAATTTGGGTTAAGCAGATTTAGTGGGTTCTCAATTGTGGTTGAGAAAATTAGCATGTAACGAAGTTGTAGTAAGCTTTAAAGAAAAGAATATAGAGTTCAGTAGTTAGAACGTCAAAGGGAGATAACGTAGAATTAAGTCCCTTGCAGGTGTTAGTAAGTTGAGGGAAAAAATACACACGGGAATAGAGTGAGAGAAGTCTAAAAATAACAAACGATAGTTCACTGAATTCGCTTACGTTGTAAAAGCGTGAGCATATTTTTTCCAGTGAGTGGAAATAGGGTCGACCAATCGTTTTAGCTGGAAAACAGGGACAGATCAGCTGAGCATTGACTAGAAGTCAAGAGCAGAACAGTTTACGGCTCGCAAGTGTGCGGTCGTGTATTTCTGAAGATGAAGAAACAAGAATGTTGTGCGGTTGCCACAAGTTTGATAAGATCTGTAGAAGTTATCACAGATAGATTAGAAGTGACAAAGTAAACTCATAAGGTATATAAATAAGTTAGGAAATGCTAGTCCTAGGAAATTCGGAGGATGTGATAAAGATTAGTCAGAACAGTATGAGTAAACTAAGAAGTTTCATAGACAGAGAAAAATGCTACTTAAGAGAATTTGTTTTATAATGTCACTAGTGAGTGTATTCACAGGAGAGATTCAGGGAATCACCTGTAAGTATTGACCTTTTATGAATTATTATGCACTTTGATGAACATTTTTCCTGACTCGCAGCAGAGAAATCACAAGATGATATGTTAGAAAAATGAGTAAATGAAATGGTACTGGGCGAGAAGTTTAAAGAAGAGAAGCAACGGAATGCCCAGGATGTACCAGAGGAATGGAAATACAAAGTACTTTGCATAAAGTTGATCAGGAGTTTTGAGGCAGATTGGGCAAAATGAAATAGAGCTTGAGGAAGCTAATTAAGTACTTTGAGATGAGTACTTTGCATAAAGTTGATCAGGAGTTTTGAGACAGATTGGGCAAAATGAAATAGAGCTTGAGGAAGCTAATTAAGTACTTTGAGATGAGATAAGCACGAAGGGGTAACTATGATATGACTGCAGGTGTGCTCTATATGAGGAATTACCTGCATCTTTGAAATATATTTATATTACATGTAAATAAATAGAATGTTGTAAGAGAACAAACAAATGCTTGAGTTGATCCATAAAGGATTGTTGTTGAATGCCTGATTATCAATTACTATAATAACTCCACTATACGATTCAGTCACTGCTTAACAACAAAGAAGGGTACAAACGAGCCAAGGGTTGAAAGTAAGAAGGAAAGTAGTTCATCCAAGAATTGTCAACTCTGGCGGAGAGAGCCAGTACCAAACACTACTAACTTAAAACTTGGAAGATATACAAGGAAACCGGTGTGAGTCACACAACTAGGCCTGCCACCTAGTAAAGATTAAGACGAGGTAGCGCGGTTACAGTGATACTAATTGATGCCGTAACCAGTGCTCAGTCACGGTTATAGAGATACTAATTGGTGCCTTTGGACCAGTTCTCGAGTCACCACGACCGGTGACAGTAAGGTTAGGATGTGGATAATCTTTAGGAAGGGAAAACCAACGTAAAGTTTTACTTGAAAATAATTCATCTATAAATTCAGCCTTTCAGCCTCCCAGATTTTGTGTGTAAATTGGTGGAGTATTCATTTGTGAGGTGGGCCTCCAGAAAAAATGGACAGCTCCAAGACAAGTATGAATTTTACCTTTTCAGTTTTTATTGTGTTATGGTTCTCGTTTTTAGCGATTCATGCATTTTATTCCAGGTGGATTATAATAGCAGCCTATATATATATATATATATATATATATATATATATATATATATATATATATATATATATATATATATATATATATATATATATATATATATATATATATATATATATATATATATATATATATACTACAGATGTGCTGCCATACAAGTTATAGAGACCTTGCTCAAAGTAGCACAGACGGGTACCCAGTCGCATAGTGACTATTTTCTTTACGGCACAGATCTCGTCTGGCCGTAAAAGCTTAGTGTGTTAGGCACCTAACGGTTGTCGATATAATAACTTCAGCAACCAGTTCGTGATCGACCGGAGAAGGGCAGGCCTACTGAAGCCTAATTCTTCGTCATGGAAATCACCGACAGAAAAGAGTTTTTTTTCAGAGAGCCAGGATATTAGACACTTTCACAGCGGATTACACAGTTGGACTGGACGTGTTTTGTCGTTGTTTACCTTCTGGGAAGATCAACCTTTGCTGCCAACTCGGCCAGCCAACTCCAGAGACAATTCCTTGTACTTGTCCCTCATGTGGAAGTGTTGTCCTGTCCAGCGTTGTGACTCTGTGTGTACTGTTTGTTGAATTTTTTTCTTTTCTCTTTTATAAAGCCACTTATTGTTTGCATATGTGATGCCATAAGGTTTAGCTTTTTCCCCATTCATTCCTTAAATTTGTAGAAAACTTGATAGATGTTTAAACTTTTTTTTAAATCTTTTGATTTGACATTTTATCCCTTTAATAAATCGATACAAAAGATAGATACTAGACATACATTTTTCCCTATCTTTTATTTGTTCTCTCTATTGGTCTGGTCAGGAAAATAGAGAGAGTGGATGGCTACAACTAAAACATACGTGAAGGTGAAAAAAGATCGAGGTCTCTTAAGTAACCTGTTATCTTGGTCATTGTATGTCACTGTCGCAGACTCTATACATTTTTCGTGTGAGAACCCCGCTCGCAGTTCAGTCGTCAGACACCAGATCACGCTCCAAGATATTTATAGCGTTAGGAGAAAAGGGTCAGTTTACGCTCAGTAAATGTAATGACTTTTTGTTAAGCGACTGCACGAACCCACCGTGTTAGTTCTTTCGGAGACCTGCAGATGTTCTAATTAAAAGTCGTATCTTATTTACTTGGAAGAAATCGTAAATCTTACACTCTTTACTAGAATAATGGGATGTCTGATTCAGTTTCACAAAACGCAAACTCTATCAGATGGCCATGTAATTGCAAGCGAAATTCTTCGTAGGAAAAACTCTTAATATGGGGAGACAAAACACTCATTCCTCATATACACATATACGCATATCATTCCTCACTACTGCTTTTCCAAGTCTAGGGTAAATTCATCGAATTGGCAAAAGATACAGAGAGCATTTAGTAAATCTCTGGGCCAGCCATTAAATAGAATTCCTTGCTGAGTGGGTAAGTTTCTGTTTTATTTTATTTTATTTTTTTATATTAAGTATAATTCATGTATGACTTGTGATTTATAACCTTTGTGGTATAATTGATGCTTACTTGTTGCATAGGTGTTATACCCCAATAACGTATGGTATAATTGATGCTTACATGTTGTATAGGTGTTATACCCCAATAACGTATGGTATAATTTATGCTTACATGTTGTATAGGTGTTATACCCCAATAACGTATGGTATATAAGTCGATGTACTTTGCCGACATCGCATTACTTTATTGCATATCAGGAAGCTTGACTATATGTTACCTGACGTCATTTTATGAATAAAAAAGAGGATTTGTTGCTATCAACTATCGCTATTTTACGGCAGGCATAACAGGCATATTAACCATGGTTATTAGATGAGTAGATTATTAGATTCACTTATGTTTAGGATGTACATTTGTTGATACACTTTTTATATTGTTGTACTCACAATGGAGCAGAAGCGTTAGTGTCAAGATAATAACTGTGAAGGGTAGTGGCAGCTAAACAGAGATTGTCCATGAAAAATAACAATTTAGGAGATGAACAGACATTTTCAGAGCACTACTGCAAATTGGTTGACAATGAAACCAGAAGCCTAATAGGGTATTGTCACTAATTGGTATTTTAAAAGCTGAATTATGGTAGAAATGGATAGGGCGTACAAACCCTCTTAAAGATGGGTGTCACGGCGCTATTTCGCCGAAATATCAGATTGGCGACATTGTGGTTTTAGCCACACTGAGATAACTTTACCGTCGAAGTCATGTGACAAAGACGGAAGCCGGAAGAAATCGAAGGCGCGAAAAGTCAGTGAGTTCTAGCTAAGCGTTCCGAGCGGACGTATATATTTCTTCCCTGTAGCCAGCTGGTTGCTGTGCGGGGCGTCATATGGATTATTAGCGAGAGATCGCCATATTCAATTCGGTTGGAGATTTTCTGTGTAATTCTGGATGAGTGTAGTGTCAGTGGAGATTATCTTCAGGCCGCATATGACAGGTTGTTCATGTCTAGGGTATTTCTTAGCTATAAATTTTTGGATCGCTAGAGTGAGCGATAGTCAGTATAGTGTGTATAATGCCGTCATACTGGGAGTATAATTAATTCAGGCAAGTTTCTCTGGCATTTGTATTTATATATTCCTTACGTGTTGTTGGCCGCGTGGGCCTGATTCTGTGTGCTTACAGTAATAAAAGGGAAGTACCTGCAGAAGGTGTTAATTTCTTATGTCAGCCATTATATGTCGTGGTCATGCTCCTAGGGAGCGAGCCTATAACTGTAATTATTAATATTGTGATTGCAAATCCACAGCATATCTTGCTCTGACATCTGGGTGGCTCTGTCCTATTCTTTAAAGGCCATGGGGCCTAGATCTTTATTATGATGTCTAGAAGTTGCTATGCACACATAAGAGAACCGTCCTATTCTGTGACTACTTTGGACGCATTTTATTGCTTTGTGGTTATAGAGATTATTCTGCAGTGGTCCGTGTTCGGATATTTTGGTTGTTTTGCAGAATTGTTATAAGTTATTCTGCTGGTGGTGAAATATTAGACTGTGTACAGTAGTTATAGTCGGTAGGCTTGTTTCAGTATTTAGGTCACAGCACAGCGAGGGGTTACTTGGTCAGTGTTCACGCCTTCATGTTTACATCGTTATCTTGTGAGCATTTTGGTGCTCCAATGTGTACATGTGTCTAAGATGATAGAATAAAGTTGCAGCTGGCGTCTGGCTTGTCATTTTGAGATATTACAAGTTGTACTTTGGAGTGTAGTACTAGGAAGGTAGTGATCCAGTTGGAGCAGAGGAGATAGAGTGTTGAGTTTGGTATAGATTGGCCCAAGTGACTAATGGTATCAGGCGGGAGATAGATCGTCTATTATTGGTGGTATCAATAGTGTTGGCGGAATCCCAGGGTGTATGCAACTCCTCGTATCTGGTTAATGGTTTAGTTATATGCAACCAGAGTAGATTGGGACTTGATATCGTGTTCTGGTAGCCTATCTGCAGCAGGGTCATCTCACATACTGCTCTACCCACCTGGGAACGTTACCTTTCGGGAATTTTGTCAAGTTCTGTCGGTTTAAAGCCATTCTGATGTGCCTTGTTAGTGGGAGCCTACCAACGCCTCTGCCGTGACCTTGGAAAGTTACTGTGCAGAAGAGTGAAGCCTGCTGATCTGAGTGGTTCTGGAGTACTCTATCCTGGCATGTACTAGATTCCTGAAGTGTCGTACTGTGAAGTGACCTGTACCTGGTCATATATATCTTTACGCATCATAGTGCCAAGGACATGTTCGTATTTTTCCGGCACATGGACTTGTATACAAGTCTTGATATCTGACATAATACGGTGGATTCTATTGTGGACAGTGCGGTGATAGCACCGGGTAGAACAGTGTATACGTGTGAATATTTGTCACAGTACCGTGCCAAAGGACAATAGTGTTAAAAGCTGGCACACAGACTTGCGGAGAAGTCTGGTTTTCTGGAACATTTTCGTTTGTTTGTTTCAAGTGTTGAGATTCGTTTGTACTGTCTTCATCTTCATCATCGGTGCTGAAGAGCTTCTTGGACAAGCGTCGCTGGACCATCAGTTAAGTTTTTGTTTGTAAATCTCTGTATGATTTGTTATATTTATGTTTTTCTTGTTTTTCCATTAAATTCCGTTTTCTTCCTTTAAAATTTTCTTTTCTGTCTATTCACTTGATCGTTCTTATCGTTCAGTCTGGTTCTCTAGAGTAGTGAGATAGTTGTGTCGGGGTCTTGTTAGTTTAGCAACAAGTTTTGTTCTGCTCTACGTCTGTTTCTTGAGGTTTGCTTATACATTTGTTGTTGTTTTCTTTCCTTTGTTTTGGTCTTTTTCTCGCTTTTTGGTAGAAATTTAGTCTGTATTTTTATAGGATGTTATGTAGTTAGGTAGGATCTTTCACTATAGTTCCTATTACGTGGGGTATTTTACATATTATATCTTTGATATGTTATAGTGTTAATATTGCTGTTATGTTATTTAGTTTATTTTGACTGGTGTGACCTAGGTGGTTGTGGCTAGTGAAGGAGTTAGCTCTCAACAAATTATTGTTAAGTGGAGTTATTGTTTAGTCTACTGTGTTTAATATTATATTTGCGAGTTCAAGGGTGGACGGGTGGCGAGTTTAATGCTCTCTTTTCTTACGTGTGGGAAAGATTGGATTAGACTGAATCCTTTCTAAGGTGTGGCTGTGTATGTTTAGTGGTGGAGTAAGGCAGAGATGTTTCCTGCGACTGCCCTACTTAACATTCCAAGCACTGTTTTTGTTAGGTGTATTGGTGGAGTTTGTATTTACACTGTCTTGTACAATCAGTAATTCTTTTGTTGTGTTTAAGTGGTGTGATCTCTCGTTCCTTCTTGCTATCTTGTAAATACGTTAACAGGTATCCCTTGTTTTCGTTCGTGGTCAGTCACGCTGTGTATATATCAGTCTACCCCTGCTCTTATCTGGTCTGTCATCTTATTCACCGTGACTGGTAGTTATCGTTCCGTTTAGTGTTTGTCTTTTCATTTGTGGCGTGTTCATTTTTACCAATTGTAAACTTTCTGGTATTAGGTACAATATTCAGAGTACACATATTGTTATAGTACAACACCAAGGTGGGTATTAGTAAGATACTGTGGTGAAGAAGCTGTGTATTTTTCAATTTTGTAGCGAGTCCACAATCTTACAGTTTTGAGGTGACATAGCACCAAGAGGTATTATCAGCTGATGAAATACAACCTTCGACTATAGTAAGAGTCTTGACAGTTGTATCACAGAAACTAAGTGGTCGGAAGGACCAAAATCTAGTGAGTAAAGAGACAGTAGGTAACAGTTGTTGTGATTGATGATATATATACATTGAGAGTTGAAGTGGATTATATTTATGCATTAAGTGGTGAAGTGGAGTATATTTGTACATTAAGTGGTGAAGTGGATTATATTTATACATTGAGAGGTGAAGTGGATTATATTTACAGGCATATGTTGCTACTTTGAGAAGGGTTATTGCTATTTACATATCATTATTGCATACTTTAAAAGCAGAGGGATTTCTGTTGATAATAAGTGAAGTGGTTCTGGTAAATGTTATTGAGTAGTGCATACTATTAATAGAGTAGTAGTGAGTATTGTAAGTGTACATCATGGACTATGATAGTTTCATGCGGTAGGGTGGAATGAGAAGTACAGAAAAAGAAGATGAAAGAGGATAGAGAGATAGAAAAGGAGAGAATGAGAATAGCTCTGGAAAAGAAAAAGATTGATGAAGAAAAACAATTAAAGAGATTGGAAGTGGGTGCGAGTGGTCAGAACTCGACTCCTGGGGGGTCTCATCGTCCCTTTAGGCTGCTTCTGCCAAATTTTAATGATAAAATCGACAGCTTAGATTTTTTCTTGAGAGGTTCGAGGACGATGCGTGACCTGGAAGGCTGACAGAGATCAATGACCATCTCTGTTATCCACGGTGCTAGTGGGGCTTGCGATGGAGACTTTTAATAGCCTCCCGCTGGAAGAGCGCGCTGATTATGACAAAGTGAACGAATGGTTGCTCCGAAAGTTCCGCCTGAAGGCTGACGGGTACCGGACGCGCTTTAGAAGCGCGATGCCAAGTGCAGACTAAGACTTCGAGGACTTCATCTCGAAGATCAAACTTCTGTTAAATAGATGGATTGAGATGGAAGGAATTACTTAGGAATATAATGGCTTGCTAGATTTGTATTTACGGGACAAAGTGCTGTCCTCATGTTAAACTGAGTTGTTTTTTTTTAAGAGTGACAGCCAAAAGTCATTGAGTCTACGGCCCAACTGGGGCACCATTACGTCCTTGCCCATCAGGACAAACCCATTCAGAAGTCAGGTCTGCCAGACGCCTTAGTCGCAGGCGTCGGCAAGATACAGCGCCAACCATGGCGAAATTAGTCAGGCGAGGCAGACAGGTGCCAAGAGCAGAAGCACGATAGGTCGTCCAATCCCTATCAGCTAAGGAGAGGAACTTATGGGAACTTCCGATCCTATAGGAATGGTCGCTCGAACTGGCAGAACCGACAATTTAAAAGTGATAGTGACGGAGCAGAGAGACAAACGCGAAAGCAGGTACGCTTCGATGAGTCTGGTGACGAAGATCGGTTTTGGTATAAAACCAAACAGTCCAAGCAGAGAAGTTGTTCCTCAGAGAGTCGATCTTCCGACTCCGATGCGCGGTCTTCGTCATCTAAAAGCCCCAGCAAGAGTCCACGCGATGAGCCGAAGAGGGAGCGTCTGTGCTCCAATTGTGGTGGCAATAATCATTGCGCTGACAGGTGTCCTACCCCAATCGAACACGCGAATTCTGCGTTTGTGTTGGACACAGTCAACAGCGAGGACTGTGTGGGGTGTCGTCCACTGTTTAATGCGAACGAGAAGTTAGTGCTACAATGCGGGCATGCGGCACCATGTCTGTCGGCAGTCCATGAGACTGGCAAGGTGGCTCTCCGCAAAGGTAGGGTGGATAAGAAACCAGTCTCCGTGTTAAGGGACACTGAGATTACCCCAATTGGGGGCGTCGGTCATGTACCGACGAGTCCTGCCTTACAAGCAAAACTGTAAAGTGTACTACATTTGGGGGCAAAGTTGAGTCTTACCCCCAGGCGTGTATTAATGTGAACACCCCGTTCCTCTCGGGTAGAGTGAACGCGTTCGTCCTCGAAGACCCAATTGCCGATTTAATTGTCGGCAATGTACGGGGAGTGCCTAATGCCATGGGTGTGGCCGGAGCAGAGGCTCAGCAACACCAAAGTCACTAGGCGGATGACCAGGTGGTCAAGGGATCTCCACCCAAGAAGAAAGTTCATCTGAAACGGGGTGCGCGGCAAGTGCCAAGGCACATAGATAAGAACAGTAGAGGCATATCCGAGAGCCCGATAGCTGGCGATCGCACGGTTTGGGTTCGTAATGTTCCCCTGAGTGCTAGATGGCGCACACTCAGACGAGTGTTTAATGAAGTCGTGCCAGTGAAGTTCGTGGAGGTATTGTCATTGCGGGACAACACCAAATTTACACGAGTGACTTTCGCGAATAGGTGGGGTGCGCGTGATGCAGTCAGGTGGAAGCCCATGTCGCTGCTCCATAACCACCTGCTGATAGTACAGAAATAGCAAGAGATAGGTATCGGGTTTGCGTTCAGTAGGTTGTTTCGGTTAACGCGAACCGAACCTTAGAGTCTGACACACGCCTCCAGTCCTATTCTGATAAGGATATAAGGGTTTTGTAAACTTTAACGACCATGCTATACGATGGTGTACAGTTGTAATTTATGTATCATGATGCCATAAAGGCAAGTTGCCATAGAGTTAAATGGAATATCTATTTAAACCATGATATAAATGATTGTTTATGCTATGAGATTATTTACTGTTGTTGATGCCTAGATAAGAATAACTATGAATGTACTATATGTTGTGTTTTGATAGACCAGGGGTGGACAGTCGTTGTTATTTTTCACGATTGCCAAAACCTGATATAGCTAACTTCATACATATGTTGCCCTTCAGGCGACCATTGTCCTCTCAAGGCTGTGTGTGGTCCCGGCTGCCGGGTCCTCCCAGCGCAGTGGAGGCAGCGAATGGGTGTTGTGCCCGTACCAGATTGCTCTTTTTCGCGGACCTTCGGTCCCGAGAGAATTTTCGCTGGAGACGTCTCGGTAGCGTGGTGGTTTTATAGCGGCAGTACACACGAATGCAAGTTCGGGGCACAGCGGATTGATCAACCGCTTGCTTGTCACATTGATTACGGAAACAACAATTAATATTCTGTTGCACCAATAAACGCCTTTAGGCGTAACGGAACAACGGATAATTTCTTGTTGCCCTAAGACGCCGAAAGGCGTAATGGCCATTGACTGCTTGGTCGGTCTTTGGCTAAAGATGGAAGAAGAAGAAGATACATATGTTGTGTTTTGGGGAGCTTGGAAATGCAGTATCGACTATGGCAGGATAGAACTATGGCTTCTCTTAGTTTAGATGAGGAGATGCTGTTATGGCATATGGTCGTCCAAACTCCAAAAGGGGGTCGGGTGAAGCTTCCTCTGATTTAAGAAAACTACGTTTTCTTTCTTAGGGAGGGGGGGGGGAATGTCACGGCGCTATTTCGCCGAAATATCAGATTGGCGACATTGTGGTTTTGGCCACACTGAGATATTTTTACCGTCGAAGTCATGTGACAAAGACGGAAGCCGGAAGAAATCGAAGGCGCAAAAAGTCAGTGAGTTCTAGCTAAGCGTTCCGAGCGGACGTATATATTTCTTCCCTGTCGCCAGCTGGTTGCTGTGCGGGGCGTCATATTGATTATTAGCCAGAGATCGCCATATTCAATTCGGTTGGAGATTTTCTGTGTAATTCTGGATGAGTGTAGTGTCCAGTGGAGATTATCTTCAGGCCGCATATGACGGGTTGTTCATGTCTAAGGTATGTCTTAGCTATAGTTTTTTGGATCGCTAGGGTGAGCGATAGTCAGTATAGTGTGTATAATGCCGTCATACTGGGATGTATGAGGCTCTCTAATATAATTAATTCAGGCAAGTTTCTCTGGCATTTGTATTTATATATTCCATACGTGTTGTTGGCCACGTGGGCCTGATTCTGTGTGCTTATAGTAATAAAAGGGAAGTACCTGCAGAAGGTGTTAATTTCTTATGTCAGCCATTATATGTTGTGGTCATGCTCCTAGGGAGCGAGCCTATAACTATAATTATTAATATTGTGATTGCAAATCCACAGCATATCTTGCTCTGACAATGGGAGTACTTACGGTGCCTCGTTGTTACTTTTTATTCTATATCAAGTTCGAACCATAAAAGACAAGATCTCCATTTATCCTGTGGTTAAAGGGAAGAGTTGGGAAATCCTGAGCCTGATCTTGTTTTTCTGAACCAGCGGGCAACCTCAATTGACTTTTGCAAGTGGAGCATAGTCTCAGTGACCTGTTCTAACACTAATAAGATACCACCCTATACCATATGCAGATTCGACGCTAGACATTTCAGCTACGTTGATATCTACACTGGAACTCACCACTCTCCTACACATAATTATGATGAAACAGTAGTGACACCAAAACTCTGTTCAATTAAAAACTGACACTAGCGTTTGTGAAAGATACTTGCACACATCAATTGTTTATTCACTCAAAATTGTTTAACTTCATTCATTTATTCAGTAAACTTCCATTCATTAATAAATAACACAGCCCTACCAAAAAAAATTTTTTTTTGGTGCCAAACATTTTACTCTTGATTGTACATAAATGAGGCCTGCTCAATCAAAATATCACATTTACTTGTCTGTAGCAGCTCTAGTTATTGAGATACAGACATTTTTGTATTTCATTAATACAGGGTGACCCAAAAAAAAGGGCCCGCGCGCGCACAAATAGTGCGCGCGCGGGCCCTTTTTTTTGGGTCACCCTGTATTATTACACTATTTTCTATATAAGGCTATGTAAAAAAAACTATTGCTATCTAGTCCTTTACAAAAGAAAACTGCTTGTTTACTCTTAGTTTCAGTTTTCCAAGAATCTTCCCAGAATTGCCTTTTTTAAATTTTAAGCCACTGCATGCATGTTAGTATGCTACTTATTTTATTACACTTCTAACAGAGAATGGCATCATCTTCAAGAAGAGCATGTTTTCTTTCACCCCATTTATTTTGTTATATTTGTGGAGAGTGCACTGTCAAAGAAGAACATAGGAAGCATATAACTGTTTTTGTGAAAAAGGCATACTTTGCTTACTTTAAAGTAAAACTAGGTGACCAGGACAAGTCCTGGGCTCCTCATATTGTTTGCAAAACATGTGTTGAACACCTGCGACAGTGGACTTGTGGGAAAAGAAAATGTTTAAAATTTGGAATTCCAATGATTTGGAGAGAGCCCAAGAACCACTATGATGACTGTTATTTCTGTGTTGTGAATATATATAGGAATTAATGGAAAAAAATCACAAAAAGTGGAAATATCCAGATTTAGATTCTGCTAGGCGACCTGTTCCACACGCAGATGACATACCAATTCAAACTTTCAGTCAGATTTTGGATTCCCTGCTAGAAGATGAGACAGCAGTGGCATGTGGTACGACAAGTGACAGTGATAGTGATTTCGAAGATGATTTTTCAGATGCTCATCGCTTCGACCAGCTTGAACTAAATGATCTAATCCGAGATCTATATTTCTCCAAGGAATCTTCAGAACTTTTGGCTTCAAGATTGAAAGAAAAAAAAATTACTGACAGCTGAAACAAAGGTTACATTTTATCGCAGCAGAGAGCACGGTTTTATTCCATTCTTTTGTAAAGAAAACAACCTTGTGTTTTGTACTAATGTAGGAGGTCTTGTTAACAAAATGGGTGTATGTTATACATCAAATGAGTGGCGACTTTTCATTGACAGCTCTAAAAGAAGTTTGAAGGGTGTTCTCTTACACAATGGTAACAAATATGGCTCAATTCCAATTGCTCATTCTACTACAATGAAGGAGGAGTATGCTACAATAAGCACAGTTCTGGAAAAATTGAAGTACTTAGAACATAACTGGATGGTTTGTGTAGATATTAAAATGATGAACTTCTTGCTTGGCCAGCAAATGGGATTCACCAAATATCCATGCTTTATATGTTTGTGGGATAGCAGGGCAAAAGATATGCACTGGACAAAGAAACAGTGGTCGTTGAGGGATGAATTTAAAGTTGGAGAAAAAAATATTGTCAATAAGCCTCTCATTGATCGAAAAAGAGTTCTACTGCCACCATTACATATAAAGCTTGGCTTGATGAAGCAATTTGTTAAGGCACTGAACAAAGATGGTACCTGTTTTAATTACTTATGCAGAAAGTTTCCAGAATTGAGCATAGACAAACTTAAAGCTGGAATTTTTGATGGACCTCAAATTAGAAAGTTAATAAACGATCCAAATTTTATTGATTCCATAAACAAAACAGAGTCCACAGCCTGGTCATCATTTGTTTTAGTTGTGCAAAACTTTCTGGGTAACTTTAAAGCAGACAATTATTCTGAATTAGTTGGAAACATGCTGTCGAGTTTTTGTGAAGTTGGATGCAACATGAGCATAAAATTGCACAACCTCCATAACCATTTACATTTATTTCCGGAGAATCTGGCGACTTTAGTGAGGAGCAAGGTGAAAGATTTCACAAAGATATAAAAACAATGGAAGAGAGATACCAGGGACTTTGGGATGCCCACATGATGGCAGATTACTGTTGGACCCTTAAGCGTGACTGTCCGGGCATATCACATTCCAGGAAGTCCTCGAAAAGATCCTTTTTGCGTGTTGACTAAACAAGTGCTAGTGATAAAGTTTTATTACATTTTTGGTAATATATGCACAGTAATTACATATAATACGAATGCAGACTAAAGTCAAAATGCCACTGATAGCACCTAACTCTAGGATTGAACATAACAATTGCCCTACTAATATGGTCATTCTTAGTTATCTCAAAAACTAGAGCTGATAGAAAAAATCTGATTACATTTTTGGAATCAGCAACCCAAAATTACCCAAGAACAGCTATAAAATTTAAGGCACCAAAATGTGTGTATACCAGTGTAATGTTTCTTTGTAATTCCCACTGCATCTTCTGTGTTCAGTGTATAGTAAGTACATTGATTGTTGTTATTGGTTGAGATTTGTGTCTGATTGTTTGTTTTGTATTATTGTATGGGGGCTTACTTTATTAAATTATTTTCAACACGTAACAGAAGAATCAATGTGGCCAGCAGACCTAATCCCCTCTTGTAATTATCACTGTTTCACTCTTATACAGGAGGAATTTAAGTTGCTGTATTTTCTTCACTATCTTTCTTTTGAAACTCACTATTAGGGAAACCTTGGCCCAATATTACGAGCCATATTCAGTGAGTCATTCAGGGAAAGATTTGATAAGTCTTGTTTTAATACATCCTATTTCTACTGTCCTTCTATTCCTTTAAACAGCCAGCCACAGTCACTCAGTCCTCACACCCTGTGAGCCGGTTTGTCTTACCACTTCTGTACTGCACTAAATTGGCAGTCCAATTTGGATGCCTTTGCTTTTCTTTTAATGTTCATTCACCCCACAAAATTATCCAATGTACCTTCTACGGGTGCCCTCGAAGCTAGTCTATCAGCTCTTTTATTGCCGTGTACCCCTGGGTGACCAAGACAATAGATCCACACCAGTTCCTGAAGATTTGAGGCTTCTATACAGGTTTTCCATTTATGCCGTAGCTATCAATTGTGGACCTTCCGAAGCATGGACTGAGAGTTTGATACAATAACTGCCCTTGTTAATAAAGTTTCAGTCAGCAACCTTAAGGTCGCAGTATCTACTTTCGTTCTCATGCTGGAGGTTGTTATCATATAACCCCGCTATGTTCAGCGACGGTTCTGTCCCTTATTCTAGCAGAGAAGCCCCCACCCTGATTTCTCACCACGGATGACAGACCCATCAGTATACACATGCCATCATAATCCCCAGCATGATCATTTATCGGTTGATCATTTTCCAGCTCTACGCACCCATTGTCCCAAGTTCCGCACTTTCTACCAAGTGTGATGATGACTTGCTGGTAGTTCGTCCAGTTCTCATGTTGCCCATGTTGCTTGCATGGGCCTATAGCTACCTATGGTATCATGAAGGTTGAGTGCAGTTTCGAGGTGGCACGTGACTAGGTTACATATGTTACTCCAAGAAACAAGCATGCATACGTGCATACATATATAAGTATTACATACGTACAGTCATGCAATTTTCCATCCTCTTCACCTCTTAAGTAGCATACAACCTCCAATACTTCTTGTCTATACAAACACACTTGCACCAAAGCACTCATGTGTTTCTCTGCACCGGTGGTGTCAGGAAGCAAGTTATTTCGTATAATGAGAATGCTGGCACAATGACCACACTCCCTTAGTCACCTTTCACAGCATGCGTGATATAAATTAGTAATCTTACTCTCGTGTACCTGACATTGTACAAGACATGTACATAGACAGACACAGAAACAAACAGTTCTTAGAAAGGAAGATAAGACACAGAGAAGCAGACAGACAGACAGAATACACACGTAGATAGATAAACAAACGGACAGAGAGAATGACAGACATATGGACGGACGGACTGACAGGCGTACAACTAGACATAGAGACAGACAGACAGCCAGATGACTAGATAGGCAGACAAAATGACTAGACATACACACAATGAGATAGATAGATAGATAGATAGATAGATAGATAGATAGATAGATAGATAGATAGATAGATAGATAGATAGATAGATAGATAGATAGATAGATAGATAGATAGATAGATAGATAGATGGATAGACAGATAGATAGATAGATAGATAGATAGATAGATAGATAGATAGATAGATAGATAGATAGATAGATAGATGGATGGATGGATGGATGGATGGATGGATGGATGGATGGATGGATAGATAGATAGATAGATAGATAGATAGATAGATAGATAGATAGATAGATAGATAGATAGATAGATAGATAGATAGATAGATAGATAGATAGATAGATAGATAGATCGGCCGGACAGACAGACCCACAAAAATCCATTAACTTCATGTCCAGACCACAATCTCAACACTTACCTATTGTTGTAGTCACTGTGATGGCGTAGAGTAGAGAACTAGCAAATGTCCACAAACCCTCCTCGTCTGGTCCATCGATACCATCCCAGCCCTTGTCTTTGGTGGCCGCATAGATAAACCCTTGATAATCCAGAACAGTTTCATTCACATGAGCTGTCAAGTTTTCCAGGCCACGCTCTGACGGTTCAAACAGAACAGCTAGAGATAATAGACGTCCAACAACTTTTTCCCTTTGATCCTGAAATAAGAAGAATTTGAAAGTTGATAGTCATTAAATAGCTGAAGGGACTGACGCTCTCTCTCCAAAGGCCGTGTTGATAAATGTGTAATTGTCAGTGTTGCCACAGCTGGGTATTTTTTACTAGATCTGGGTTTTTTGGCTTCCGTCTGGATATCTATGTATTTTGTTTCCAAATCTGCATTAATCTGGGTATATTTGACAATTGGCATTTACAGTGTATGTATAATCTGTGCACTGAGCGAGCATTATACATTATATTTATATTATAATTAAATGTAAAAAATTATGTGCTATATATTTTTTATTCCACTTAAATTTAATTCTTGTTTTTAACAACATCAGTGACGTTGTTTTTTGACTCATTTACATCAGCTATCTATTTCCCGTTATTTTGTTAATGGCTGTGATCTACAATACTCAGTTATTTTTGCGATGTGTTTTAAAGTATTCTCTTTAAATTTTAGACTTAAGCAGATAAACAGCATATTGGTTTGTTTTTTGTTTTTTTGTTTTTTTGGGTCAAAAAATAATTAAAATTAAGATTATAAAATAAGCGATGATGAAGGTACGCTAGGTAGTTGTAGCAGCATGACGACCCACACGCGACCGCATAAAAAAGTGGTCATGGTATCAGCAGGCTTTTTGTGAGGAATGGCTAACAGACAGCTGACAAGTGACAATTTTCAACAGTAACAAGTTACAACGAACATTTTATATTTGATTTATGGAACATTTGGTTAATGTAACTACTGTAAGTATGTTACTGTTAAAATATCTCATTTTCAAGAATTCATATATTGGGGTGTTAATAGAATCATTTTAATATAATTGTTAATTTTTGGTAATAAAAAATAAAAAAATAATGAAGAAATAAATAAAAATTGGTAGCACACTGCTTATTTGTGCTAAAGTTGCATTAAAAGATTGTGCACGCATCGTCTATCCCGCGTATTTGAGGCATAAAATAAACTGGGTATTTCTGGGTTTTTTAAAGAAGAAAATCTGGGTTTATCTCTTGAACATGAGTGGCAACCTTGGTAATTGTTGATATAATAGAACGATGACAATGTGACATGGTGGTAGGGATATCAGCAGAGCTTTTTTTGTGGGACCAAAATTATGGGAAGATCTCACTTCAGTTGTCAAGTTACCCATATTAAAACTGTACTGTGTGTTGATGTCACATTGTACTACTTGCGGCACGCGGTCTCGCGTGCATCTTTAGCGTCAATTGACTCGCGAAAAGCATTTATACATTTTATGTTCTTAGAAGTATGAAATTGTCTCATAAATTTAGTGTGCGAGTTTTTTTCAACACTAGTGTTAGTTTGGTGGTTAATTTTACCTGTACAAGATGTTAACAACCTGGAGTAACTTTACCATACATTTGTTCGTCATGTTTGGACCTGACACTTTCGTGATTTGCTTTGTTGAGATTCGTTATTAATCTGACGTTTACTGTGCTCGGTAATGTGTCGTGAAGGACATTCTTTGGTAGCCCATGTGACCTTGATACTTGGAAATATTGTCTTTGTTTCCGTCTCAGTCCACTTTTGTGTAATATCTGTTATTGATTTATTTCGTGTGTTTCTCTTTATACCTGTCACGGCGCTATTTCGCCGAAATATCAGATTGGTGACATTGTGGTTTTGGCCGCACTGAGATAACTTTACCGTCGAAGTCATGTGAAAAAGACGGAAGCCGGACGAAATCAAAGGCGCGAAAAGTCAGTGAGTGCTAGATAAGCGTTCCGAGCGGACGTATATATTTCTTCCCTGTCGCCAGCTGGTTGCTGTGCGGGGCGTCATATAGATTATTAGCCAGAGATCGCCATATTCAATTCGGTTGGAGAATTCTGTGTAATTCTGGATGAGTAGTGTCCAGAGGAGATTATCTTCAGGCCGCATAGGACGGGTTGTTCATGTCTAGGGTATTTCTTAGCTATAGTTTTTTGGATCGCTAGTCAGTATAGTGTGTATAATGCCGTCATACTGGGATGTATAAGGCTCTCTAATTTAATTAATTCAGGCAAGTTTCTCTGGCATTTGTATTTATATATTCCATACGTGTTGTTGGCCGCGTGGGCCTGATTCTGTGTGCTTACAGTAATAAAAGGGAAGTACCTGCAGAAGGTGTTAATTTCTTATGTCAGCCATTATATGTTGTGGTCATGCTCCTAGGGAGCAAGCCTATAACTATAATTATTAATATTGTGATTGCAAATCCATAGCATATCTTGCTCTGACATCCGGGTGCCTCTGTCCTATTCTTTAAAGGCCATGGGGCCTAGATGTTCATTATGAAGGCTAGAAGTTGCTATGCACACATAAGAGAGCCGTCCTATTCTTTGACGTTTCTGGGCGCGTTTTATTGCCTTGTGGTTATAGAGATTATTCTGCAGTGTTCCATGTTCGGATATTTTGGTTGTTTTGCAGAATTGTCATAAGTTATTCTGCTGGTGGTGAAATATTAAACTGTTTACAGTAGTTATAGTCGGCAGGCCTGTTTCAGTATTTAGTTCACAGCACAGCGAGCGGTTACTAGGTCAGTGTTCACGCCTTCAGGTTTACAGCGTTATCTTGTGAGCTATTTTGGTGTTCCAGTTTCACGGCAGTGTGTTTGTCAGTCAGCACTAAGGAACGATGTTCGGTCAAGTGTGACCTCGCAAGCGGTAGTCGACCTGGATCAGAAATAGGTCACAGTGACAAGGCACGTGTTATCGGTACAGATATCAGTTTTGACATTGTTGATGGTTGAAGCTGTTTTTGTATGTTAATTGTAAGCTAGGGAATGCAAGTATTGTTAGAAGATGTGTCTAAGATGATAGAATAAAGTTGCAGCTGGCGTCTGGCTTGTCATTTTGAGGTATTACTAGTTGTACTTTGGAGTGTAGTACTAGGAAGGTAGTGATTCAGTTGGAGCAGAGGAGATAGAGTGTTGAGTTTGGTATAGATTGGCCCAAGTGACTAATGGTGTCAGGCGGGAGATAGATCGTCTATTATTGGTGGTATCAATAGTGTTGGTGGCATCCCAGGGTGTATGCAACTCCTCGTATCTGGTTAATGGTTTAGTTATATGCAACCAGAGTAGATTGGGACTTGATATCGTGTTCTGGTAGCCTATCTGCAGCAGGGTCATCTCACATACTGCTCTACCCACCTGGGAACGTTACCTTTTGGGAATTTTGTCAAGTTCTGTCGGTTTTAAGCCACACTGATGTGCCTGTCCAGTTGGAGCCTACCAACGCCTCTGTCGTGACCCTGGAAAGTTACTGTGCTGGAGAGTGAAGCCTGGTTCCGGAGTACTCTATCCTGACATCTGCTGGATTCCAGAAGGTCGTACTGTGAAGTGACCTGTACGTCGTCATACATATCTTTACGCATCATAGTGCCAAGGACATGTTAGTATTCTTCCGGCACATAGACTTGTATATAAGTCTTGATATCTGACATAATACGGTGGATTCTATTTTGGACAGTGCGGTGATAGCACCGGGTAGAACAGTGTATACGTGTGAATATTTGTCACAGTGCCGTGCCAAAGGACAATAGTGTTAAAAGCTGGCACACAGACTTGCTTAGAAGTCTGGTTTTCTGGAACATTTTCGTTTGTTTGTTTCAAGTGTGGAGATTGGTTTGTACTGTCTTCATCTTCATCATCGGTGCTGAAGAGCTTCTTGGACAAGCGTCGCTGGACCATCAGTTAAGTTTTTGTTTGTAAATCTCTGTTTGATTTGTTATATTTATGTTTTTCTTGTTTTTCCATTAAATTCCGTTTTCTTCCTTTAAAATTTTCTTTTCTGTCTATCCACTTGATCCTACTTATCGTTCAGTCTGGTTCTCTAGAGTAGTGAGATAGTTGTGTCTGGGTCTTGTTAGTTTAGCAACAAGTTTTGTTCTGCTCTACGTCTGTTTCTTGAGGTTTGCTTATACATTTGTTGTTGTTTTCTTTCCTTTGTTTTGTTCTTTTCCTCGCTTTCTTGGTAGAAATTCAGTCTGTATTTTTATAGGATGTTATGTAGTTAGGTGGGATCTTTCACTATAGTTCCTATTACGTGGGGTATTTACATATTTTTTAAATATGTTATTGTGATAATATTGCTGTTATGTTATTAAGTTTATTTTGACTGGTGTGATTTAGGAGGTAGTGGCTAGTGAAGGAGTTAGCTCTCAACACATCATTGTTAAGTGGAGTTATTGTTTAGTCTACTGTGTTTAATATTATATTTGTGAGTTCAAGGGTGGACGTGTGGCGAGTTTAATGCTCTCTTTTCTTACTTGTGGGAAAAGATTGGATCAGACTGATTCCTTTCTATGGTGTGGCTGTGTATGTTTAATTGTGGAGTAAGGCAGAGGTGTTTCCTGCGACTGCCCTACTTAACATTCCAAGCCCTGGTTTTGTTAGCAGTATTGGTGGAGTTTGTATTTACATTGTCCTGTACAATCGTAAATTTTTTGTTGTGTTTAAGTGGTGTGATCTTTCGTTCCTTCTTGCTATCTTGTAAATATATTAACAGGTATCCTTTGTTTTCGTTCGTGGTCAGTCACGCTGTGTATATATCAGTCTACCCTTGCTCTTATCTGGTCTGTCATCTTATTCACCGTGACTGGTAGTTATCGTTCCGTTTAGTGTTTGTCTTTTCATTTGTGGCGTGTTCATTTTTGGCAAATGTAAACTTTCTGGTATTAGGTACAATATTGAGAGTACAAAAATTGTTATAGTATCTTGACAGTTGTATTACAGAGACTAAGTGGTCGGAAGGACCAAAATCTAGTGAGTAAAGAGACAGTAGGTAACAGTTGTTGTGAGTGATGATATATATATATACATTGAGAGTTGAAGTGGATTATATTTATGCATTAAGTGGTGAAGTGGAGTATATTTGTACATTAAGTGGTGAAGTGGATTATATTTATACATTGGGAGGTGAAGTGGATTATATTTACAGGCATAATTTGCTACTTTAAGAAGGGTTATTGCTATTTACATATCATTACTGCATACGTTATAAGCAGAGTGGTATCTGTTGATATAAGTGAAGTGGTTCTGGTACATGTTATTGAGTAGCGCATACTATTTATAGAATAGCAGTGAGTATTGTAAGTGTACATCATGGACTATGATAGTTTCATGCGGTTAGGCAAGGAAGCTGGGTACACAGGAAAAGAATTGTTGGATTATGCCAAGGCAGAATTCCAATCAAAAGAGTACCAGGGTGCCTTAAAAGATCTACGTGCCGAAGAACGAGAACTCAAGAAGGCAAAATTAGAATTTCAAGAAAAGAAGATGAAAGAGGAGAGAGAATTACTGGAAAAGAAGATGGAACGAGAATTACAGGAAAAGAAGATGGAACGAGAAGTACAAGAAAAGAAGATGAAAGAGGATAGAGAGTTAGAGTTAGAAAAGGAGAGAATAAGAATAGCTCTGGAAGAGAAAAAGATTGATAAAGAAATATAATTAAAGAGATTGGAAGTGGGTGCGAGTGGTCAGAACTCGACTCCTGGGGGATCTCATCGTCCCTTTAGGCTGCGTCTGCCAAATTTTAATGATAAAATAAACAGCTTAGATTTTTTTCTTCAGAGGTTCGAGACCTATTGCGTGGCCAGGAAGGCTGACAGAGATCAATGGCCATCTCTGTTATCCACGTTGCTAGTGGGGCCTGCGATGGAGACTTTATAACCTCCCGCTGGAAGAGCGCGCTGATTATGACAAGGTGAACGAACGGTTGCTCCAGAAGTTCCGTCTGACGGCTGACGGGTACCGGACGCGCTTTAGAAGCGCGATGCCAAGTGCAGACCAAGACATCGAGGACTTCATCTCGAAGATCAAACTTCTGTTAAATAGATGGATTGAGATGGAAGGAATTACTAAGGACTATAATGGCTTGCTAGATTTGATGCTACGGGAGAAAGTGCTGTCCTCATGTTCAACTGAGTTGGTGGCTTTTTTCCAAGAGCGCCAGCCAAAAGACATTGAGTCTATGGCCCAACTGGGGCACCATTACGTCCTTGCCAATCCGGGCAATTCCATTCAGAAGTCAGGTCTGCCAGACGCCTTAGTCACAGGCATCGGCAAGATACAGTGCCAACCATGGCGAAATCAGTCAGGCGAGGCAGGAGGTGCCAGGAGCAGAAGCACGATAGGTCCTCTAGTCCCTATCAGCCAAGGAGAGGAAATTATGGGAACTTCCGATCCTATAGGAATGGTCGCTCGAACTGGCAGAACCGACATTTTAAAAATGATAGTGACGGAGGAGAGCGCCAAACGCGAAAGCAGGTACGCTTCGAGGAGTCTGGGGACGAAGATCGGTGTTGGTATAAAACCAAACAGTCCAAGCAGACGAGTGGTTCCTCAGAGAGTCGATCTTCCGACTCCGATGTGCAGTCGTCGTCATCTAAAAGCCCCAGCAAGATTCCACGCGATGAGCCGAAGAGGGAGCGCCTGTGCTCCAATTGTGGTGGCAATAATTATTGCGCTGACAGGTGTCCTACCCCAATCGAACACGCGAATTCCGCGTTTGTGTTGGACACAGTCAACAGCGAGGACTGTGTGGGGTGTCGTCCGCTGTTTAATGCAAACGAGAAGTTACTGCTATAATGCGGGCATGCGGCACCATGTCTGTCGGCAGTCCATGAGACTGGCAAGGTGGCTCTCCACAAAGGTAGGATGGAGTAGAAACCAGTCTCCGTATCATGGGACACTGGGTGTACCACAATTGGGGTGCGTTGGTCTTGTATCGACGAGTCCTGCCTTACAGGCAAAAACTGTAAAGTGTACTACATTTGGGGGCAAAGTTGAGTCTTACCCCCAGGCGTGTATTAATGTGGACACCCCATTCCTCTCGGGTAGAGTGAACGCGTTCGTCCTCGAAGACCCGATTGCCGATTTAATTGTCGACAATGTACGGGGAGTGCATAATGCCATGGGTGCGGTCGGAGCAGAGGCTCCACAACACCAAAGTCCCGAGGCAGATGACCAGGTGGTCGAGGGATCTCCACCCGAGAAGAATGTTCATCTGAAACGGGGTGCGCGGCAAGTGCCAAGGCACATGGATAAGAACAGTAGAGGCATATCCGAGAGCCCGATAACTGGCGATCGCACGTTTTGGGTTTGTAATGTTCCCCTGAGTGCTAGTTGGCGCACACTCAGACGAGTGTTTAATGAAGTCGCACCAGTGAATTTCGTGGAGGTATTGTCATTGCGGACAACACCCAAGTTGCACGAGTGACTTTCGCGAATAGGTGGGGTGCGCGTGATGCAGTCAGTTGGAAGCACATGTCGCTGCTCCATAACCACCTGCTGATAGTTCAGAAATAGCAAGAGATAGGTATCGGGTTTGCGTTCAGTAGGTTGTTTCGGTTAACGCGAAATGAACCTTATAGTCTGACCCACGCCTCCAGTCCTATTCTGATAAGAATATAAGGGTTTTGTAAACTTTAAGGATCATGCTATACGATGGTGTACAGTTGTAATTTAAGTATCATGGTGCCATAAAGGCACGTTGCCTTAGAGTTAAATGGAATATCTATTTAAACCATGATATAAATGAATGTTTATGCTATGAGATTATTTACTGTTATGGATGCCTAGATAAGAATAACTATGAATGTACTATATGTTGGGTTTTGATAGACCAGGGGTGGACAGTCGTTGTCATTTGTCACGACTGCCAAATCCTGGGATAGCTAACTTCATACGTATGTTGTGTTTTGGGGAGCTTGGAAAATGCAGTATCGACAATGGCAGGATAGAACTATGGCTTTCTCGTGGTTCAGATGAGGAGATGCTGTTATGGCACATGGTCGTTCAAACTCCAAAAGGGGGTCGGGCGAAGCTTCCTCCGATGGAAGAAAAATACGTTTTCTTTCTTAGGGGGGAAAGGGGGGGGGGGGTAAATGTCACGGAGCTATTTCGCCGAAATATCAGATTGGCGACAATGTGGTTTTGGCCACACTGAGATAACTTTACCGTCGAAGTCATGTGACAAAGACGGAAGCCGGAAGAAATCGAAGGCGTGAAAAGTCAGTGAGTGCTAGCTAAGCGTTCCGAGCGGACGTATATATTTCTTCCCTGTCGCCAGCTAGTTGCTATGTAGGGCGTCATAGGGATTATTAGCCAGAGATCGCCATATTCAATTCGGTTGGAGAATTCTGTGTAATTCTGGATGAGTGTAGTGTCCAGAGGAGATTATCTTCAGGCCGCATAGGACGGGTCGTTCATGTCTAGGGTATTTCTTAACTATAGTTTTTGGATCGCTAGGTTGAGCGATAGTCAGTATAGTGTGTATAATGCCGTCATACTGGGATGTATGAGCCTCTCTAATATAATTAATTCAGGCAAGTTTCTCTGGCATTTGTATTTATATATTCCATACGTGTTGTCGGCCGCGTGGGCCTGATTCTGTGTGCTTACAGTAATAAAAGGGAAGTACCTGCAGAAGGTGTTAATTTCTTATGTCAGCCATTATATGTTGTGGTCATGCTCCTAGGGAGCGAGCCTATAACTATAATTATTAATATTGTGATTGCAAATCCACAGCATATCTTGCTCTGACAATACCTGTTGTGCTAAATACGAGGAATTTCTGTTCTCTTAATTTTCCGGAAAAAAAAATTATCTTGTTTTTTAAAGTAATTATCTGTATGCAACCGTGTTGTGTGTTGAGTGGTTGGTATAAGCGATCATTTCCCGACACCAGAGTCGGCAACTAATCGATCCCAATGTATCGGTAGATCCCATTAGGATGATTTGTTAGATCTTTAAGCGACTGTACGAAAAAAAGAATGTTGAAAACTACGAAAATTCATTCTAGATCTCTCCTACCGACAATTAAAATTGCACTTTCTCCGGGATCAAAGGTACTTTTTCCACATTTCCAAATGCAAGTCCCTAGCTGGAGCTGGCTACAAAAATATATTCGTGAACTGCATGAGATAGGAACGCAGTATTTTCATTGTAAGGTTTATCTTCCCCCTCTCCTTTCTGAAAAGTACACGGACACACACACACACACACATATATATACTGTGTATATATATATATATATATATATATATATATATATATATATATATATATATATATATATATATATATATATATATATATGTTAGATCGTTAGAGGGCTTAGTGTTACTAGGTAGATACCAAAAGCACCTGGGTTGCCAACACCTGCTGTAGACAAACCTCAGTCTCTAGTGCACTGTATTTGTTTACTTTAATTATAATTGTTATGATTGTATTATTATTATTACTACATGTCAATGTTAATACTGTATGAGTGATAGTATTGTTGTCTTGTTGTATTACTTCTTGATGCGGTATAATATATGATATATATATATATAATAATTCTCATCCAGATAATATGAATCACCTTCTCTGCCTCAAAGATCGACTTTATTTTATCTCTAACATCTTCTGTCTCTTGTCTTAATGATATATTCGAATATATTCTTTCTTGTCGACCTTCCCACTAATTATTATTGCACTCTTGTTGCTCCTTTGATTGTCTTCTGTTTTTCTTTCTCGGCAAGCTGTAATGTTTCTTTATATGTTAAATATTCCATGTGTTTAACTTAATCTCAGTCTTTGTTTCTCTTTTCATTCCCATGTCCATCATGACTTCTGTATTTTCTTTTGTTCATTCATAATTCATGCCTCATTATATATTTTGAATTAAGTGCACAATTTTCTTTGTAGCCAAAACAAACTAAATAAAAATTCGTGTTCGGCTTTAGCGCGTGGTTTTTTTTACGTTTTTTTTTTAAATTATTTTTTCATTTGTGGCATTGTAACTCCTTGTTTCAGTTCCTCGCGAGGAAAATATACAGAGGGGGAGCAGAGAGGTAGGGACGGGGAGAGAGAGAGTGAGAAGAGTTGTAACAAAGTGTATCTTCTTAACTTCATTCACCTTTACCTGTTTATTGTACATTAACGTGCCTCTACGCGTAAAACAGCTTATGCAGTTATCGTAACTTCAAAACTCTGGAGATTACGATATGATCATCTGCCAGGTTGCACTTAGCGACGCAAAATTTTTTTCCTAATCTGATTTCCTATTTCTGTCTTCATGCGTGAACATAAATGTTTTTGTTTACTCAACTGTGCCACTCTTGTGGACAATTTGGCTGTCTTGAACAAGGCATGTGTTCCTGGCTAGTGCAGTTATAAATTTCTACCACTTTCCGTAAGCAGATAAGCTTTTTAATGTTATTCGCATGGGAAGAGACAATTGAGGAGGCCAATGCGACTGTAATCGAGAACATAGGTAGAGAATGCTGAAGGAATCGGCTGTCATGGGCAATCAGGGGCTTCGCTACAAACAGAACGCGATGACTAGCAATAGTTTAATCCTTTGTTACATATTGCACCCAAAAAAAATGACTTACTGAATGATCAATTGGGTGAGTGACTGACTGACTGATTAAATGACTGACTGATTTAATAACTTACTGATTGGTTGATTGTCTCATTTGCTGATTAAATAACTGATTCACTGACTGATAGACTTATTAGTTCAATAATTAATTGATGGACTGGTTGATTAGCTGACTGCAGTCCTTGACACTGTCAGTCTATTTTTCTATCATGGGTAGTTTTACCTTGAGCCAGCACGTCCTGCATTGTTCTATGTTTGTCATTCCCGAGACCCTCTCAGCCGAATAACCCGTGAGTCATGCCCGAGGCAGCCGTATAACCCGTGACTGTTCTTCCTAAACAGTAACTGTCTACCCAGAAGTGTATCATGCATGTGTGCTGATGATGCAACGTTAATAGCAAGAATTTAATATAACCCAGTGGCGTATTTAGGATTTACTTTTCGGGGTGTGAAAGAAGCTTGCTGAGGGGCTCAATCTTGGAAGACCCTCCTCCATATAATAGCAATCTGGATGTGGGCCGAACGTTGCCTTGTAGTTTAGCGCCTTGTGAGTTTACTTCACTATGAAATTCAAATCATCAATAACACAGCCAATCAAGCCAGAATAAGGAATAGGATCACGATTCCAATTTAAAGGACAGACAACATGTTTGAGTATCTTGTGGACTTATATCCCAGGAAAACTCTAGCTTCATTAATACGGAAAGCCCGGAATCCAAGGAACCTGAACACTAAGTCATAGTGGGATTCTATTTGCAAAGTAATAGCCCAGAATACGTGTAAGAGGTTCCTTAATCAAGTTGCCTTATCTATTTCTCTGAACCAGAAGTCAGTCTGTATTCCCTAAGAAATTTGGAGTAAGTTGTACATTTTATAATTCTATATTTTGCATTATTAACATGTGAAAATTGCTAGTGGATGTCCAAGTCATACGATGCTGGCAACCTCAGCATATAGAATGATGATTTCATCAACCACTACTGCAAGAGCTGGTGACTGTTTTATGCTGGTTTCTCATAGAGAACCAAAAGCAGAGGTAGCCCCAAGTTCCATATGGAGCAGGGAGTGGATGATGACATAAATTATGTACACAATTATTATATTAACATTTTCAACCAATCCATATGTATGTGTAAACATGTTCAATATAAATGCACTGGATGTTTTCCGCTCACTGGGATTTATATTAATGCTCAGAGATGGTAAAGTTCTGAGGCAGATGGGATGGTAAAATGAAATGAGGGGGACACTTGATTTTATGTCAGGAAACCAAATACCCAGGAGGGTATTTGTTTCTCTCTTATTCCATGATACTGCTGAGTGGTATAAATCGCCAGTAGTCAGAGATAGACACCTACAGCAGACGGGTTTTAACAGACGCTTGATCATCTTAGCGATTACCCTACGATACTACAAAGAATGTGTTGCGGCTACCAGACATGACCAGTTACGAGTGAACCAGCAAAGAACAAGCATCGGCTGGAGCAGAAACCAACCGACATGTTACTGGCATTTAAGCACCCATTCAGAGCTGCCAAGTGAACTCTCTATTTTCAAATCAGACCATCACCTGTGAGGACATTTAAAAACTCCTAAATTACCCCGTCCTTATTTATTTTACAATTGTTAACGATAATTGACTATCAAATTTTGTTATTTGTAAATATACAAATTTATAGTTGATTTAGTCATGTTGAGTTAACTGCACCCATATGTCCCAGTAATTTTAATTAATTATAACAGAGTTATTTAAGTAATATTTTACTGAGTTAAATCGGTTGGGGGCTCATCAGATCGAGCAAAATCCTAACTCATAGAAGGTCAGGAAAGATAAAAAGTTTACACGACCTAGATCCTATCAGCCGTAGTAGTTGATTTCTTTAAATTCCTATGAGGCATCTTAGACATGAAGCACATGCTTCAGTTTACATCTCTGCCAAGAGTTGTCTTGAGAGACAGGTAGACACCCTGAAGACCCTCAGTAGATACTCTGAATTTTGGCCACTTTTGGGCCATCACTGTAGAGATGGGGAGTAAATCCTGTGACTGTCCCGTCGTTGTCTTGCGTGGAAGAGCTTGTGTCTGTTGTGTGATTTTTGGTGTTGCAAACATCGATGATATTTCTGATCTTTGAAGTTGTCGTAGTTCCAGAAATGATGTTAGTACTCTTATTATTTAAGTACTGCAGGTTGTCGAGATATACCTGTAGTTTCGTGTGCTTTTTTAGTACCTCTTGTATATGTCATGGACTAGTTGTGATTATACTATGTGGTGATTGACTTGGTCTTTGAGTTGACTTATTTATTTCTATGTCCAGTGTGGACACTTGTCCTCTGGACAACGTTGTAATTGTTGTTTTAGGTTAGTGGAAACAGAGGTAGTGTCGCTCTTGTCAGGGATAAAGGTGTGCGAGTAGCACCTTTTGTCTCCTGGCAGAAGGTAACACATATGTAGCTCACAAGCTTAGACATACAATGGATGGACAACAGTTTCGTGTAATACATGTAAAATACGCACATAAAATTAGTGGTACGTGTATCTTAAATAGACGGTAGTTTGTCTCCATCTGACTTTCTGTGTAGTGTAGCCACCGGAATGTTTCAGCTGCACTCTCAAAATTATTTTTTTTTAAACCAATGAAATCAAACTGTGGTAGAGCAGATGCCAGCTGTTAGGAAAATATTTATATAGGAAGCAATACGGGTACCGCTCAGCCGGAACTGAGAGCTTCGCGGAGTCATTGCGTGCTTCTCTACGGTACTGAGTGCTTCACCTGGACATTACGTGCTTCTCTATGTTACTGAGTGCTTCACCAGGACATTACGTGCTTCTCTACGGTACTGAGTGCTTCACCTGGACATTACGTGCTTCGCTACGGTACTGAGAACTTCACCAGGACATTACGTGCTTCTCTATGTTACTGAGTGCTTCACCAGGACATTACGTGCTTCTCTTCGGTACTGAGTGCTTCACCTGGACATTACGTGCTTCGCTACGGTACTGAGTACTTCACCAGGACATTACGTGCTTCTCTATGTTACTGAGTGCTTCACCAGGACATTACCTGCTTCTCTACGGTACTGAGTACTTCACCAGGACATTACGTGCTTCTCTGTTGCACTCAGGGCTTCCATGGTCAGCTGATAACATGGCCTGCACCTGGTGGTTGTACAAAGTTTTTTTATTTTTGTTGATTACACTTTACAATCATTTAGGTAAGATAATCTACACAACATATTCTCCTGGCTTGATTAATATTCCATTTCATGTACTTGTGTTAGCAGGTACAATTTAGATTACAATAAAGAATTTATCTACACGTGATCGGCACGTGTATGATAAGTGCGCATACCTTTATCAGTATATATATATATTACAGCGCATGCTCATGAGCGTGAGATGGCTTCAGCACGAGCCACGGTAAAATTGCGTCGATATCATTGCCTAGCTCCCTTGGGGCTAAATATATGATAATTCATATCAGACATTAGCGATAAAATAAATGTCAAACTTCAAATAACGTGGCTGTATGATCACTTCAGACGAAAGATGAGATGAAAGTGAGAACTCAACACACCAGTAGAGTGATTTATCAACTCAGCAAAATGTTGATGCATCAAAACATCCTTTCGAATACAGATAATAAAGTGATAAATGTTTCAAACAGCAATGTGACGTCAGCGTTAGACTTTACGATTAGTTAAGGAATAGAAAAAAACAAACAAATTACATTATGTGTCAGGAGTGGGGAAATCAGCTAAGAAAGTGCAAACATATAGCGGGGGAAAAGGGGGGGGGGGGATCCCTTCGTTGACTCACACATGGAATAAAGATATCGATACATCAAAGATAATTCAATCTGAAGGTATTGTAACACTGGACCCTGGCCATTCAGTATTAAGTATATACAACCTAGAAACTGAAACAACAAGTCAGTCCCAGCCCAACATGAGTAGAAGGTTGGCATGACAGTTTGTCATAGGAATACAACATGGCAGCACATTAGACGTCGACATACGTGGTCATCATTGCATGATGTAAAAGTATGTAGAGGAGCAGATGTGGTATCAGACCACCATCTTCTATTGGCTAAAAAAAAAATTAAAATTCAAGAAATTTACAACAGCATATAACTATAGACAACAGTATAATGTGGTATATCTAAGAAATCAGGAAATAAGAGAAAAATTTTCAGTCACAGTATCCAACAAGTACCAAGTACTCCAACAGCTGGAAGATGAAGCAGATACGGAAGACCACTGACAACAAGTAAAAAATATATGGAACGAGAAATGTGAAGAAGCACTGTGACAAAACGTGGCGGCCCCTATCGATCTTTGATTAACTCCGGCAGTATCGGTACATTTGTGGTACTGATTTTTATTATTTGCTCTCAATTGTCGCACTTTTCTTTCTTTCTTCGTTATTTTTCTGCTAAGTAGCAGATATTTGATTTTATCAAATCATTCGACACTCCTCACTGTGATGTCACCTGTTTGTTACCCGATCATCCTGGCTTGTGGTGAGCAACTGGGATAAGATAGTCGCCGGCGTGTTTAGATGGAACCGCTGATAAGACGACTCGTTTGGTAACCCAGGTGGACAGACACGGAGTTTTTGCGTACTCATACGACAGATAACGAGATTACTGTTTGTGTGACACATGTGGGCATACAATTGTGACGTAATCGCTTCCGGGCCGATTTGTTATGACAACATTACTTTCTAATAAAGTAATAAGTATTACAGCTTACACATGTTGTCATGTCAGTTCACCGATCTGTCTGTACGTTTGTACACAAGGGTATCGGACATCATATTATCGTATATGGGAGAGTTGACCTCTGCCTTACGTTGTAATATTTTGAAATTACCCCATAACTCGCCTGTTTGAATATGGCTGGAGTTTTGATAGCTCATAACAAACAAAGGCGTGGGAAAGCAGGGAATATAATCTGATCATTTTCTCAAGCTATTCCACTTGAGAAATCGCTCGCCATCAGACTGCTACAGTGAAGAATTAGGATTCAGACTTCCTTCTTAATATGCCGGACACCTTTTATTGGAGTATTTATCAGGACTTACAATATAGCCCAGGAAATCTCTAACATTTTAAATAAGGACACAGGGACTGAGGAAACTAAAGGACCACACACGAAGTCAGAGAGGGAACGTATTAAATTAACGACACCCCAGACGCGTGTAAGAGGCCGATTCAAGTCTCTTTTATTCATCTGAGCAAAACGTCTGTGAGTCAGGATTGGCGTAAGTTGTGATTTACATTTCAAATTTATTACTAACATGTGAACAAACATATATAAGTATACCTTACCATGTGAATTTTAATATGTGAAACTCTCTTGTGGATGTCAAAGTCATTTGAGGCTGGCAACCTCAGCGTATAGAATGATGATTCATGAACCACCACTGCACGGGCTGGTGATTGCTTTATTTTGTAAAGAGAATTAACGCTTAAAGTAGTTCCAGGTTCCCTATGGAGCAGGGAGGGAAAGATGAAAGACATAATGTACAAAGAATAATACTTACATGTTCAAAGCAGTGTAAATGTCACTATAAACATAGTCACTTTAAAATTAATGTAAGTTTTTAAGTTTAAACCAGTGTAAATGTCTATGTGAAAATATTCATTTTAAAGTAATGGAAGTTTCAAACTTTTCAATCAGTGTAAAACAAAAATGAAAACATATTCAATTTAAATTGTGAACACTTTTCAATCAGTGGAGATGTATATATAAACAGACTCTGTCTGTATTACACTGACAAACAACATTTTTCTTTCTTATATAAGAATAAGTGTTCTTAGGTCAGTTTCTTGCGCTGATTTCAAATCTGAAATCCGTTTATCTCTATCACGTCAGGTTCTTAAGATATTTGTGAATAAATATATTTTTGGGAAACCGTTATTTGCTCCGTTTCATTTTTACTATATAACTTATTAAAAATTAATAAAATGCAAAATAATTCTACTTTTTATACTGCTAACAGATGCATGACATATGTTACGCTATTTTTCAAATAGTTACTGTATTTTGAAATAATTCTGAGCGAAATATGGCTTCTAGAAGTTGTAGAAATTCGGCTGATCTGTTCTGTTACGTATGCGGATATTTTACCGATCGTGTTCACCAGAAAAAACTTTACACCATTACTAAAGAAAGAATATGAACGTTATTTCGATTCGAAAGTTGATGATGCAAATAAATCTTGGAAGCCAAATGCAGTTTTTTCGACCTGTGCAAATACATTGGCAGGTTGGTTACGAAAATCGCCGAAGCATAAGTCGATGCCTTTTGGAGTGCCAGTAATATGGCGTGAACCGACAAATCACGCTACTGATTGTTACTTCTGCTTGACAAATATCCATGGTTTCACTTTTAAAACTAGAAAGTCTGTGGTTTATCCAAATATTGAATCGGTATCGAAAACAGTTCCTTATGATCCAATCACGTGTCCGATCCCAGTTCCACCATAACAATATCCGTTGGACGTGAATGAACCATCAGAAAGTGATAGTTTACCTGCTTTAGAAACTAATTCTGACTCGGATTATATACCGGTGAATGATGGTGTTCACTTAATTAACCATTCAGAACTTTCAGATCTAATACGTGATCTCGCTCTTACCAAAGGACAAGCGGAATTACTCGGTTCGCGACTCAAAGAATGGAATCTTTTAGCGCCCAATACTCCGATATCTAAATTTCGTCATAGACACAGAGAACTTGTTCAATACTTTGAGATGGATGATGGCATTTGCTATTGCAAAGATGTAAACGGTCTAATGGTGCACCTCGGTCATGAGCACATAGTTAACGAATGGCGACTTTTCATCGACTTTTCCAAGACTAGTCTAAAAGCCGTGTTATTGCATAACGGAAATTTATTTTCATCAATTCCAGTCGCCTACTCTGTTCATATGAAAGAAACTTATTACAATATGGGTATACTTTTGGCAAAAATAAAGTACAATGACTACCAATGGCGGATTTGTGGAGACCTAAAGGTCATTGCAATTCTCACGGGCATGCAGACTGGGTATACTAAATTTTGTTACTTCCTATGTGAATGGGACAGCCGCAAGAGACAGGAACATTATGCAAGAAAGGTGTGGCCTATCAGGGATCGTATGCAGCTCGGGCATAAAAATGTAATACATGAGCCATTAGTTAACAAAGACGGCATCATTTTACCACCGTTACATATAAAGTTGGGGCTCATGAAGAATTTCGTAAAAGCGTTAGATAAAACGAGCAAAGCTTTCACTTATCTTCGAGAAAAGTTTCTGCAAGTTAGCGATGCAAAGATAAAGGAAGGTATCTTTGTAGGACCTCAGATTAGGAAAGTTATTGCAGACAAACAATTCGAGAACTTGTTACATGGTAGTGAACTTCGCGCATGGATGGCATTCAAATCGATCGTCGATAACTTTCTGGGAAATCATAAATCTGTCGACTATGTGCATATTGTTAAGCAGTGCATAGATGCATACAGAATTATGGGCTGTAACATGTCCCTCAAAATCCATTTGCTTGATTCGCATCTTGACTTTTTCCCTGACAAACTTGGCGAAGTCAGCGATGAACATGGAGAACAATTCCATCAAGATATCGCCGTAATGGAGTCACGCTATCAAGGACGGTGAAGTGTGACCATGCTTGCCGATTATTGTTGGATGCTTCATCGCGATGTACCACATGCCATTCACCGACGAAAGTCGACTGCAAAGAAATTCAAGCCTACATAACTGTTACACTTCTTGTATGAATGATGTTATAATACTGTATGCCTTGTTAAAAAACTTCAATTGCGTATTTCTAGAGATCCCGACCTGATAGAGAAAAACGGTTTGCAGATTTAAAAACAGCGCATTAAAATTGACCAGACAAACATAGAAATGTTAGAGAAAGAAAAAAAAAGTTTTTTTTTGTTAGTCAGTGTTATTAACCTTTTCATTTAAATATAAAGTAACTATGAAAGCTATTCTATTTAAATGTACAGAAAGTTTTATCCCGAGGGATTCAATTTAATTTTCATCGAGGGTAAAATCTGAGTAAATTGGGATGGTGGTATGGGAAGATAGGAACCCATAACTATGGGGTGGAAAACGCCATACTCAGAAGAGCGTTTCGTTCTATTCTTTTACCATAGTTAATGGTGGTACCAGCAGAAAGTACTATCTCTGGAACAAGAAGGGAACCGTGGTCTAAGCTTTAAGACGAAAGACCCACGTGGTAGACTCTCCTTGACATTTCTGGGAAACGAGGTACCCCCGACCACCTGGATCAGAGACGAGCGAGAGCAGAGTCAAAAGAACCAATCCATACGAAGAAGCAGAATCGTCATTGGCAGCTAAGTTCAAATATATGCTGCCACTTGAACTTCTTGTAATATCTCACATTCCCTAAAGACTGTATAATAACTTTTCTTGATCCATAACTATTCAAATTATTTTCCAACTGTTAAAACCCAAAGGGATTATTACATTTTTGTGACAGTGCGAAGGCGATGTGTGCAGTAGAATAAGAATTCGTGTGTAATGTTGTCGTCACTCTCTCTGGCCTACTTTCACACACGTTCCGCCGTCACAGAAAAACTCTCTTGATGACAGGGGTCCCGGTTTTATTAATGAAACCCTATCAGGTAGCGTATGAATTATACAGAAAACAATGTTGTTCTCAAGTTTACTTTGTAGGTAATTCCAATACAACACCATATAACCAAGCTATTTAGGTATTTTCTACGTAACACTTTATAAACCAGCACAGAATGCTGAACCAACGGGCTGATCACCCGTTTGCCAGTCACTTCGATTACGGAAACAACAGCAAATGGATTGATTTGCCGTTGCCCTAAAGACGCCATAGGCGTGATGGGAAACAATGGCAAAGAAAACCTATCTGCTGTTGCCCTAAGACGCCACTAGGCGTAATGGCCACTGACTGCTTTGACGGTCGGTGGCTAAGGACTGAAGAAGAAGAAGACAGAATGCTGAACTCTCTGAAATAAAATGAAACAAAATAAACTAGCATCGTACTAATGGAAAAACATCATCTACGTAATAATAAATTTACATGTGTGAAAATATGCAAGTACCTGCACTCATATGTCCATGTGTGTGTGTGTATGTGTGTGTATGTTGTGTGTGGTGTTACACATGTGTGAAAATATGCTAGTAGATGCGCTTAAAAGACCATGTGTGTTGTGTGTGTTCATGCAGGTCTGTGTATGTGTAATCATACAATAAACATATCTTAGTCAACAATAATGCCTTCATACTCCTACTAAATACTAACTACATCATCACGCGAGAGAAAACTTAAATAAAGCACTTCTATCTATGATGAAATATTATACACAACTCACTGGTCTAAATGACCACATTTACGGCTCACAAGAATGCAATATAACTATTACGAGTACTTAACACTACACAAATAATAATAATGGTAATACGTACACACTTGTATACAGCGCAATGCGGCACTAGAATTCCTCTAATAAAATCACTTAGTACTTTACATATTTAACACACAGTCTTACAGTTGAAAATAGCGTGAAATTACACTAGAAAACACATACATCGCAAATCAGCTTCTATCAAACTGTTATAGATAGACAAACACTAAAAAGCAATAACTCTTAAACCTGAAACGTCTAATATTACTAAATCTAAAGTATTATAAAAATGTACTCAAATGCAAGCATACCTCTATGTCGTTAGTTCTCTTAGCACAGGCGCAACTATGCAACAGCCCGGACCTCACTTGGTTATCGTACTAGGGCGCGTTTTGCCCAAGAAGACAATCTGGCTACTTCTCAGCTCTGACCTGACTCTCTCACTCTGTTTCAGTTTAAATCTACATCTCCACTCCTGTACACATGATAGCCTCGTCAAAAAGCTCGGCCCATCCCTGTAGGGAGCAAATCAGGAGTTCTATGCTCAGTTTGGATGACCCGAGATCACATCTTAGAAAAGATTATCTTCCTAGACGCCCACAATTCAAGTTCCGCCCAATGGTGGTTACATCCCACGATATCCGTTGCCCTACTCACACTTCTTACGGTTTTGTGCTCAAAAATGTGTTTTCTTCTGGTGTCAGACAGCGCCGAGATGTCTAACAATCGAGGGCTGTCTCCCATTACATCTGCTGCGCCTCACACGTTTGTCTACACTTCACGGATAGCAAAGGTGTGTTTGGTTTAAATCGCCCATTCCCGTGTGAGAATGCCAACATGAGCACAAATATACACCGTAGACAAGATCGACAACTATTACTCAGTCAAAAATTACACCTTTCTGGCCACGGTCACATTTTGCTATTTGTAATGTTGCAAATTTAACTTCAATTTAATCATTTTAAAGTTACTGCATGTTTGTCTCAGTCAAATTACTACACACACTCTAAACAGAGCTATACTAAAATAATAGAATTCCACTGAGTAAATCAGGGGTGGGGGCTAAAACGAGCTGAAAGTAATACGTGCTTTAATCATTCACAAAAGCGTCGGCAGAATTACAGAGTTAACATACTCAGCCAAAGCAGTATTGTTCTCACTTATTCTGAATATCTTGTGAAAACTCCCTTTGTAATAGAAGTGTCATCACCCTTCTATCTATATCTCTGCCAAGAGTAATCTTGTGCGAAAGTAGATACCTTTGAAGCCCATATTAGATACTCTAGAGTTTTGGCTACTGTTGGGCCACTACTGAAAAGCAGGAGAGGCAATTGATGCGTGATGCCATATGATGATGGATGGTATCCGCATGTCTGGTTTTGTGTGGTGTGCAGATGTGTTCAGTCAAAACAATGTTCATACAAAAATAACAGGGCAATCCACATAGGACGTCAGTAAACTCACGACGTATAAAGTCAATGATTCTTGTAACAGCCGTTGACGTTTTTCTTCATTATTTATTGTGGACGCCACAGTGACAAAATGGTTACGCGAATATGTGGGCACATCAAACAGTCATTATCACAGCAACATTCAATACAGCAATAGACGGTAGACAGCATTACAATGATGAGTCAGATGCATGTTATATTTCATAGTGCTGTAAATGTAGTCAGGTGGAAAACTCCATTGCGTTATAAAATAGATATTGAAATAAAATGATGTTGCGAGAATTTATCACGCAACAGCAATACCGTCACAAGTACTGAGAAAAAGAGAACATCAGCACAAAGCATGGATAACAACAGAAACCATTAGCAAGATAGAAGACAGGAAAAACCAGAAAGCAGATTTAAACAGAAGCAAAACAAGAAGCTCCAAAACCAAGGCTCATGAAGTGTACATAGAAGCAAACAAAGAAGTAAGAAAAAACATCAAAAGAGACAAGATGAAATATATTGAAGAGTTGGCAAGGGAAGCAGAGGAAGCTGCAGCCAAAGGAAATATGGAGGACCTGTACAACAACAAAAAGAAACTTACAGGGAAATATAAGCAAGCAAATGGCCTCATAAAAGATAAGAATGGAAAATTTCTTAGTAATATACAAGAACAAATGAAGAGATGGACAGAACATTTTGAGGAACTTCTCAATAGACCAGCTCCAACTATTTCCCCAGACATCCAGCCAGCAGAAGAGGAGCGACAAATCAGCTGTGAACGACCAAGTAGAGAAGAAATAAAGAAAGCCATAAAGCTTCTGAAAGATGGAAAAGCAACTGGTCCAGATTGCATTCCAGCAGAGGCCATCAAAACAGATATTGATACCTCTACAGAGATATTATACAAACTACTTGGCAAAGTATGGGAGAGAGAGAGGAAATACAAGCAGAATGGAAGGAAGGTTATCTGGACAAGTTGCCTAAGAAGGAAATTTACAACAGTGCACAAGTTATAGAGGAAAAATGTTACTATCGATGCCAGGGAAAGCATTAAACAGAATCATCTTTGAGAGATTAAAAGAGTCCATAGACAAGAAACTGAGATATGTAAAAGCAGGTTTTCGACAAAACAGATCATGTACAGACCAGATAGCCACATTGAGAATAATAGTTGAACAATGTCTGGAATGGAATTCACCGCTATACATCGGATTCGTGGACTACGAAAAGGCATTTGACAATGTAGACAGGGAATCACTTTGAAAATTGATGAGTCATTGTGACGATACGGTTGTGCGATCTCAAGTCCACTCCGGCGGGATTGCATTACATTCCCGTACGAGGGATATTTTCTTTTTTTTCTCTCTCGTTTCATTATTATGTGGCATATTTTATGCACCATTATTTACTCTCTATGCTGAATCTAGTAGGGGAAAGTCTGTAACACTCCACTTCCCTACGGAAGTATTTGCTATTCATTCATAACCCTCCACTCCCAAAGGAGCATAGGCCTTCAACAAACACATGCCAAGTCCTCCTGTCACGTGCCATCATCTCAAGTTCTTTCCATGTTCTCCTCATCATTTTCACCTCTGTTTCCAACTCTCTTCTCCATGTACTTCTTGGTCTTCCTCTGCCTCTCTTGCCCTGCGGGTTCCAGAACAAGGACTGCCTTGTAATGCTATCAACAGGTTTCCTCAGTGTGTGTCCTATCCATCGCCATCGTCTTCTTCTCATCTCTTGTTCCACTGGCACTTGTCTAGTTCTTGTCATCAGTTCTACGTTGGTAACCTTGTCATACCATTTTAATCCCTCTATTCTACGCAAGCACCCATTTATGAAAGTCTGTAGCTTTTTGGTTGTTGTCTTTGTTGTTCTCCATGTCTCAGAGCCATACAATAGGACTGACTTCACATTTGAGTTGAAGATTCTTATTTTCGTGTTGGATCCTATTTCTCTTGATCTCCATATATTTCCCAATGCAATGAAAGCTCCTCTTGCCTTTTGTATTCTTATTTTGATATCGCTGTCTGTCCCTCCAACTTTGTCTATATTACTGCCAAGATACGTATATGATTCTACATCTTGTATTGGTGTTTCTTCAAGTTCAACCCTATTATCATTACCTGCATTTATTCTCATTATTTTTGTCTTTTCCCTGTGTATTTTCAGACCCAATTGCTGTGACCTCTCATCGAGTGTTTTCAATTTGTCCTGCATCTGATTACGGTTATGGGACAGAAGAGCCAAGTCATCAGCAAAATCCAGATCATCCAACTGCTTAGTCAGAGTCCACTGGATTCCATTTCTGTTGTGTGTTGTCGATGATCTCATAACCCAATCTATTGCCAGCAAGAAAAGAAATGGAGACAAGAGGCATCCCTGTCGCACTCCTGTTCTTATCCCAAATGGTTCTGTAAGCTGTCCTTCATGAAGAACTCTGCATGTCATGTCTTCATATGTTTTCTTTATTAAATTAATGATCTTCAGGGGAACTCCATAATGCCTCATCAATTTCCAAAGTGATTCTCTGTCTACACTGTCAAATGCCTTTTCATAGTCCACAAATCCGATGTATAGTGGTGAATTCCATTCCAGACTTTGTTCAACTATTATTCTCAAAGTGGCTATCTGGTCTGTACATGATCTGTTTTGTCGAAAACCTGCTTGTTCATCTCTCAATTTCTTGTCTATCGACTCTTTTAATCTCTCAAGGATAATCCTGTTTAATACTTTTCCTGGCACTGATAGTAACATTATTCCTCTATAATTTGTGCACTCTTGTAAATTTCCCTTCTTAGGCAACTTAACCAGATATCCTTCCTTCCATTCTGCTGGTATCTCTTCCTTTTCCCAGACTTTACCAAGTAATTTATATAACATCTCTGTAGCCGTGTCGATATCTGCTTTGATGGCCTCTGCTGGAATGCCATCAGGTCCAGACGCTTTTCCATCTCTTAGAAGCTTTATGGCTTTCTTTATTTCTTCCTTCGTTGGTCTTTCACCGTTAATTTGTAGCTCTTCTTCTGCTGGCTGGATGTCCAGCGGGTTTTGTGGAGCTGGTCTATTGAGAAGGTCCCCAAAATATTCTGTCCACCTCTTCATTTGCTCTTGTATATTGCTGAGCAGTTTCCCATTCTTGTCTTTTATGAGACAACTTGTTTGCTTGTATTTCCCTGTTAACTTCTTTGTGCTGCTATACAGTTCTCTCATATTTCCTTTGGCTGCAGCATCTTCTGCCTCTCTTGCCAACTCCTCAATATACTTCCTCTTGTCTCTTTTGATACTTCTTTTTACTTCTTTGTTTGCTTCTGTGTACACTTCTTGAGCCTTGGCTTTGGAACTTCTGGTTTTGCTTGTGTTTAACTCTGCTTTCTTGTTTTTCCTGTCTTTTATCTTATTGATGGTTTCTGTTGTTATCCATGCTTTTTGTTGTCTTTCCCTTTTCCCCAGTATTTCTTCACATGTCTCCTTCCATACCGTTTTGACCTGCTGCCAATAGTCTTCTGTATTCTCTACATCTTCCAGCTGTTGTAGCACTTGGAATTTGTTGGATACTGTGACCGCAAATTTGTCTCTTGTTTCTTGATTTCTTAGCTGTCCTACATTAAACTGTTGTCTATAATTTTGCATTGTTGCATATCTCTTGAGTTTCATTTTTATTTTGGCTATCAGAAGATGGTGATCTGATGCCACATCTGCTCCTCTATATACCTTTACATCCTGCAATGATGATCTAAACTTCTTCTTTATGCATATATGATCGATCTGATTTTCTGTTCTATGGTCTGGTGATATCCATGTTGCCTTGTGTATTCTCTTATGTGGAAACATGCTTCCTCCTATAGCCAGTTGATTTGAAGCACAGAAGTTTGCGAATAGTTCTCCATTTTCATTCATTACTCCTAGCCCATGTTTTCCCATGACTTCTTCAAATCCGGCGTTGACTGTACCTATCTTTGCATTCATGTCACCCATCAAAATTGTGATGTCTCTTCTTTTTACTTTATCCATAATTTCCTGTAGTTTAGTATAAAATGCTTCTTTCACAGACTCTTCTTTGTCATTAGTTGGTGCATAACATTGGATGACATTTACATGAATTTTCTTTTTAGCTGTTTTGAAAGTAGCTGTTATTATTCTGGGTCCTACAGCTTCCCATTCAATGAGTGCTTTCTGTGCTTCTTTAGATAACATAAGAGCTACCCCTTCACTGTGGTGTGAAGTTTCGTCTTCATGTCCTGAGGACAGCACCAATTCACCTGTGATGAGTTTCTTCCTGTCTACCCCCTTCCACTTTGTTTCACACATTCCCAGAACCTCGATTTTGTATTCCCTCATTTCTGCTGCTACTTGCGCCACTTTCCCTTGTTCGTTTAATGTCCGAACATTCCAGGTGCCAAATCTGGAAGTTCTCCTAGAAGAAAGAAGGTTAGTCAGCAACACAGACTCCTTTCGGCTTTCTCTGTGTTGCATCATACGCCTCCCCGCGAGAGGACCTTCCCCTGTCTTGGATGGCTGTGTTTTATTTCCTTTATTTGACTTGTCCATATTTGTTGAAGTTTTTTGTGGTTTAAATTTTTTTTTTACAGGATGGGGTAACCGGCCCCATGCCCAACCCTCCTTAGTCGCCTTCTACGACATGCCTGGCAGGGGACAGTGTTACTATTCTTTGCTCCCCTTTCGGGCCCCGGTGACACACGGGTGTAAGTATTTGCTATGGGACTGTCTTTATCTTGTTTACCACTCCTCGGACTTTTTTACGTTGTGCCAGGTGAACTGGGGTATTATCGTAACAATACCCAATCATTATCACCGGTCAGCGAGCGAGATTCTTATCAAGAAAAGACGGTCTCACCCGATCAACATCTATAGAAGCAAATATTATCTGTTTGAGATAGCCGTCTGAGGTGGGCAGATTACATAGGTGGTAGATGCGTTTATCGTTTCACGGGACCATCCCTGTGTGTGATTATCACGATAATCTGTCTGGAGAGACAATGTTGGCGATAGGTAGCATCTGGCATCAAATGAGTTCACAGATGGTGTTTATGAGTTGTGCACAAGATGCCGGCGCAGGTCTGACACACCGATATGAAGAGGTCACGCGTGGATATTAAATTTAATATTTTGAAACACGTGAGGGTTTTTTTTTAAATTTGAAGCACCCCTACCCACGTAGTGCTGACCGAGATTCAATTGGATTGGTTGATTTGAGAGGCAGGAATATACAATGTATCTTATTGTAAAATTAGGCGGAAACACAGCTGGAATTTGAACTGAGGATTTTGAGATATAATGTAGTGAAATCACAGTCAGAACACACACTGCAGCGCAAACGTCAGACTAGCGACTCCTAAAAGCCAGAAAGAAAAAGGAGACATTGGACTTAGAAATTCCACAACTATGAGTAATAGATCGAGTATTGGGCAACTTAGGAATTTACAAGTAAACCCGCATTTTTTAATACAAGACTGGAAACTTAGGAAATTGATCACAAATCATAGAGGAATTAAACAAAAGTTTTCCCAGGCCAGATATAAGAATTAACTCTAATTTCCCAGACCAAGTCATGGAGGAATTAAGTTGTCCCAGGCCACCCGCCGTCAGATAAATTAACTCTAATTTCCCAGACCAAGTCATAAAGGAATTAAACAAAGGTTTTCCCAGGCCAGTAACTTTGCAGAACACCCACCTTCAGAGGAATTAACTCTAATTTCCAGGCATAAGTGATTTCGAAGCCTCTAATACAGAGCTGTGTCCAGTCTAAATCTGTGCAAGGAGGTTGTGTATTTCCAAAATTTTGGGGTAAATGTAAACAATTTATTTACTAATGTGAAATTTGACATGTTTCTTGCTAAGTGGTTATATATGAGGCTGGCAACCTAGACATATAAAAACAGTATATGCATGAACAATAATGCAAGAGCTGGTGATTGTTTCTGACTAGTCGTACGGAAACCGACAGCCGAGGTGACCCCAGGACTCCGACTGGATCAGTAATGAGTGATGATTACATCATGTGTACCTCAAGTGTAGCATATCATTTTTGATGCGGAGAACAGGAACGTGAGCCTGTTAGAGTGCTCCAAACAAATGTACTTAGCAGAAGGCATTTGTCTTTCCATTTTTCTAAAGTTCGTGGTTACAAGCCATTAGACGATTTGTGGTACTAACACCGCTAGTATGAGAGAAAAGCATCCACCCTAACCGTCTACAGTGGAAGAAAGTGTGGATAAGGCTTTCTTCATCACAGCATTGATGAACCACAGCTGCAGGACTCAGCTAGAGTTAAGTTTCTTGAACAATAGGCGAAAGCAACGGACTTTTGATAAATTCTCACCTACGTCTCCGTGACGAAAACATTTATCTAAATTTCACCAATCTTTCCATATTTATTTAAACTGTTAAAGACTAATTCACTATTAAATTTGTTACCTGTTGTTGTAAGACTAAACAATAACAGTTGATTCAGTTTATATGTATGAAAGCAAACGTATGAGCCAGAATATACAGACCTAGACATATATTTACCTCTAAATAGAACATATTACTTATTAGAGGAATTTAGTTGGATTACACCAACTGGGACCTTGAACGGGCTAAACCATTGCTTAAATCCTTCACAAACGGCGACGGACCAGATATAATGCATTAACAATTGTTCAGCCCAATGCAGCATTGTTCGAGACTTCTGGAAATATCTTGTAAATGCTCCCTTAAGGTAGAAGTGTCATTAATCTTCTATCTACATCTCTGCCAAGAGTAATCTTGCGCGCAGGATGATACATTGGAAGCCAATATTAGATACTCTTGAGTTTTTGTCACTGTTGGACCACTACCGCAAAGCAGGGGAGGCAATCCGTGACAGTGATTATGGAGTTCCCATGAAGATCATTAACTTAATAAACAAGACCTATGAAGACGTGCATAGTTCTTAATAAAGGACAACTTTTACAGCACCGTTTAGGATTAGGACAGGAGTGCGACAGGGATGCCTCTTGTCTCCATTTCTTTTCTTACTAGCAATAGATTGGGTTATGAAAACATCAACTTCACACAACAGAAATGGAATCCAGTGAAATCTGACTAAAGAGCTTGATCTGGATTTTGCAGATGACTTGGCTCTTCTGTCCCATAACCATAATCAGATGCAAGAGAAAATGAAAATTCTCGATGATGAGAGGTCACAACAAGTGGGCCTGAAAATACACAGGGAAAAGACAAAGATTAAGAGAATAAATGCAAGAAATGATAACAAAGTTGAACTTGAAGACACATCACTAAAGGATGTAGAATCGTACACATATCTTGGCAGTAATATAGACAAAGTTGGAGGAACGACAATGATATCAAAATAAGAATACAAAAAGCAAGAGGAGCTTTCATTGCATTGGGAAACATATGGAGAACAAGAGAAATCAAGTCCAACACAAAAATAAGAATCTTCAACTCAAATGTCAAGTCAGTCCAATAGTATGGCTCTGAGACATGGAGAGCATCAAAATCAACAACCAAAAAGCTACAGGATTTAATAAATGGGTGCTTGCGTAGAATAGAAGGACTGAAATGGTATGACAAAGTCACAAATGTGGAATTGATGACAAGAACCAAACAAGTGCCAGTGGAACAAGAGTTGAGAAGAAAACGCTGGTGATGGATAGGACATACATTGAGGAGACGTGTTGATAGCATTAAAAGGCAGTCCTGGAAACCACAGTGAAAGAGAGGCAGAGGTAGACCAAAAACAACACGGAGAAGAGAACTGGTTACAGAGGTTAAAATGATAAGAAAAACATGGAAAGAACTTGAGCGGATGGCACAGGACAGGAAGACTTGGCATGTGTTTGTGGAAGGCCTATATTCCTCGGGGAGCTAAAGGGTATTGATTGATTAATTGATGCGACACTTCACCACTTAATCTGTTAATGCTCGGTAGTAGCGGAAGCTGGAGCACCACATGAAGGATGGCTGCCGACTGAGAAAAGTGGAGACAATTTACTGCTGCCCTACACGACGTCACCAGCCGTGATGGCCACTGATTGCTTTGTCATTCAGTGGCCAAGGACCAAAGTGGAGACAGTTTACTGCAGCCCTACACGACGTCACTAGGCGTAATGGCCACTGATTGCTTTGTCATTCAGTGGCCAAGGACCAAAGTAGAGACAGTTTACTGCCTCCCTACATGACGTCACCAAGCGTGATGGCCACTGATTGCTTTGTCATTCAGTGGCCAAGGACCAAAGTGGAGACAGTTTAATGCTGCCCTACATGACGTCACCAGGCGTGATTGCCACTGATTGCTTTGTCATTCAGTGGCCAAGCACCAAAGTGGAGACAGTTTACTGCTGCCCTACACGACGTCACCAGGCGTGATGGCCACTAATTGTTTTGTTATTCAGTGGCCAAGGACCAAAGTGGAGACAGTGTACTGCCTCCCTACATGACGTCACCAGGCGTGATGGCCACTGATTGTTTTGTCATTCAGTGCCCAAGGACCAAAGAAGAGGAAAAACTATAAAGTGGTATTTTGCTTGGAAAGGTGGACATCAGACAAAATGCCAATTTACCCGGGACTATCCCAGCAACATCATCAGTGTTATGATTAAATTCATAACATATATATCGTATTCGACAAGGCTTGTTTACAGACTAGCTTGTTCATATACGTTTCCTGGGCTACGCCCGGAAGTACGTCATGGTCTTTTGCAGAAGTTTTGCAGACGGCTCTGCCGGCTTCACTTAGCAGAAGTGAGCAATATTCGTGGCCATTCAATGTGTGTCACTGTGTGTGAACGGACGCATTTTGTCCAGCTCCTATTTGTGTGCTCTTACTACAGAGTTATAAAGATTTATATATAGCTAGATCGTCCATCTGCTTCACGAAGTCTATGCTGAATTGATATTTTAGGGCAAGCGAATGCTGAATATCAAAGGAATGAGTGTGGAACTATTTTAATAAATATTGCAGCAATATGTCGAAGACATCTTGTCCGTAGTCAACTGACTAGAGAAGTTTTTCAAAGACAGGCTAGGTCATGCTATGTTCTTATTGTTTGATATCTAATGGAGCGTGTAACGTAATAAATTGATGTCGTCTTAAAGTCCAACCTGGCCTTGACGAATTCTTTATCGTTGGAGATAAAAAGTGTAATTTGAAAGGCTGCATTAAAAAGTGTTACCGGCATGATGGAATGCCGTGATGAGGTCTCACAAGTATAATCAAGTCATACCCTAGACAGGAGATATAAACCATCTATCTATCTGCTAAATCCTAACCATAACATTTGGGGGTCACAAGCCGGAGGATCATCGATCCACAGCCTGAAATTAATGTTTAAAGAAATAACTACAAACGTCGCCTGCAAGTTCGTGCCTTGTTCCAGTTGAAAAGATGGCGCACATTATCGTCTGCTGGTTTCTGAGATTTTTTGAGTCAAAGTTTGCAGCGCAGTTTTTACTTGTTCTAGTCATAATGGAACATTGATGAAGCACATATTATATTACTGCATCCTGCTTCAATTAAAGTATCGAGTTTTCTGCCGAAAATGGCGTATTTCAAGACAACGACAGATCAAAGGGAAGTCTGCTTCGTGTCAGCTGTTTCAGTGTGCTAGACCTAGTGATCGGTCTACATGTCCAGTTCTCATCGGTGCTGAAAGGAACAGATGGTAGAACTAGGAGGATTTTGAGTTCTGGCAATAAGATAAGTCACGTTTTAACTTCATACAGCTTGTGGCTAGATTATTTTATTTGCAAGCGTTTTTTTTTCTCCATGTTTTAATGTCAGTTTTGTATTTATAGTGTGGGTGGTTGGAGGGACTCATGTCTATACCACTTCGGCTGGTCGATAAAGTCATGGGCGTTCTGTAGGTAGGCATCTGTCTAGTTCAGATTGAGGAGCCGGCTAACAGTGCTGTGTGTAATACTGCCTCAAGTGAAGTATATAGATCCAGTTTTGTCTAATTGTGCAATCGTGTTAATTGGAAAATTTGTTGTTGTAGTTAAGTTCAGTGTATTTTTCCTTCAGTTTTATCCATTATTGTTTTGTAAAATTGTTAATCTCACCTTACTATCCTTCATTTAATAGATGTCATAAATGTTGTAAATTCGTAATGTATTGTCATAAGTGTGGTATAGAGCTACATTTTATTTATTTGTTCAAATTCATATAGTTCTGCCTATGTTTTCTATTTGAATTTGCTTCTATTGGCTCTATTCACTGTATACTGTCATACTGTTTGTACTTTGCTTTTAATGCTCCATATTTATAACATCTATATTACTATCTACTAGTAAATGCAGTTGGGTGAATTTGAATAGGTGAAATAAGTATTGAAAATATTGTTCATAAATTGATAATATTATAAATTTACTTTATTGGTGCTATTGAAAAGCACAATAATTGTAAACCATGGCAACCTTAAAATATTTGGTAAAGGTTGGTAAAGATTTTGAATTGGAGGGTGATGCCTTAAAAACTTATGTAGACAAGGAACTCAAGAGACAACAAGATTTGGCTGAAAAAGCTGAAGAATTAGCAGAGAAAAGAAGACAAGAAGAATTGTCTGAAAAAAGGAGAGGAGAAGAAGAACTAAATGAAAATAGAAGAGCAGAAGATATAGCTCGTGATGAAAAAAGAAGAGCACAGGAGATGGCGTTTGAAAAAGAAAAATTAGCCTATGCTCAGACTGAAGCTGAATTAGCAGCACAAAAAGCTCAAATGGAAATCAAATCTCAACAAGAGATTAAATTGGCTGAATTGGAACTTGAGAAAGTAAGATTACAACAACCTCAGGTAAATTCCATGAATGTTGATACTGGTAGAAGGGACCAGAATGCACATTTTAAGATAAATTTGCCTAAATTTAACTCTAATATCGACGATATCTCATGCTTCCTCAGTAGATATGAAACGTATTGTCAGAAGTTTAATATTGATAAAACTACCTGGTCTAGTAGGCTCATGAACCTATTAGTTGGTGACGCATGTACAGCAGTTTGTACCATGGATGAACAGTCTAGAAAAGACTATGAAGCTGTGAAAACCTTGCTACTTAAGAAGTATCAATGGGGTGAAAATGGCTATAGGTTAAAATTTAAATCACTACTGCCAGATTCAGCAAAAGATGTTATTGAATTTATTTCATCCATAAAAATGTACTTTACTAGATGGATTGATCTTTCTAAAATTGAAAAGACATTTGAGGGACTTTCTGATTTAATTCTGAGAGATAAAGTTTTGTCCTCAATTAGTGCAGATTTTTTATATTTTTTGCAAGAAAGGAAACCAGAAAATTTGTCTCTTTGTGAAACTCTTGGTAGACAATTCAAGGTTGCACATCCAAATAAGAATCTCAGTAAAAATAACATTAAGGATTCTTTGCCTGCTGCATCGACTGGGATGGTTAATTATAACACTCCTAGGCAGAGATCAAATAGCATTGATAAGAACTATAGAGTTAATCAGAATTTTCAATATGACAACAATAGAAGCATATATAATTTTAATAAGAAATGTCAACAGCATCAGAGATATGATAACTCTAATGATGATGGTTATTATGGACCTCAGTCATCATTTAGATCCAATGACTACCATAATAGAGGAGGATATAATGCCAGATTAGGCAGAGAACAAAGGTCATTCTATAGGAATAATGACAGTTATGGAAGTAACAGAGGTTCTTATCAGAACAATAACTTTAGACAGTCAAGGAATCCTGAGCATGCAAATGCTGTCGTAAATGTGAGTGATATTAATACAAGTCAAAACAATGTTCCTATCGCTTATGCGAATGCTTGTAGTGTCGACCTATCCAACAGTGCTAATTGTATTGCATGTAGTTCTTTATTTCAGATACATAGAGTACCAAGACTGTTGTGCGGACATCCTTTGCCAGTGATGTCCTCCTATAATGGGACAGGTTCAGTGAAATTTGATATTGGTTTTGTAAACAACCAGCTGGTCTCTGTACTCAGGAACACTGGTTCAGCCACTGAGGGGATTCTCAGTTCATTGGTGAACCCTCCTGCTTGTACAGGAGAAGTGGTTCACTGTATTACATTTGGGGGTACAGTGGAGTATTATCCCACTGCTGAGGTGTTTTTAGATACCCCTTACTTCACAGGCAGGACTATGGTTTGTCTTTTGCCAAAACCAATCGCTGGGATTATTTTGGGAAATATTCCAGGCATTCATGATTGTACTGATAATGACATTATGAGGTGGGGAAAAAAAGTCATATATATACTGCCAGAGCACCCGCTCCTGTGCATGAACATGCTCGGTTGCATGTTCAGACTCAAAATGACACATTTTTGAGTAATGATGATGGTGATGGTAGAAAATTTCTCTCTTTCATCATTGAGGAATCTGGTGATGATTTCCAAGGCTGTGAAGAATCATCGGATGTCTATTGTGATTCACTTGAATCACTGGTTGTTGGTGATACAAAAACAACTACATCCAGCTTGGATGATGTAATACCTAACATTGTTCATCACGATGTGACTAATATGGGACCGGCTACATCTAATGTTGATGTTGTGATACCAGACAGACATTGTTAATGTCGAGGTTGGTCTCATCCCAAATGATTGTTGGTGGGGTACTATTAGGTCGAAACTTTATGCTTGGCTATTTTTTTTCCTTTTTGCAATGGTCATATTAATGTATGATTTTTCCTTTTCATATAGGAAAGTCATGGATCTTAATGTTACTTCAATCTTTGTAGTTCAGATGCGGACATACCATGATTTCATGTGATACGGACTAGCCACTACATTGGGTAGTATGGCAGTTTTAACAATACTATTTCTATTTTCAGGTGTTACAAGTCCAGGTATTCCAGTTGCAAAACATTAGAACTTTATAATTGTTTCTGTAAAAGGGGCGTGAATGTTTTCGGCCCACTAATCATGTAAATAGAAACTTGAGTTCCACTGCTTTTTATGCTGAGATTAATAGGATTGTATATTTTAAAACTCATTCTTATGTTGAATGCTCACATGTTGATACTACTCTGTAACCCCCTTTTCAGGGCAGCTCAGCCACCTTTGGTCCAAACCTGGCATCCAGCTCTCACCTGTGGCTCCTCGTAGCTGTCAGCCTGCGACAGCGGCCACCCCCGGACAACGGCTTTGACAGGCCGGCTAAACTAGGTGAGGGTAGCCGAATGGTTATAAACCTTCGGTGAGTTTAGGGTCTGCCTACCCATGCATGCGAAGACTGGATTCGATAGACTGCGCGGAAGAAACCACCTGTTGGTTCAACGGGCATGACGGCGATTACCAGCAACGCGCTGTGGAGCGTAAGGAGCACGGCGAGGCACGTAGAAAGCCCTGGTCATCCACTGCACCTGACTTCATCTCCAGTCGTCTTGACTTGTCTTGCCACTGGATTGAGATGGACCCAGGCGAGAGAGTGAGGTCGACGAATTGCGTAACTCTTCCTCACTTTAATCCAAATCACCGCGCAAGTCACTCTTTCATCCATTCATCCATTCATCCATCCACTCACAACAAGTCCTGTGGCGATGGGCGAGCGGCGAAGTGGCAGGCGTGGGTACGCTGGCAGTCGTAGTCGCAGACCTACACACAGGCGGCTCAGGCCATATGGTCGTCTTCCACTGATCGGAGCAGCAGTGGGATTCGGCAGCCCCCTGAGTGTCTGAGCAGCCCTCTTTAGGAAAGCACTGCTCACCTCCATGGCATGAGGAAGGGGCTAGAAAAGGTGCCCTAAACATTGCCTGCTCCACCATTACCTAACCAGCTTACCGCGGTTGGTGGGTACCCTACTTCGGCGGTCGACATATAAGAAAAAGAAAGGACAGATTTTTCCCCCTCATTCTAGGCGCATGGAATGTGCGCACTCTACTTGACAAAGACTTTAACGCAAACAGACCTGAGAGACGAACTGCCCTGATTGGGAGAGAACTGGCCAGGTACAACATTGACATAGCAGCACTGAGTGAAACTCGACTTGCAGGCGAGGGCCAACTTTGCGAAAAGGGTGCAGGTTATACATTCTTTTGGAGCGGAAGAGGAACTGAAGAAAGACGAGAAGCAGGGGTTGGATTTGCAATCAAAACAGCAATTGTCAGCAAGTTAGCGGAGCCCCCAAAGGGAATAAATGACCGACTCATGACGGTCAAGATCCCTCTGTTCTATGGAAGAAAACATGCCACCATCATTAGCGCGTATGCACCAACTATGATAAACCAGGATGATGTCAAGGATAAGTTTTACGAAGAACTACATGCAGTCATTGCATCAGTTCCTAAAGCAGATAAGCTCATCATTCTTGGTGACTTTAATGCAAGAGTAGGCTCAGATAACATCTCCTGGAATGGCACTATTGGTAGGTACGGCGTGGGTCGCTGTAACAGTAATGGACTTCGTCTCCGCCAGACTTGCGCAGAACATGACCTCCTTGTCACCAACACCATTTTTCGACTTCCTACCCGCAACAGGACCTCCTGGATGCACCCTCGCTCAAAGCATTGGCACCTAATTGACTATGTAATTGTTAGGAAGAAGGACAGGCAAGATGTCCGGGTGACCAAGTCCATGTGTGGTGCCGAATGCTGGACTGATCATCGCCTCATTGTATCTAAACTTAAAATTCGTATCCAACCAGCCAGGCGCCCTCAGGGGAAGAAAACTCAAAAGAGGCTGGATGTCACCAAACTAAAGAAGACAAAAATCAAACAGTCATTTACTGACACCTTAGAAGACCGTCTCAAATCTATCTCGCTAGACGGCCAAAGTGTGGAAACAAATTGGGCAGCCCTAAGTGAGCAGATCTACAACACTGCTACAGAGGTCCTGGGTCCTTCCATCAAGAAACAAAATGACTGGTTTGATGAGAACTCAGATGATATTAAGCAGATGTTGGCTGAGAAACACCATCTCCATAAAGCATATTTAAATGATCCAAAATCTACATCCAAGAAAGACGCTTTCAACAACATGCGTAGAATCGTCCAACATAAACTACGCCAGATGCGGGATTCATGGCTGAGTAATAAAGCAGATGAGCTCCAAGGCTTTGCTGACAGCCATGACTTGAAAAACTTTTACCTTGCACTCAAAGCGGTCTATGGTCCAACATCATCAGGATCATTTCCCCTCCTTAATGCAGATGGAAAAACACTAATTACAGACAAGGAAAAAATGCTCCAACGCTGGGCTGAACATTTTAATAATATCTTGAACCAGCCATCATCTATTAACGACGAAGCCATCATCCGCCTGCCCCAAATTCCTATAAATGAAGCATTAGATGATGTACCAACTCTGGAGGAAACTAAAAAAGCGATTCGTCAACTGTCTAGTGGAAAGGCCCCTGGCTCCGATTCAATTCCTGTTGAGGTTTATAAAGATGGCGGTGCAGTTCTGATAGAGAAACTTCACACGATCTTCAGCAAATGTGGCAGAGTGAAACCATCCCACACGATCTCAAAGATGCCTCAATTATACATCTATATAAACGTAAAGGTAATCGCCAAGACTGCAACAATCATCGAGGCATCTCTCTTTTATCAATCGCTGGGAAGATATTCGCCAGAATCCTTTTGAATCGCCTTACGGCTCATCTTGACAAAGGTCTTTTACCTGAAAGTCAGTGTGGATTCAGGAAAGAACGTGGAACCACAGATATGGTGTTCGCTGCAAGACAGCTACAAGAAAAATGCCAAGAACAGCACTGTGACCTGTACACAGCTTTCATCGACTTGACAAAGGCGTTCGACACGGTCAGTAGAGAGGGTCTATGGAAGATCATGGCAAAATACGGCTGCCCAAAGAAATTTATCACAATAGTGCAGCAACTGCATGATGGAATGCAGGCTAGAGTTCAGGAAAACGGTGAGCTATCAGAGCCTTTCCCCGTCTCAAATGGAGTTAAACAAGGGTGCGTACTTGCACCGACTCTGTTCAGTATCATGTTTTCTGCTATGCTGACTGATGCTTTTAGAGACGGGGACACAGGAATCGACATTAGTTATCGTATTGATGGAAAGTTGTTTAACCTTAGGAGACTTCAAGCAAAAACCAAGGTCAAATCACACACCATCAGAGATCTTCTGTTTGCTGATGATTGTGCCCTCAATGCTGGCTCAGAGGCTGATCTGCAGCATAGTGTGGATAGATTCTCCGAAGCCTGCGCCAACTTTGGGCTTACCATCAACACGAAGAAAACAGAAATCATGTACCAATCAGCTCCTGGCACAGTTTATACTGAGCCAGTCATCAAGGTTAATGGTGAGAAACTGAATGTTGTGAACAGATTCACATACCTTGGTAGCACACTATCCCAGAACATTGTCATTGATGATGAGGTGAACACCAGGATCTCCAAAGCCAGCAGCACATTTGGCAGACTATACACCAACGTTTGGCATCGAAGTGGCATTAGTCTACAGACAAAGCTGAAGGTGTACAGAGCTGCGGTGCTTCCAGTGCTGCTATATGCATGTGAAACATGGACTGTATACAGGCGCCACGTAAAGAAGCTAAACCACTTCCATACAGTCTGTCTCAGGAAGATAATGAACATCAAATGGCAAGACAAGATCCCGGATACCGCCGTTCTTGACAGAGCTGGTATCCCTAGTATTGATACTATTCTGATGCAGTCACAAATTCGCTGGGCAGGTCATGTAGTCCGCATGCCAGACAATTGACTGCCAAAGATACTCTTTTATGGTGAGATGCAGAAGGGTAAACGCTCCCATGGTGGCCAAAAGAAGCGCTTCAAAGACACGTTAAAGACGTCATTGAAAACCTTTGACATAAACCCAGACACATGGGAAGCTGCTGCGCAAGACCGAACTGCTTGGCGCACATCTCTTCGTAAAGGTGCAGCAGCATGCGAATCATCCAGAAGAGCAGCAGCGGAACAGCGGAGACAAGCTAGAAAGGACCGTGAAATCAAACCTTCACATGAAACAAACATTCCCTGCCCATACTGTCCAAGATCTTTCCAGGCCCGCATCGGGCTCTTCAGTCACCTTCGTACCCATAGACTAACCTAACATATTCTTAAATAATTGGATGAACAGAGTGGTCTTCATCACCCGTGATGGACGAACAACCACCACTCTGTAACCATGTCATTGCTCTTGACTGTGCTGTACATCTGACTTTGTGGATTCTCTACTTAATGGAATATCTACTGCTGTCTTTCTTCGCAGAATGCAAAATGTTTCCTTTGCTTGTATTGACTTCATTGCTTATGGTCATGATATTTGTCTGTTCCATCATACTTGGAATGATCATATCAACCGAATCCAATCTTTGTTGAACACCTTACGCTGTCACAATATTATTGCTTGACCTTCCTAAACTAGAATAGGTTATTCTTAAATTACCTTTCTCGGTCACAAAATAGGAGGTGGATTCTTGAGACCTGAAGATTCTACGGTTTCTAAAATTCTCAATCTTGATATTCCTCGAAAAAAAATAAACAAGTTCGGAGTTTGTTGGGTCCAATAAACTTTTATAGACGATTTCTACCGAACGTTTCAGATCTAACTTCAGTTCTGTCTCCGTTAGTGAAAAACAAACGCACCAAATAAAGTAATATGGTCACATGTTTGTGATGAGGCCTTACCGTGATAAAACTTGCCGTCTCGAAATCTCCAATATTACGTTTGCCTGACATTCGATATCCTTTTGTTTTCAGAATCGATGCCAGTAATTTAGCAATCGGGAGAACATTAATGCAGGGATTTCAAGGCCACATGCACCCGACGATGTACGTCAGCAGGAAATTATCGCCTACAGAGCAAAGATATCCAATCGTGCAAAGGAGGCTACTGGCGATAGTCTTCGCTTTCAATAAACTCCAAAGGTATCTTATAGGAGCCCACTTTACTTTCGAGGCAGACCAGAAGGCCTTGGCATATCTTCAGACAGCCAGATTCACAAATCAAAAAGCAGCGAGAGCCTCGTTAGCGTTCCAGCCTTACGACTACAGCATCAAGGCTATAAAGCGAAGTCTCAACGTAGTTGTTGACGTCCTTTCGAGATGTATCAAAGACACCACGTTATCTATCAATTCAAAAAACCCAGATGATGCTCGCAATTCAATGTAGTTCATATATGTACATTGATTTGTCCGATTCAAGAACTTATCGCTTCAATAACCACGCCATCGAAGGTCACTGAATTGATTGTACATTTATTACAGTGATTTTCCTCAATGCGACTCACACATCCACATGATGATGCTGAATCCAGAATCACGCCATATCGAGTAATGTCTCATTCGACAAGTGACACTTCATAGAGACATCATACAGTCATGTCCATATGCACGTTCCAACTACAGACTGTCAAACTTATCATATGTGCATTGATTTCAAATGACTCATTTCTGAACGTTTTCGACAACACACACGATTTGTGTCAAAAAGACGTTATGCTAGGCTTTCAAGGGACATAACGTGTAAATGAAGGTTACATAAATATTCAAGGGAAGTAACCTTACTATTTCGAATACAACTTAATTCGGATAATTCGCTACAAAGTTTGCTGACTTATGAACTGTTTGTATTACATTATTGTATGGATGACAATCATGGACAAATTCGAGGATAAATTTCTACATTTAACGGATAACAGTATGGGATCTTTTGCACAGGAATGAAATGACATTATCTTAAATACTATCATTTTTCCAGGCAGGATTGGAAAATGATAAAGTGAATGACAATTTAAATCTGCATTTTAACAAAAGTTATGTCAAAAAAACACTAGTCTTAGAGACATTGATGCGTTTTTTAAGCCATTATATAAATTATGAGTTCTTCACTACTCAAATTACGTGTATGATACAATATTGACATATCATTCACAATCACATAAAACTTTATGCATGTGACAATGTGTAGCAGTCACACACCTTAGTGGTTAAGTGTCTGTCTCACTTTATCAATTATTGAATTATAGTATTATTATTGCTTTATCATTATAATGTTACATTGATATGACCTTATGTGACTTAGTTACATGACGAGACTATAGGTGTTCCTGACGGAGTGAATTATGAGTATGCATGGTGTAATATACTTATTTAGTTGTTACATGTTGACGGACGTTGCTATAGTTACCTCATTTTGTATGTTAAATTGATTTGGGTCTTACGTAGACATTGGTAATAGCATTATGTGCTATATTTCACACCTCGTGTGTTAAATTGCCTACATTGCGGCACAAACATAGGTTCTATGCAATGTCATACCAGCATTGACATGTGATGTTACCATCTGCTCACTTTGATAGTGTTTACCCACAACAGGAAATAATGAAAACTCCGTTTTCATTATTCGCCGGGGGGGGGGGGGGGGGGGGGGGGGGGGGGTGGGGGGGGGGGAAGTAGTGTTATGATTAAATTCATAACATATATCGTATTCGACAAGGCGTGTTTACAGACTTGCTTGTTGATATACGTTTCCTGGGGTACGCCCGAAAGTACGTCATGGTCTTTTGCAGAAGCTTTGCAGACGGCTCTGCCGGCTTCACTAAGCAGAAGTGAGCAATACTTCGTGGCCATTGGATGTGTGTCACTGTGTGTGAACGGACACATTTTGTCCAGCTTCTATATGTGTGCTCTTACTACAGTGTTATAAAGATTTATATACAGCTAGATGGTCCATCTGCTTTGTAGAGTCTAGGCTGAATTGATATTTTAGGACAAGCGAATGCTGCATATCAAAGGAATGAGTGTGGAACTATTTTAAAAAAAGATTGCAGCAATATGTCGAAGACATCTTGTCCGTAGTCAACTGACTAGAGTCGGTTTTCAAAGACAGGCTAGGTCATGCCATGTTCTTATTGTTTGATATCTAATGGAGCTTGTAACGTAATAAATTGATGTCGTCTTAAAGTCTAACCTGGCCTTGACGAATTCTTTATCGTTGGAGATAAAAAGTGTAATTTGAAAGGCTGCATTAAAAAGTGTTACCGGCATGATGGAATGCCGTGATGAGGTCTCACAAGTATAATCAAGTCACACCCTAGACAAGAGATATAAACCATCTATCTATCTTCTAAACCCTAACCTTAACAATCAGCCTTAGCAAAGAGTGTAGAGCTTGTGGAGATAGGAAAGCATTACTGGAAATTAATCACCATTGTGCACACAGGTGGATCAGTAAAGGACAGAATCGTCGCCGAACATAACGGGGCTTACAAGATAACAACTTCCAGCATGAAAATAAAGGTATAGGCAGTTACTTAAGCCTAAAGGTGGATATCTGAAACTTCATTAACGAAGGCAGTCATTGTGTCAAACTCTGAGTCCACCCTTCGTTTTGTTCAAAATGGTTGGCTAAGGCATAAATGGGAACTGTTACCGGTATTTGTTTTGGGGTGTGCGTGTGCTGTCTTTCTAGGTACGTTTATTGGCCTGTCGGGCTTACTGTAAGTGGCCGACGAAATGTTTGGTTACGCGAATGTTGGTGGGTCGTTTATTCTTTTAGGATGATGAAAACATTAATGCAACAGCAACGACTGGGTCATAAGACTGACCAACTTGTTATCAATGTACACTGGACCCATTGTCGCACATCAAGGACGAGACGATTTATTTCATGAGAACATAGAAATCATAGGCAGGTATATCGGCATCAACATGGTTCATGTAAAAGTACATCATCAAATAAACATTGGCATAGATAACAGGCAATATGCTTATTGACTGACTTCACTGGTGGTTATGCCTTCTCGGTTAACGGTTTGACAGAATACATAGTACTGTCGTTTGGAAAGTTCATCATCTTAACGTGGATATATCTTAATATGGAATATCAGTGCGCTCCTGATGTCAGAGGGTCGCACTAGCGGCTGGACACATCACCCAGTCTATGATTGTTAAAAATAGAGTGGTTGATAATATATATTTAGCCAAAAAACGGTTCGTTTTTTAAGTGTCTCACCTCAGACGCTACCTCCTGCAATGTTATGGCAGAGCTTCGGCTGAATCCAATGTGTCCAGCCGCTAATGCGACCCTCTGATATCAGGAAGGGATTGATATTATAAAGTAATATATATCTACGTTAGAAAGAAGAACTTTTCTCCATTCGACAGTACCCTGTATTCTGTCAAACCGTTAACCGAGAAGGCATAACGACCAGTGAAGTCAGTCAATGGCCATATTGCCTGTTATCTATGCCAATGTTTATTTGATGATGTTCTTTGCCATGAACCATGTTGACGCCGATATACCTGGCTATGATGTCTATGTTCTCATGCAATAAACCGTCTCGTCCTTTGTGTCCGACAATGTGTCCAGTGTACATTGATTACCAGTTTGTCAGCCTCATGACCCAGTCGTTGCAGCTGCATTAATGTTTTCATCATCCTAAAAGAATAAACGACCCACCAACTTTCGCGTAACCACTTAATTCGTCGGCCACTTACAGTAAGTCCGACAAGCCAATAAACGTACCTAGAGAGACAGCACACCCCAAAACAAATAGCGGTACAGCTGGTGGCCAGCAGAAGGGGAAACCAGTTGAATCGAATATGTGTCCAGTTTTCAGTATGTCACTATTCAAGAAAAACGCAATCAATTCAACCACTTTATTGAAGTCTGATGTTTAACGGTCGACCTTGCTAACCTCTGTGATGATGACGATGATGTTCCAGCCATTAGTGCCTATCGACGTTGGACTGCTGCACGTCTTTTGGCTCACCGTGCAACGTCTGATTCCTCTCGTTATCATTTTTTTCGAGGACCGGGATCTTTTAAAGATAAGTGGCCTTTTTTGTATGTGCACTTTGCCACTGTTGCATGTTTTTTGTCGAGCCTTTCTTTAGTATGTCTACCATTTTTCTTCATGTTTTATGTTCCATGTGCTATGCGGGTTGGTTGGGTGGAGACTTACGTTGGGGTACATCCCAGTTTCAAACCAGAGCCCACGTAATCGTTCTATAGGGACTTTTGCAGATTTCCCGTAGTGGAAATTCCAGCATATATTTGCTGAAGGATTTTCGGTCCACTGCGTCTGGTTGCCTGTGACACCTAATTGTTTAGACGTGAAGTGCTGTTTTTACCGTTGTTGTTGTAATAGTTTTTCTCTGTGCCTTAGTTTCATGATTGATTTGTTTGTAACTGTCAGTCTCAGCCTTGCTATCCTTGATGTCTATACAAACTTTCTATTTATAACCTGTGCTGTTGCTTGTCTCGTTTCTTCTTTCGCAGTGTCGTTGCAATTCTTTGCAATATTTTTTCTTTATTTCTGCTTTATTATTTATTGGATTCTGCGAACGTTGTCATTTGTTCTTGGGTATCTCGTCTTTGTATCAGTTGTTCTCCGTACCTTCATCGTGTATTTCTGGTCTTATATGCTCTATTAACTTCTTTTTAATGCATGATTTAATGATTGATTGATAATTAGGTGATAATATTTGCTCTCCTTACATTAATAGAAATTTATACATAGGTTCTGTGGACAGGAACTTGTCACACATTAATTACGGATAATTTTTAATTTTCTTTAGGAAATATTTGACTAAGTAAGTTAACTACACATAAAATTAGACAAGATGTCTACATTAGACTATTTCATCAAGCAAGGAAAGGCACTTGGTATGGAACCTGAGGAGTTAAAGCTGTTCGCGACCACGGAATATGCTAAAGCCCAAGAACATGAATTGCAGAAACGTCAGTTGGACGCAGAAGAAAAGAAACGTCAGTTTGACGCAGAAGAAAAGAAACGACAAATTGACGCAGAGGAAAAGAAGTTTCAGATGGTGGAAAGGAAACAGCAAATGGACGCTGAAGCACATATAAAGCAATTGGAGGCTGATGAAAATGAAAACCGTCGGCTTCATGAGCAAATATTACTGTCCTTGAAACTTGAAAGAATCAGATTAATGAATGGTAATAATGGACACAATGCTCCTGATAATCAAGCATCTACAGATAAAAACAATTCTAGTTCTTATAAGATCAGGTTGCCTCCATTTCGACCTCCTTCCGACGACGTCCTATTCTATCTGAATAGATTCGAGACCATATGTGAGTCTCATAAAATAGATAAGGCAGAATACTGTGCACGACTTATGGAACTTCTCTCATGAGAAGCTATGACAGTTATTAGTTTGGTGGAAGGACCTGACAGAAATGACTATAACACCGTCAGAGGTATTTTACTGAGAAAATACCATCTTGATGAAGACGGTTATCGGCTCTGCTTTAAATCTCTATTGCCGGAGGCTGGAAAGGATTTCTCGGAGTTTATAGCGAATATACGTCTTACGTTTACTCTATGGGTTGAGCTTTCAAAGATTTAGAACACTTATGACGCACTCATAGACTTAATGCTTCGTGTTAAAGTCATGTCTTCAGTCAACTCATCATTTCTCTACTACCTACATGAAAGAAAACCTGCTAACTTGACAGCTGCCGAGGAAATTTGTCGTCATTATTTAACAGCACATCTAGACATGGTTGTCAGCAACTCCAATGTCAGGGATGCATTGCCGGTAGTATCTGCAATACTTTACAATAATAATTTGCTGCATCGGCCACAAAGCGCTGATCGTATCTTTAGCAAGGGAGATTATCGCAATTTCAGACATCGCCAAGGGAGTCAATTACGTAGTAATTCTCCTGCTCCAAGAAACTGGAGACAAATTAATGAGCCTCAACATTTTGGTGCCAATAATTCAGGAAATTATAGAAGGGATAACCACACTAGGGATTGGCAACCTCGCACTAATTTTTCTCCAAGCCAACAAAATTCATCTGATAGACATTTAGATCAAAGAGAAAAAAGGTATCGCAACCATTCTAACTGGGGTTCAAATCAAAACAATGATTCCATTATGGATAATAGTCAGGATCGATCTCGATATAGAGATAGATATCCAAGTGATGATAGATCTCCAAATAATAATAGATCTCTTCAACATGCTAACTCAGCTCAACATGAGCCTCAAGTTAGTTTAAATCAAATGGGCATTAATAATGTTAATAATGTAACGGCTTTTTGTTCTGTTGGTTTCAAGCGTGCATCTCAGTGCCCTGAGTGCACGACTCTATTTCAGCCTACAGCAGTTACGACTTTGAGTTGCGGTCATCCTCTCCCGGCTCTTCCAGCCTTGTCGGCACATGATGGATCAGGTTCTCTTACACTATACAAGTGGTTTGTAAATAATATTCCCGTTCCAGTGCTCCAGGATTCGTGGTGCACGACTGTTAGAATTAGGCAGTCACTAGTACACCCTTCTTGTGCCACAGGGCATATCGTTAAATGTGTGACGTTCGGAGGGACAGTTGAGTCTTTTCCGACTGCCATCGTCCACATTGCCACTTTATTTTTTACGGGGCGTATACACGTTTGTATGCTCCCGGCACCGATCAACGACCTTATTGTCGGGCGTATACATGGGATTGAAAGAGTGTACTCCACAACAGATTGCTGCTTGGGAACAGCAACATCATCTTGCTGCTTCCTCATTTATGACTATGGCACAGTCTTATCCCCAGATACGTTCTACTACTGTAGTGGGATCTTGCAGCACTAATAATACTATTGTTCATCATACCAATTTTGGTGCTTCTTTGAGCCCAGTACGACGTACCACAGCACGTCATTGCTCAAATTTTAGTTCTTCTTTAAGTACTATTAAGGAGGAAGATCCTTCTGTTTTGTCTGACACTCATGCCAATTTTGTTACCACGGCTGAATCTACATCCAATCACGTTGGTTGCAACTGCTTTTGAGTAATGCCTGGTGTTTTCTTTGCCAAATGTACTGACTTCGTTCTTCGTGCATTTTATATCTTATGGGTATATCTAACTTTATTATTGGGCCGGTTAGCTCAGTATCTTCTTGGTCTACGATGTTTTGTCGTACTCACTGCTTTACTTTTAAACTTCAACGCGTGGCAAAATTCACGTCTGTCTGTTTTTGCATCTTTATTGTATTTCTAATGCTTTGTTCACTGCCCAGTACACAGGCTCTTACCGCAGCTCAATCTTTTAGAGATATGCCTTTGTCAAGTTAGTTTCCTTTGTCAAACATGGCGACTACAATAGCCCGCCATCATTACACTCCATTCGCTTTTCCGTTTAACGTCGGTATCATTTGTATGTTCATGACTTCTCTGTACGTCATTTCACACACTCACCTGATTATTTCGTACTATTTCTTGTGCCTGTATTTTATGCGGCGCTTTATTCTCAGCGCGACTTACTTCTCACTGTGTTGTTTTTCACGGACATATGTTATTCTGTCGTCCCATATTGTTGAGCCTTTCATCTATACCTTGGCTTCTGCCACTGCTACTCTTTATCGTTTGTTGAAGAAAGGTTTGCCTAGCATGGTACAGTGGTTACAAGTTTGCCAAGCCACCTCCGGTAAGATGATGTTAAAATTTGACTCTACTACTATTTTACAATTACCAAACGCAGATATTCCTTTTATTCTTTGCAGTGACGCCTCCTAGATGGGAATCGGATCGTCGCTGATGCAGAACTGTTCTGGAAATTTACACCCTGTCATGTATGTCTCCAGGAATTTGACTGCAGCAGAACGAAACTACTCTGTACTAGACCGTGAGTTATTGTCTATGGTTTGGTCAATACTCAAATTTCAGATAATTCTCATCGGCGCACATTTCATCGTGGAGACGGATCAGAGAGCTCTTACTGCACTACAGAACAAGGACTTAAAGAGCTCCAAATCTACTCGATACGCGATCGCCTTACAGCCATTCCATTTCTCCATACGTGCAATCCGGGGTTCTGACAATGTCATGGCCGACATCCTGTCTAGATGTCCACAAGAATCCCCTGGGCTGCTGAACAACTAATCTTGTGCCGCCATTGCGCTACTACATAATCGCTCTTGTACTTCGTATTTAATTTGACGTCACCAAGTACTACTTTTCTCGCGGTACCCTCGCTTGTGAATGTGACACATTTTTACTGACTAGACTCTACTGACTATGTTATCATATTTCATTATGGTGTTATTTCGGCCCATTTCTGCTTTATTTTCATTGATGGACTCATTAGAGCGCTATTATATCGATGATATAGAACAGTCGCCATGAAACTTTCCACGATTAGTGTTTGTTCACTAACATTTTTTTTCGAACTTAATAGTATTTGACTATTTAATTACTGTTAAATCAAAGTTTGGTGGAGACAGGGAGAGAATGTCATATAGTAGCTGATAGATGCGAATCAGCATAGGTCGGGCTTACGGATGGCCGACAAGTGTGTAGATATGTATCTCTGCATACGCGAATGTAAAGAGTTCTTTCATCTAGACAGATTGAAATCACACACCACATCAAAACGTAGGAGTAGGGAATGTTGGAACTCCTGGTAACGTTATACAGTTTAATACAACAAACTCACGTGAACATCATGGGACGACATTTCATAACAAGTCATGGAGTATCAACATTTCACAATATACTCATACAGCATCAGGTATAAGATATCCATAGAACATTCACTTCAATACACAGTACATAGCAAGCCGTTATATCCAAGGCTTTGAATAGCAGATACAATATCTCTCAATCTTCACTTGAATAAACAGTACATTAGTAAGTCATAATATCCAAGGCTTTGAATCGCAGATACAATATCTCTCAATCTTCACTTGAATAAACAGTACATTAGTAAGCCGTTATATCCAAGGCTTTGAATAGCAATTATCACATATTCCCTGTCACAAAAACCTCTGGTACACACTAGCGAAATGGATAACGTCCATTCCCAAGCTCTGCCAGAAACGTACTGTCTCGAGATTACCGTATCTCAGTACAGCCCAGCCAAACCACATGCGCGGGCTAGCCGCGAGAGACTACCGCTCAGCTCAAACCGTACCTACCCCAAAAATCTCACTAGGAACTTTCGAACAGTTTTCTTTGTCATATTTTTAAACAAACTAACAACTAGTCAGGTAACAGTTTAAACATTACTGAGCATACCACCCCTAACTAAAAAATTCTCTCATCACGCAGAGCGTGTTTACTAGCTTGTACAAAAATCCGACCCGTACATTCAAGTCTTTAACACTTAACTCCCATTAATAAAAAATATGACTTATTATATCGATGATATAGAACAGTCGCCATGAAACTTTCCACGATTAGTGTTTGTTCAGTAACATTTTTTTTTCGAACTTAATAGTTGTTACGTACATTTATTACCTAAGGGGGTAGTCTTCGGTCCTGCCAAATGTACGCACCAGTTTTATATAGTTATATTATTTGTGCGTTCGATTGATTCACGCACTGACGTGCACAATGCAGTGTGAGTTGCTTTGGACGCACGGGTAACCTAGTTTAGGGATTGTGACGTCATGTTTTGAACGGGGTAGTTCGGACCTTGTTGATGTCCGAGATATATTTCTTGGAAATTGCTGGCAAGTTTGAAGAAGCCATTATGTTATATTGATTCTACTGGTATTCATGATGAAACCTATAGTAGAAGTATCAAGTAAGTGTCGCCCCAGGTCATATCAACTGTTTATTGAATTAAATTAAATTATTAGGCTGCTCCTAGTTTGATCTAGCGGGAATTCATCATAGCATGTCATTCCTAGAATGGACAGACGGAGTCGTTAGCCCTTTTGAATTACCGTAGAGGGATGATACCTACGAGTGAACGAAGTTAATTGATTCGTATGCTTCACATGTTTTATATGCCGTATTTTGTCAATGCCAAAGTCGTGGCATGGATATAAAGAGAGGTTAGCCAACACAGAATTCTAACCTGGTTGTATTGTTGTGGATGACTTTATTTGGATGTTTACAAATATATGCTACATAAGTATTATATGAAGAAAGTCTGGGAATTTTACGGGTATTTTTTTTTTTTTTTTTTTTTCGTACGCCCGCTAATACTCGAGGCGAAATCTCAGGTTATTATTTATGTCTAACCTGAAATTGATTTTACGTGAGTATCCCTTTTTTCTTGTACAGAGACAGGTGTCCCTCGCCATTCAGGCAAATACTCTCCGATTTCGGAGGTACCCATTACAGCTGGGTCGGCTCAGGAGCCGCCAATCCCTGGTCGACGACACTCCTTCAAATGTCCTCGCCCGGTCTCGAGTTAATCCAGTCCAAATCCCGGTCGACGAAAAATCCTCAAATGCCGTCACCCGGGTTTGATCCTGTATCACCCGGTCGCCAGAGCGGTGTGGTAACCACTACGCTAGCGCGGCTCCCTTTACGGGTATGATATCAAAGATTGATCCTTGAACATGAATCCGTTTACCACGATAGACGTCCTTGGAAGAAGGTCAACGGACTTCATCGAAAAATGTATATTAGAGGGTAACCGAAGTGATCCTTAGCTCAATTGGATAGAAGAGGACTTGATTATTGAAGAATCTCCAAGAATTTGAGAGTATGATCAGCAACTTTAAAAGTATGACATTTGCATCTGTAATCTGTAACCATGATCGTCTTGTGTGTTCCACTCTATATATGTGTCACGTCAAATAAAATACATGTACCGTTATCAACAGACTTGTGTACTGCCAATAAGTAACAAGTTAAACCCCTACTTGTTGGAGTTCGTTTGAAGAACAGTTTTCTGACATTTTTGTTCCTATTCAACCATTCGCGTTATGAAGATCAATACCATTATAGAAAGAAACGGCCCAACAGTAATTGGTATGCCAGTGTGGTCTGGAAATAAATAATTTCACAGGAACGTACTCAATCAAAGTATCGTTTGAAAAGAAGAGTTGTACTTTCAAGGCGACAACACCTCAAATTTGGAACTTATTGTGAAAATAAATCAGAATCAACTGACGGTTACAAAATGCTCAAGGTCATCAATCAACCTCCACGTCAAGTTTAACAGTGACTGACTGCCTTGGGATCACCTATTCGTCATTATTTCGTGCGAGCTGTTGTTGTATACGCAGAGCGAAGAATTTTATCCTCAGACGTACATCCACGGAGACGAGGCACATTGTTTTTTCCCGGCACACGCGAGTTGAGTATAACGTGTTTTCGTTGTACCTTTTATTATTATTAGCTGTGCCTTCGATACTCATGTCCATCTGTACATTTTCCGTGTTACATGTTATATGTTGTGCATTCTTCGTGGGAGGTAGGGAGGTTGATCTGACGAACGAGATCCATCTCGAAGCCAATTCGGGCTCTTCGTCAGACGTTCTGTAGGGCTCGTCTTGTAAGTTTCAATTGAGCGATAATTCCGGTACAAGGCTAGAAACCTTGCCGAAGTTCCGATCGCTAATTGTTCCTTATAATAGTATCTGTTTAGCTGTTTCGTCAAGTTTTAATTGTTGTTCTCGTAGTTATTTTTACTCGTATTTAGTTTCATGATGAATTTTGTTTGTATTATGCGTCCGTCTCACCTTTCCTGTCGTTCAGTTTTTTACAAAACCTATGTTTTTACACTGTGTTGTCAATTGTCTTGTGCATTATTGGATCGTAGATGTCATCGTAAATTTTTACGACATTCTATTTTAGTTCCACATTTTTATTTTATTTGATTTCTACGACTGTAGTCATTTGTCTTGATTATCGTGTCGTGTCAGTATTGTGCTATTGTCTGTCACGGTATTGCTTTCACACCATTTCATGTTATAAATTACATTATTGATTATTAATATTATTGCCTATTATATAACTTGATTTTACCGTTCTAGGACAGGAACGAAGACCACTAGTTGTAGTAACACTTTTAAGTAGTATTATTACATAATAATATTGAATAATGTCTACCTTAGACTATTTTATTAAGCAGGCAAGGCGCTTAATATACCTCAGGAAGAGATTAGAGCATTTGCACTTGCAGAATATAAGAAAGCTCAAGAAATAGAAGCAGAACAGAGAAAGCTAGAAACTTTAAGATTACAAAATTTGAAATCTGAGGCGGAGGAGAATGAGAAAAAAATTAGATTAGCCGCTGAATTAGAAGAAAAACGATTTCAGCGAGAGGCAGAACAGAAGCAAAGGGAGGCTGAAGAAAGACTTAAGATTGAGATGAAAAATAAACAAAAGGAAATGGAAGAAAGAAGATTAATAGCTGAAAAAGAGATGGAAGTTAAACAAAAAGAAATGGCAGAAAGAAGATTAATAGCTGAACAAAATACATTACGACTTCAGCTTGAGATGGAAGAGAATGAAAAAAAAACGACAGCATGAACTGAAATTAGCAGAGTCAGAATATGAGAGACTTAGGTTAACTCAGGAAGCGAATTCTCAGAGAACTTTTGAAAGCCAAACTTCATCCAGACATGATCATTTTAAGGAAATTCACCTTAAATTACCAAAATTTAATCCACCGTCGGATGACATAATATTTTTCCTAGATAGATATGAGGCCACTTGTATTTCTTATAACGTGGATAAAACACTGTATTGCACATATTTATCCAGGTTACTTACTGGTGATGCTTTAGCAGTTTATCATACTACCAGTATTAATGAGAAAAATGATTATAATGCTCTTAGAGCCGCACTTCTGAAAAAATATCAAATGACAGAAGATGAATACCGATTAAGATTTCGTACATTACTACCGCAATCAAGCAGAAATTTCAGTGATTTTCTGTCACAAATACGACTAACCCTAGAAAGATGGATCGAATTATCCAAAATTGAAAAGTCGTATGAAGGTCTCTTCGATTTACTGATGCGCGATAAGGTACTATCGTCTGTAAATCCTACATTTCTCGCATTTTTACACGAACGGAAACCTTTATCAATGAAAGACTTAGAAGAACATGCAAAAAATTTTTGCACTGCTCACCCAACCATGGATCTAAGTAATGCACATATTAAGAATGAATTGCCTGTTGCTTTTGCAGCACAACAAAACAATTTTTCACGAAATCGTTCTTTTAGTGCTGACAGGTATGTCAATAAGGGAAATAATCACAATTTTAACAATGATAACTTTTACAAAGGGAAGCAATTTCAACAATCTGCTCCATTTAATGTTTCTTGGAACCAAACTCACAGATCGCGAGATTTTGGTAACAATAATTTTAAAAATAATCAGGGACATTATAATAAACAAAACTGGAGATCAAGATCTCAGGGTCCACAAAACAGACAAGGTTCTTGGAATAAAAATTTTAAAGAACAGCATAACTTTAATTATACAAATTATCGGACTCATCCGAATTTTAACTCTAGTAGAAAAGACAATTATGGCAATTTTAATGCAAATAATCAAAATCGATCGCGTCTTAGAGATAGATCGTCAAGTAATACGGGTAGACATTCTAATGTCGCTTTAAGTGATACACAGGCTAACATTGAACAGGGTAAAGTAACTGAAACTCACAATGCTATGTCTTGTTCTCTTGATTGTACCCAGGTGAAAGACTGTCCAGAATGCTCGACTCTTTTCCAGCCTAAGGCGATCACGACGCTGCGTTGCGGACATACCTTGCCTAGTCTACCTGTAGTCTGTACGGCCACTGCTGCGTCAGTACACCAGGGACAGGGCTCTCTTAAGTTTAACAAGGGATTTGTCAACAACATTTCATGCTCTCTTCTATTTGACTCAGGTTGTAGCACTGTGGGCGTCCGGACTTCGCTGATCAACCCAAGTTGTGCCACGGGCAGGGTTGTCAAGTGTGTGACTTTTGGTGGCACCGTGAAACATTTCCCACTGCTATTATTGACCTTAATACACCATTTTTTTCAGGAAAGATCCAGGCATGTCTCCTTCCGAATCCAATTTGTGATTTAATACTTGGTCGCATACATGGTATTAAAGAGTGTACACCACAGCAAATTGCTGAATGGGAAGAGCGACATATTCAAACTGCAAATGCAGTAGTGACTAGAGCGCAAGCTACTAATATGTCGCATGATACACCTATTGAACCTACAGTTCATACCACTTGTGATGATGATGCTCCTATTTCACGGGAGTTGTTTGCAACATTGCAAAAGAATGATGATTCATTAAAAAAAAAAATTTTCAGTATGTGAACAAAAAGAATACCAGCAACAAACTTGCAAAATCTAGACATGAATTTATACTTAAAAATGGGATTTTGGTTAGAGTAATACGTGAAAAGGATTCATCCTTATGTTATCAGATCTTAGTCCCATCCTCTATGAGATCTCGTATATTACGACATGCGCATGACTCTCAATGTGCAGGCCATATGGGTTTTTCGCGTACCAAATCCAGAGTGCTTTCGGCATTCTACTGGCCAGGCGTCCATAGGGACATCACTCTCTATTGTCGGTCCTGTTTGATATGTCAGGAAGTTAAAGTACGGGGTCCATTTCATGCGGCTCCTATTCAAGCTGCGGACATCCCGATTAGACCATTTGATAAAATGGCTATAGACATTATTGGTCCGATGCTTCCATCTGCTAGAGGGCATACGCATATTCTTACGTGCATTGATATGTGCACTCGTTGGCCTGAGGCCATCCCTCTCAAGAACACTTCATCTGCCAGTGTAGCAGAGGCATTGATGTTAATCTTCTCACGCATTGGTTTTCCACGGAAAATCTTGTCGGATCATGGGGTTCAGTTCATTTCTGAATCCATGTCTCAAGTTATGAAGACATTAGGTATAGACAGATCTCTTAGTTCTATTTATCATCCGATGTCAAATGGGTTAATTGAGCGTCTCAATAGGACACTCAAGCAGTTGTTGGGTAAGATGACCCAAGACCATCCCCAAGACTGGGATCGGGTCATACCCGCTGCTCTGTTCGCGTATCGCGAAGTACAAAATCAAGCCACGGGGTTTTCTCCGTTCCAGCTAGTTTTTGGCATGCAACCACGCGGTCCGATGTCGTTAATCCACGACTTATTGGTTGACGAGAATATTGAAGAGGAAACTCAATCCTCTTATGAGTATGTGATCTCTCTGAGAAAGAGAATCATAGATGCTTGTAGACTAGCTACTGCATCATCCGAACAAGCCAAAGAAAAAGCTCGTCTATTTGCAAACAAGTATAGACGTCTTCGCCAGCTTATTCCTGGTGACGAAGCTTTTGTATTACTCCCTGCGCATAACAATCGTCTTTTAATTACCTGGAGAGGTCCTTTCAGGATCATCTCAAGAATATCCGATGTCGACTACATCGTTGATGTTAATGGTAAACATAAAACCTTCCACATTAACATGTTGAAGGAGTATTACTCACGTCCTGATTATCTACAGTCAGTGTTCCAGGCAACTGACGATCCTACACCTCCTATTCAACACTATTCTAGTTTGTCAGTCATCCAAGAAGAAGAATCTTCTTTCGATGATGTACAACTACCAATACCAGTTGTACCACTCCATTCCACTGAGAAATGGAATGATGTTACAATCTCATCTACTCTTTCGGCTGATCAACGTCAGCAAGTCTCTAATATTCTACACTCGTATGAGGATGTCCTCACTGACATCCCAGGTCATACGTCAGTCATCCAACATGACATTATTCTGACTGACGATACGCCTATTCGAGTTCGCCCATATCCTATCCCTTTACACTTTCGTGATAAGGTTGATAAGGAATTGGATGAGATGCTTCAATTAAATATAATTGAACCATCTTCATCACCATATTCTTCTTCTATGGTAATCATTAGGAAGAAGGACAACAATATACGTCTTTGCGTAGATTACAGGAAATTAAACAAAGTTACAAAATTCGATGCGGAACCGTTACCTCTTTTAGACGACTTATTGGAGAGATTATCTCATGCCACATTCTTTTCGAAATTTGACCTTTCAAAGGGCTATTGGCAAGTGCCACTCACTCCTAAAGCAAAGCCATTCACCGCTTTCTCGACGCCACGGGGTCTTTTTCAATGGAATTTTATGCCATTCGGATTAATGAATGCGCCAGCTACCTTTGTACGCATGATGCGCCGCATATTGTCTCATCGTCCCGATGTCATTACTTATATAGATGACATCTGTCTTTTCAGTGACTCTTGGGATGAACATATTCATGGATTAAAAGCTTTACTTTCTACCTTACGGGATTATAACTTAACAGCGAAACCTTCAAAGGCTTTTGTCGGTTTTCATGACATCTCATTTCTGGGTCACCGCATAGGTCATGGTTTCATGTATACAGAAGACAGTAACGTCTCTAAAATTTTAAACATCTCAGCACCTAAGACAAAAAAAAAACAAGTTAGGTCGCTTTTAGGACTAATACAGTTCTATTCAAAATTCATCCCTCATTTGTCTACTATAACTGCACCTTTGTCGTCTCTACTGAAGAAAGGCACATCTAATGTAATAAAGTGGTCGCAGGATCACCAAACGGCGTTAGACTATATAAAACGATTTTTTTCAAATGAACCTTTTTTGAGGTTGCCTAACAAAAATCTCACCTTCATTCTTCGCAGTGATGCTTCTTCCTACGCTATCGCTGCAGTTTTGATGCAGGAATATAACGGCACCTTATTTCCGGTGATGTACGTGTCCAGAAAACTTACGGAGAGCGAACTCAAATACTCCGTTCTCGATAAGGAGCTCCTCGCATTAGTGTGGGCAATCACAAAACTGGAACGTTACCTTCTCGGTTCACACTTTGTGGTGGAATCTGATCAAAAAGCTCTTACCGCACTGAACACTAAGAATGTTCAAATCATCGAAGTCAGCGCGTTACGCTATAGCGCTTCAACCATTCAATTTTGAAATACGAGCTATTCCTGGAGTGAAGAATGTTTTCGCAGACTGTTTGTCGAGATGCCCAAGCGAACTTGTCGAAACTAAACCACTTCCAGTTGTTGAAACATCCTCACCGATAACATGAATAACTTTGTACATTATCATTGATAGTACATCTATAAAAACTGGTTATATAACTGAAGTATTCGTATAAGTATAACTTTCATGATATACTTACTTATAGATTATAACATTACTTCTTGTGTGGTAACATTTTGTTAGTGCGGGAACATTGATACTATAGTAACGTTTTATTATAACGGGAACAGTGGTATTTGAGTAACATTTTATTAGAACGGGAACATTGGTACTACAGTAACTTTTTATTAGTATGTAAACATTGTTAAGAGCGACAAATATACATTTGTTATTCCTATGGAACATATTACACTACATATCGTGTTCGAGAATATATTTTATCGTGTATGGAACATTTAGAACATCATCTCGTCGATTACTAACTAGTTGTAACTGAACATTGACAATGATAGTGATATTGGAATTACTTAGAATATATTAGTAACTGGTTATTTGTTGGTAATTAAGAAATATATTAATTAGAATAATTCAATTTAATCTATTTAATTGATTATGGATCACACACATACTAACTTTCTTAGTTGTCACGTAATATCTACATTCACGGGTCTTAGTTATGATATCTCACTGTTAGATCACTAGTCAACCGTACTAGTGTTAGAAAACATTAAGTGTGTTGATTCTTAAAGTGTTTAATTTTGCATTGCTTCATTTTTGCACATTGTATTTTCAATTTTTCTGTTTTATTGATTCTCTTGTCATTGATCATCATCAGTGTTGCTGTTCATTTTCATTTTTGAAATCATATGTTTCAAATTTTTTTGAAAACTTAGTTGAATTTTATTATCATCTTTTTTATGGTTTTTTTTTTCATTTTTCATTTTCAACTTGTTTTTACTTCGAATATTACCACATCGTTCCAAAGTAGGTCGATGGTGGATGTGTGCTTTAATGCATACTATCATTTAGTTATATTGATTTCGTTTAATATTCTTTTCTTAATATGGTATAACTTTATGCATTTCATATCTTGTTGTAGTTTTGACTCACCTCTCTCGGGTACTAAGTTCAAAAAAAAAAAATTAATAGAATTAATTTTTTTAAGGGGAGGTGATAAGGGAGCTGTTACGTACATTTATTACCTAAGGGGGTAGTCTTCGGTCCTGCCAAATGTACGCACCAGTTTTATATAGTTATATTATTTGTGCGTTCGATTGATTCACGCACTGACGTGCACAATGCAGTGTGAGTTGCTTTGGACGCACGGGTAACCTAGTTTGGGGGATTGTGACGTCATGTTTTGAACGGGGTAGTTCGGACCTTGTTGATGTCCGAGATATATTTCTTGGAAATTGCTGGCAAGTTTGAAGAAGCCATTATGTTATATTGATTCTACTGGTATTCATGATGAAACCTATAGTAGAAGTATCAAGTAAGTGTCGCCCCAGGTCATATCAAATATTTATTGAATTAAATTAAAGTATTAGGCTGCTCCTAGTTTGATCTAGCGGGAATTCATCATAGCATGTCATTCCTAGAATGGACAGACGGAGTCGTTAGCCCTTTTGAATTACCGTAGAGGGATGATACCTACGAGTGAACGAAGTTAATTGATTCGTATGCTTCACATGTTTTATATGCCGTATTTTGTCAATGCCAAAGTCGTGGCATGGATATAAAGAGAGGTTAGCCAACACCCAAATTCTAACCTGGTCGTATTGTTGTGGATGACTTTATTTGGATGTTTACAAATATATGCTACATAAGTGGTAGGAAGAAAGTCTGGGAATACGGGACAGTTTTTTTTTTTTTTTTGCGGGATTCAGTGATATGGGAATACGTATTTAGTTGGATTGTCCTCAGACTGAAAGGATTTTACGGAGTATCCATTTTATCTGTACTGTTTCAAAGGTTAGCATGCCATTACTGGATTCTTATTACGTGAATGTAAGGAAGGGTTTGAAAGGGATCTACGCTATACCTCAAACCACCATCATAGATGTACATCCAATTTTTGTCAGCGTATCATTACTATGCCGTCATCCATGTTTGATTGTCTCCGTCGCCAGAGCATGGTAACCACTACGCTAGCGCGGCTCCCTTTACGGGTATGATATCAAAATTGATCCTTGAACATGAACTGTTTACACACGATAGACGTCCTTGGAAGCTTCAACGGACTTTCGAAAAATGTATATTAGAGGGTAACCGAAGTGATCCTTAGCTCAATTGGATAGAAGAGGGCTTGATTCTTGAAGAATCTCCAAGAATTTGAGAGTATGATCAGTAACTTTAAAGTATGACATTTTGCATCTGTAATCTGTAACCATGATCGTCGTGTGTGTTCCACTCTATATATGTGTCACGTCAAATAAAATACATGTACAGTCATCAACAGACTTGTGTACTGCCAATAAGTGACCAATTAAACCCCTACTTGTTGGAGTTCGTTTGAAGAACAGTTTTTTTGACATTTTGTTCCTATTCAACCATTCGCGTTATGAAGATCAATACCATTATAACGAACGGACTCAACAGTAATTGGTATGCCAGTGTGGTCTGGAATTAATAATTTCAAAGGAACGTACTCAATCAAAGTATCGTCTGAAAAGAAGATTTGTACCTTCAAGGCGACCACACCTCAAATTTGGAACTTATTGTAAAAATAAGTCAAAATCACCTGACGGTTACAACAAGCTCAAGGTCATCAATCAACCTCCACGTCAAGTTTAACAGTGACTGACTGCCTTGGGATCACCTATTCGTCATTATTTCGTGCGAGCTGTTCATATATACGCAGAGCGAAGTATTTTATCCTCATACGTACATCCACGGAGACGAGGCACATTATTTTTTCCCGGCACACGCGAGATGAGTATAACGTGTTTTCGTTGTACCTTTTATTATTATTAGCTGTGCCTTCGATACTTATGTCCATCTGTACATTTTCCGTGTTACATGTTCTGTGTTTTGTGCATTCTTCGTGGGAGGTAGGGAGGTTGATCTGACGAACGAGATCCATCTCGAAGCCAATTCGGGCTCTTCGTCAGACGTTCTGTAGGGCTCGTCTTGTAAGTTTCAATTGAGCGATAATTCCGGTACAAGGCTAGAAACCTTGCCGAAGTTCCGATCGCTAATTGTTCCTTATAATAGTATCTGTTTAGCTGTTTCGTCAAGTTTTATTGTTGTTTCTCGTAGTTATTTTTACTCGTATTTTAGTTTTATAATGAATTTTGTTTGTATTATGCGTCCTTCTAATCTTCCTGTCGTTCAGTTTTTTACAAAACCTATGTTTTTACACTGTGTTGTCAATTGTCTTGTGCATTATTGGATCGTAGATGTCATCGTAAATTTTTACGACATTCTATTTTAGTTCCACATTTTTTTTTATTTTATTTGATTTCTACGACTGTAGTCATTTGTCTTGATTATCGTGTCGTGTCAGTATTGTGCTATTGTCTGTCACGTTATTGCTTTCACACCATTTCATGTTATAAATTACATTATTGATTATTAATATTATTGCCTATTATATAACTTGATTTTACCGTTCTAGGACAGGAACGAAGACCACTAGTTGTAGTAACACTTTTAAGTAGTATTATTACATAATAATATTGAATAATGTCTACCTTAGACTATTTTATTAAGCAGGCTAAGGCGCTTAATATACCTCAGGAAGAGATTAGAGCATTTGCACTTGCAGAATATAAGAAAGCTCAAGAAATAGAAGCTGAACAGAGAAAGCTAGAAACTTTAAGATTACAAAATTTGAAATCTGAGGCGGAGGAGAATGAGAAAAAAAAAAATGAGATTAGCCGCTGAATTAGAAGAAAAAACGATTTCAGCGAGAGGCAGAACAGAAGCAAAGGGAGGCTGAAGAAAGACTTAAGATTGAGATGGAAAATAAACAAAAGGAAATGGAAGAAAGAAGATTAATAGCTGAAAAAGAGATGGAAGTTAAACAAAAAGAAATGGCAGAAAGAAGATTAATAGCTGAACAAAATACAAAACGACTTCAGCTTGAGATGGAAGAGAATGAAAAAAAACGACAGCATGAACTGAAATTAGCAGAGTCAGAATATGAGAGACTTAGGTTAACTCAGGAAGCTAATTCTCAGAGAACTTTTGAAAGCCAAACTTCATCCAGACATGATCATTTTAAGGAAATTCACCTTAAATTACCTAAATTTAATCCACCGTCGGATGACATAATATTTTTCCTAGATAGATATGAGGCCACTTGTATTTCTTATAACGTGGATAAAACACTGTATTGCACATATTTATCCAGGTTACTTACTGGTGATGCTTTAGCAGTTTATCATACTACCAGTATTAATGAAAGAATGATTATAATGCTCTTAGAGCCGCACTTCTGAAGAAATTTCAAATGACAGAAGATGAATACCGATTAAGATTTCGTACATTACTACCGCAATCAAGCATAAATTTCAGTGATTTTCTGTCACAAATACGACTAACCCTAGAAAGATGGATCGAATTATCCAAAATTGAAAAGTCGTATGAAGGTCTCTTCGATTTACTGATGCGCGATAAGGTACTATCGTCTGTAAATCCTACATTTCTCGCATTTTTACACGAACGGAAACCTTTATCAATGAAAGACTTAGAAGAACATGCAAAAAATTTTTGCACTGCTCACCCAACCATGGATCTAAGTAATGCACATATTAAGAATGAATTGCCTGTTGCTTTTGCAGCACAACAAAACAATTTTTCACGAAATCGTTCTTTTAGTGCTGACAGGTATGTCAATAAGGGAAATAATCACAATTTTAACAATGATAACTTTTACAAAGGGAAGCAATTTCAACAATCTGCTCCATTTAATGTTTCTTGGAACCAAACTCACAGATCGCGAGATTTTGGTAACAATAATTTTAAAAATAATCAGGGACATTATAATAAACAAAACTGGAGATCAAGATCTCAGGGTCCACAAAACAGACAAGGTTCTTGGAATAAAAATTTTAAAGAACAGCATAACTTTAATTATACAAATTATCGGACTCATCCGAATTTTAACTCTAGTAGAAACGACAATTATGGCAATTTTAATGCAAATAATCAAAATCGATCGCGTCTTAGAGATAGATCGTCAAGTAATACGGGTAGACATTCTAATGTCGCTTTAAGTGATACACAGGCTAACATTGAACAGGGTAAAGTAACTGAAACTCACAATGCTATGTCTTGTTCTCTTGATTGTACCCAGGTGAAAGACTGTCCAGAATGCTCGACTCTTTTCCAGCCTAAGGCGATCACGACGCTGCGTTGCGGACATACCTTGCCTAGTCTACCTGTAGTCTGTACGGCCACTGCTGCGTCAGTACACCAGGGACAGGGCTCTCTTAAGTTTAACAAGGGATTTGTCAACAACATTTCATGCTCTCTTCTATTTGACTCAGGTTGTAGCACTGTGGGCGTCCGGACTTCGCTGATCAACCCAAGTTGTGCCACGGGCAGGGTTGTCAAGTGTGTGACTTTTGGTGGCACCGTTGAAACATTTCCCACTGCTATTATTGACCTTAATACACCATTTTTTTCAGGAAAGATCCAGGCATGTCTCCTTCCGAATCCAATTTGTGATTTAATACTTGGTCGCATACATGGTATTAAAGAGTGTACACCACAGCAAATTGCTGAATGGGAAGAGCGACATATTCAAACTGCAAATGCAGTAGTGACTAGAGCGCAAGCTACTAATATGTCGCATGATACACCTATTGAACCTACAGTTCATACCACTTGTGATGATGATGCTCCTATTTCACGGGAGTTGTTTGCAACATTGCAAAAGAATGATGATTCATTAAAAAAAATTTTTCAGTATGTGAACAAAAAGAATACCAGCAACAAACTTGCAAAATCTAGACATGACTTTATACTTAAAAATGGGATTTTGGTTAGAGTAATACGTGAAAAGGATTCATCCTTATGTTATCAGATCTTAGTCCCATCCTCTATGAGATCTCGTATATTACGACATGCGCATGACTCTCAATGTGCAGGCCATATGGGTTTTTCGCGTACCAAATCCAGAGTGCTTTCGGCATTCTACTGGCCAGGCGTCCATAGGGACATCACTCTCTATTGTCGGTCCTGTTTGATATGTCAGGAAGTTAAAGTACGGGGTCCATTTCATGCGGCTCCTATTCAAGCTGCGGACATCCCGATTAGACCATTTGATAAAATGGCTATAGACATTATTGGTCCGATGCTTCCATCTGCTAGAGGGCATACGCATATTCTTACGTGCATTGATATGTGCACTCGTTGGCCTGAGGCCATCCCTCTCAAGAACACTTCATCTGCCAGTGTAGCAGAGGCATTGATGTTAATCTTCTCACGCATTGGTTTTCCACGGAAAATCTTGTCGGATCATGGGGTTCAGTTCATTTCTGAATCCATGTCTCAAGTTATGAAGACATTAGGTATAGACAGATCTCTTAGTTCTATTTATCATCCGATGTCAAATGGGTTAATTGAGCGTCTCAATAGGACACTCAAGCAGTTGTTGGGTAAGATGACCCAAGACCATCCCCAAGACTGGGATCGGGTCATACCCGCTGCTCTGTTCGCGTATCGCGAAGTACAAAATCAAGCCACGGGGTTTTCTCCGTTCCAGCTAGTTTTTGGCATGCAACCACGCGGTCCGATGTCGTTAATCCACGACTTATTGGTTGACGAGAATATTGAAGAGGAAACTCAATCCTCTTATGAGTATGTGATCTCTCTGAGAAAGAGAATCATAGATGCTTGTAGACTAGCTACTGCATCATCCGAACAAGCCAAAGAAAAAGCTCGTCTATTTGCAAACAAGTATAGACGTCTTCGCCAGCTTATTCCTGGTGACGAAGCTTTTGTATTACTCCCTGCGCATAACAATCGTCTTTTAATTACCTGGAGAGGTCCTTTCAGGATCATCTCAAGAATATCCGATGTCGACTACATCGTTGATGTTAATGGTAAACATAAAACCTTCCACATTAACATGTTGAAGGAGTATTACTCACGTCCTGATTATCTACAGTCAGTGTTCCAGGCAACTGACGATCCTACACCTCCTATTCAACACTATTCTAGTTTGTCAGTCATCCAAGAAGAAGAATCTTCTTTCGATGATGTACAACTACCAATACCAGTTGTACCACTCCATTCCACTGAGAAATGGAATGATGTTACAATCTCATCTACTCTTTCGGCTGATCAACGTCAGCAAGTCTCTAATATTCTACACTCGTATGAGGATGTCCTCACTGACATCCCAGGTCATACGTCAGTCATCCAACATGACATTATTCTGACTGACGATACGCCTATTCGAGTTCGCCCATATCCTATCCCTTTACACTTTCGTGATAAGGTTGATAAGGAATTGGATGAGATGCTTCAATTAAATATAATTGAACCATCTTCATCACCATATTCTTCTTCAATGGTAATCATTAGGAAGAAGGACAACAATATACGTCTTTGCGTAGATTACAGGAAATTAAACAAAGTTACAAAATTCGATGCGGAACCGTTACCTCTTTTAGACGACTTATTGGAGAGATTATCTCATGCCACATTCTTTTCGAAATTTGACCTTTCAAAGGGCTATTGGCAAGTGCCACTCACTCCTAAAGCAAAGCCATTCACCGCTTTCTCGACGCCACGGGGTCTTTTTCAATGGAATTTTATGCCATTCGGATTAATGAATGCGCCAGCTACCTTTGTACGCATGATGCGCCGCATATTGTCTCATCGTCCCGATGTCATTACTTATATAGATGACATCTGTCTTTTCAGTGACTCTTGGGATGAACATATTCATGGATTAAAAGCTTTACTTTCTACCTTACGGGATTATAACTTAACAGCGAAACCTTCAAAGGCTTTTGTCGGTTTTCATGACATCTCATTTCTGGGTCACCGCATAGGTCATGGTTTCATGTATACAGAAGACAGTAACGTCTCTAAAATTTTAAACATCTCAGCACCTAAGACAAAAAAACAAGTTAGGTCGCTTTTAGGACTAATACAGTTCTATTCAAAATTCATCCCTCATTTGTCTACTATAACTGCACCTTTGTCGTCTCTACTGAAGAAAGGCACATCTAATGTAATAAAGTGGTCGCAGGATCACCAAACGGCGTTAGACTATATAAAACGATTTTTTTCAAATGAACCTTTTTTGAGGTTGCCTAACAAAAATCTCACCTTCATTCTTCGCAGTGATGCTTCTTCCTACGCTATCGCTGCAGTTTTGATGCAGGAATATAACGGCACCTTATTTCCGGTGATGTACGTGTCCAGAAAACTTACGGAGAGCGAACTCAAATACTCCGTTCTCGATAAGGAGCTCCTCGCATTAGTGTGGGCAATCACAAAACTGGAACGTTACCTTCTCGGTTCACACTTTGTGGTGGAATCTGATCAAAAAGCTCTTACCGCACTGAACACTAAGAATGTCAAATCATCAAAGTCAGCGCGTTACGCTATAGCGCTTCAACCATTCAATTTTGAAATACGAGCTATTCCTGGAGTGAAGAATGTTTTCGCAGAGACTGTTTGTCGAGATGCCCAAGCGAACTTGTCGAAACTAAACCACTTCCAGATGTTGAAACATCCTCACCGATAACATGAATAACTTTGTACATTATCATTGATAGTACATCTATAAAAACTGGTTATATAACTGAAGTATTCGTATAAGTATAACTTTCATGATATACTTACTTATAGATTATAACATTACTTCTTGTGTGGTAACATTTTGTTAGTGCGGGAACATTGATACTATAGTAACGTTTTATTAGAACGGGAACAGTGGTATTTGAGTAACATTTTATTAGAACGGGAACATTGGTACTACAGTAACTTTTTATTAGTATGTAAACATTGTTAAGAGCGACAAATATACATTTGTTATTCCTATGGAACATATTACACTACATATCGTGTTCGAGAATATATTTTATCGTGTATGGAACATTTAGAACATCATCTCGTCGATTACTAACTAGTTGTAACTGAACATTGACAATGAGTGATATTGGAATTACTTTAAATATATTAGTAACTGGTTATATGTTGGTTATTAAGAAATGTATTAATTAGAATAATTCAATTTAATCTATTTAATTGATTATGGATCACACACATACTTACTTTCTTAGTTGTCACTTAATACCTACATTCACGGGTCTTAGTTATGATATCTCACTGTTAGATCACTAGTCAACCGTACTAGTGTTAGAAAACATTAAGTGTGTTGATTCTTAAAGTGTTTAATTTTGCATTGCTTCATTTTTGCACATTGTATTTTCAATTTTTCTGTTTTATTGATTCTCTTGTCATTGATCATCATCAGTGTTGCTGTTCATTTTCATTTTTGAAATCATATGTTTCAAATTTTTTTGAAAACTTAGTTGAATTTTATTATCATTTTTTTTTTAATGGTTTTTTTTTTCATTTTTCATTTTCAACTTGTTTTTACTTCGAATATTACCACATCGTTCCAAAGTAGGTCGATGGTGGATGTGTGCTTTAATGCATACTATCATTTAGTTATATTGATTTCGTTTAATATTCTTTTCTTAATATGGTATAACTTTATGCATTTCATATCTTGTTGTAGTTTTGACTCACCTCTCTCGGGTACTAAGTTCAAAAAAAAAAAATTAATAGAATTAATTTTTTTTAAGGGGAGGTGATAAGGGAGCTGTTACGTACATTTATTACCTAAGGGGGTAGTCTTCGGTCCTGCCAAATGTACGCACCAGTTTTATATAGTTATATTATTTGTGCGTTCGATTGATTCACGCACTGACGTGCACAATGCAGTGTGAGTTGCTTTGGACGCACGGGTAACCTAGTTTAGGGATTGTGACGTCATGTTTTGAACGGGGTAGTTCGGACCTTGTTGATGTCCGAGATATATTTCTTGGAAATTGCTGGCAAGTTTGAAGAAGCCATTATGTTATATTGATTCTACTGGTATTCATGATGAAACCTATAGTAGAAGTATCAAGTAAGTGTCGCCCCAGGTCATATCAAACTGTTTATTATTGAATTAAATTAAATTATTAGGCTGCTCCTAGTTTGATCTAGCGGGAATTCATCATAGCATGTCATTCCTAGAATGGACAGACGGAGTCGTTAGCCCTTTTGAATTACCGTAGAGGGATGATACCTACGAGTGAACGAAGTTAATTGATTCGTATGCTTCACATGTTTTATATGCCGTATTTTGTCAATGCCAAAGTCGTGGCATGGATTTTAAAGAGAGGTTAGCCACAACACAGAATTAACCTGGTTGTTTTTTTGTGGGTGATTTTATTTGGAGGTTTACAAAATTTTGCTACATAAGTATTATATGAAAAAAGTCTGGGAATTTTACGGTTTTTCTTTTTTTTTTTTTTTCTTTTTTTTTTTTTTTTTTTTTTTTTTTTTTTTTTTGAATGCGGGACGCCCGTGATATCGAGGCGAAATCTCAGGTATTTAGTTTATTGTCCTAACCTGAAATTGGTTTACGTGAGTATCCCTTTTTTCTTGTACAGAGACAGGTGTCCCTCGCCATTCAGGCAGATACTCGCCGATTTCGGAGGTACCCATTACAGCTGGGTCGGCTCAGGAGCCGCCAATCCCTGGTCGACGACACTCCTTCAAATGTCCTCGCCAGGTCTCGAGTTAATCCAGTCCAAATCCCGGTCGACGAAAAATCCTCAAATGCCGTCACCCGGGTTTGATCCTGTATCACCCGGTCGCCAGAGCGGTGTGGTAACCACTACGCTAGCGCGGCTCCCTTTACGGGTATGATATCAAAGATTGATCCTTGAACATGAATCCGTTTACCACGATAGACGTCCTTGGAAGAAGGTCAACGGACTTCATCGAAAAATGTATATTAGAGGGTAACCGAAGTGATCCTTAGCTCAATTGGATAGAAGAGGACTTGATTATTGAAGAATCTCCAAGAATTTGAGAGTATGATCAGCAACTTTAAAAGTATGACATTTGCATCTGTAATCTGTAACCATGATCGTCTTGTGTGTTCCACTCTATATATGTGTCACGTCAAATAAAATACATGTACCGTTATCAACAGACTTGTGTACTGCCAATAAGTAACAAGTTAAACCCCTACTTGTTGGAGTTCGTTTGAAGAACAGTTTTCTGACATTTTTGTTCCTATTCAACCATTCGCGTTATGAAGATCAATACCATTATAGAAAGAAACGGCCCAACAGTAATTGGTATGCCAGTGTGGTCTGGAAATAAATAATTTCACAGGAACGTACTCAATCAAAGTATCGTTTGAAAAGAAGAGTTGTACTTTCAAGGCGACAACACCTCAAATTTGGAACTTATTGTGAAAATAAATCAGAATCAACTGACGGTTACAAAATGCTCAAGGTCATCAATCAACCTCCACGTCAAGTTGTACAGTGACTAACTGCCGTGGGATCACCTATTCGACATTATTACGTGCGAGCTGGTGCTGTATACGCAGAGCGAAGTATTTATCCTCAGACGTACATCCACGGAGACGAGGCACATTGTTTTTTCCGGCACACGCGAGATAAGTATAACCTGCTTTCGTTATACATTTTATTATTTTAGCTGTGCCTTCGATATATTCATGTCCATCTGTACATTTTCCGTGTTACATGTTATATGTTGTGCATTCTTCGTGGGAGGTAGGGAGGTTGATCTGACGAACGAGATCCATCTCGAAGCCAATTCGGGCTCTTCGTCAGACGTTCTGTAGGGCTCGTCTTGTAAGTTTCAATTGAGCGATAATTCCGGTACAAGGCTAGAAACCTTGCCGAAGTTCCGATCGCTAATTGTTCCTTATAATAGTATCTGTTTAGCTGTTTCGTCAAGTTTTAATTGTTGTTTCTCGTAGTTATTTTTACTCGTATTTTAGTTTTATAATGAATTTTGTTTGTATTATGCGTCCTTCTAATCTTCCTGTCGTTCAGTTTTTTACAAAACCTATGTTTTTACACTGTGTTGTCAATTGTCTTGTGCATTATTGGATCGTAGATGTCATCGTAAATTTTTACGACATTCTATTTTAGTTCCACATTTTTATTTTATTTGATTTCTACGACTGTAGTCATTTGTCTTGATTATCGTGTCGTGTCAGTATTGTGCTATTGTCTGTCACGTTATTGCTTTCACACCATTTCATGTTATAAATTACATTATTGATTATTAATATTATTGCCTATTATATAACTTGATTTTACCGTTCTAGGACAGGAACGAAGACCACTAGTTGTAGTAACACTTTTAAGTAGTATTATTACATAATAATATTGAATAATGTCTACCTTAGACTATTTTATTAAGCAGGCTAAGGCGCTTAATATACCTCAGGAAGAGATTAGAGCATTTGCACTTGCAGAATATAAGAAAGCTCAAGAAATAGAAGCTGAACAGAGAAAGCTAGAAACTTTAAGATTACAAAATTTGAAATCTGAGGCGGAGGAGAATGAGAAAAAAATGAGATTAGCCGCTGAATTAGAAGAAAAACGATTTCAGCGAGAGGCAGAACAGAAGCAAAGGGAGGCTGAAGAAAGACTTAAGATTGAGATGAAAAATAAACAAAAGGAAATGGAAGAAAGAAGATTAATAGCTGAAAAAGAGATGGAAGTTAAACAAAAAGAAATGGCAGAAAGAAGATTAATAGCTGAACAAAATACATTACGACTTCAGCTTGAGATGGAAAGAGAAAAAANAAAACGACAGCATGAACTGAAATTAGCAGAGTCAGAATATGAGAGACTTAGGTTAACTCAGGAAGCTAATTCTCAGAGAACTTTTGAAAGCCAAACTTCATCCAGACATGATCATTTTAAGGAAATTCACCTTAAATTACCTAAATTTAATCCACCGTCGGATGACATAATATTTTTCCTAGATAGATATGAGGCCACTTGTATTTCTTATAACGTGGATAAAACACTGTATTGCACATATTTATCCAGGTTACTTACTGGTGATGCTTTAGCAGTTTATCATACTACCAGTATTAATGAGAAGAATGATTATAATGCTCTTAGAGCCGCACTTCTGAAAAAATATCAAATGACAGAAGATGAATACCGATTAAGATTTCGTACATTACTACCGCAATCAAGCAGAAATTTCAGTGATTTTCTGTCACAAATACGACTAACCCTAGAAAGATGGATCGAATTATCCAAAATTGAAAAGTCGTATGAAGGTCTCTTCGATTTACTGATGCGCGATAAGGTACTATCGTCTGTAAATCCTACATTTCTCGCATTTTTACACGAACGGAAACCTTTATCAATGAAAGACTTAGAAGAACATGCAAAAAATTTTTGCACTGCTCACCCAACCATGGATCTAAGTAATGCACATATTAAGAATGAATTGCCTGTTGCTTTTGCAGCACAACAAAACAATTTTTCACGAAATCGTTCTTTTAGTGCTGACAGGTATGTCAATAAGGGAAATAATCACAATTTTAACAATGATAACTTTTACAAAGGGAAGCAATTTCAACAATCTGCTCCATTTAATGTTTCTTGGAACCAAACTCACAGATCGCGAGATTTTGGTAACAATAATTTTAAAAATAATCAGGGACATTATAATAAACAAAACTGGAGATCAAGATCTCAGGGTCCACAAAACAGACAAGGTTCTTGGAATAAAAATTTTAAAGAACAGCATAACTTTAATTATACAAATTATCGGACTCATCCGAATTTTAACTCTAGTAGAAAAGACAATTATTGCAATTTTAATGCAAATAATCAAAATCGATCGCGTCGACGAGATAGATCGTTGAGTAATACGAATAGACATTCTAATGTCGCTTTTAGTGATACACAGGCTAACATTGAACAGGGTAAAGTAACTGAAACTCACAATGCTATGTCTTGTTCTCTTGATTGTACCCAGGTGAAAGACTGTCCAGAATGCTCGACTCTTTTCCAGCCTAAGGCGATCACGACGCTGCGTTGCGGACATACCTTGCCTAGTCTACCTGTAGTCTGTACGGCCACTGCTGCGTCAGTACACCAGGGACAGGGCTCTCTTAAGTTTAACAAGGGATTTGTCAACAACATTTCATGCTCTCTTCTATTTGACTCAGGTTGTAGCACTGTGGGCGTCCGGACTTCGCTGATCAACCCAAGTTGTGCCACGGGCAGGGTTGTCAAGTGTGTGACTTTTGGTGGCACCGTTGAAACATTTCCCACTGCTATTATTGACCTTAATACACCATTTTTTTCAGGAAAGATCCAGGCATGTCTCCTTCCGAATCCAATTTGTGATTTAATACTTGGTCGCATACATGGTATTAAAGAGTGTACACCACAGCAAATTGCTGAATGGGAAGAGCGACATATTCAAACTGCAAATGCAGTAGTGACTAGAGCGCAAGCTACTAATATGTCGCATGATACACCTATTGAACCTACAGTTCATACCACTTGTGATGATGATGCTCCTATTTCACGGGAGTTGTTTGCAACATTGCAAAAGAATGATGATTCATTAAAAAAAAATTTTCAGTATGTGAACAAAAAGAATACCAGCAACAAACTTGCAAAATCTAGACATGAATTTATACTTAAAAATGGGATTTTGGTTAGAGTAATACGTGAAAAGGATTCATCCTTATGTTATCAGATCTTAGTCCCATCCTCTATGAGATCTCGTATATTACGACATGCGCATGACTCTCAATGTGCAGGCCATATGGGTTTTTCGCGTACCAAATCCAGAGTGCTTTCGGCATTCTACTGGCCAGGCGTCCATAGGGACATCACTCTCTATTGTCGGTCCTGTTTGATATGTCAGGAAGTTAAAGTACGGGGTCCATTTCATGCGGCTCCTATTCAAGCTGCGGACATCCCGATTAGACCATTTGATAAAATGGCTATAGACATTATTGGTCCGATGCTTCCATCTGCTAGAGGGCATACGCATATTCTTACGTGCATTGATATGTGCACTCGTTGGCCTGAGGCCATCCCTCTCAAGAACACTTCATCTGCCAGTGTAGCAGAGGCATTGATGTTAATCTTCTCACGCATTGGTTTTCCACGGAAAATCTTGTCGGATCATGGGGTTCAGTTCATTTCTGAATCCATGTCTCAAGTTATGAAGACATTAGGTATAGACAGATCTCTTAGTTCTATTTATCATCCGATGTCAAATGGGTTAATTGAGCGTCTCAATAGGACACTCAAGCAGTTGTTGGGTAAGATGACCCAAGACCATCCCCAAGACTGGGATCGGGTCATACCCGCTGCTCTGTTCGCGTATCGCGAAGTACAAAATCAAGCCACGGGGTTTTCTCCGTTCCAGCTAGTTTTTGGCATGCAACCACGCGGTCCGATGTCGTTAATCCACGACTTATTGGTTGACGAGAATATTGAAGAGGAAACTCAATCCTCTTATGAGTATGTGATCTCTCTGAGAAAGAGAATCATAGATGCTTGTAGACTAGCTACTGCATCATCCGAACAAGCCAAAGAAAAAGCTCGTCTATTTGCAAACAAGTATAGACGTCTTCGCCAGCTTATTCCTGGTGACGAAGCTTTTGTATTACTCCCTGCGCATAACAATCGTCTTTTAATTACCTGGAGAGGTCCTTTCAGGATCATCTCAAGAATATCCGATGTCGACTACATCGTTGATGTTAATGGTAAACATAAAACCTTCCACATTAACATGTTGAAGGAGTATTACTCACGTCCTGATTATCTACAGTCAGTGTTCCAGGCAACTGACGATCCTACACCTCCTATTCAACACTATTCTAGTTTGTCAGTCATCCAAGAAGAAGAATCTTCTTTCGATGATGTACAACTACCAATACCAGTTGTACCACTCCATTCCACTGAGAAATGGAATGATGTTACAATCTCATCTACTCTTTCGGCTGATCAACGTCAGCAAGTCTCTAATATTCTACACTCGTATGAGGATGTCCTCACTGACATCCCAGGTCATACGTCAGTCATCCAACATGACATTATTCTGACTGACGATACGCCTATTCGAGTTCGCCCATATCCTATCCCTTTACACTTTCGTGATAAGGTTGATAAGGAATTGGATGAGATGCTTCAATTAAATATAATTGAACCATCTTCATCACCATATTCTTCTTCAATGGTAATCATTAGGAAGAAGGACAACAATATACGTCTTTGCGTAGATTACAGGAAATTAAACAAAGTTACAAAATTCGATGCGGAACCGTTACCTCTTTTAGACGACTTATTGGAGAGATTATCTCATGCCACATTCTTTTCGAAATTTGACCTTTCAAAGGGCTATTGGCAAGTGCCACTCACTCCTAAAGCAAAGCCATTCACCGCTTTCTCGACGCCACGGGGTCTTTTTCAATGGAATTTTATGCCATTCGGATTAATGAATGCGCCAGCTACCTTTGTACGCATGATGCGCCGCATATTGTCTCATCGTCCCGATGTCATTACTTATATAGATGACATCTGTCTTTTCAGTGACTCTTGGGATGAACATATTCATGGATTAAAAGCTTTACTTTCTACCTTACGGGATTATAACTTAACAGCGAAACCTTCAAAGGCTTTTGTCGGTTTTCATGACATCTCATTTCTGGGTCACCGCATAGGTCATGGTTTCATGTATACAGAAGACAGTAACGTCTCTAAAATTTTAAACATCTCAGCACCTAAGACAAAAAAAAACAAGTTAGGTCGCTTTTAGGACTAATACAGTTCTATTCAAAATTCATCCCTCATTTGTCTACTATAACTGCACCTTTGTCGTCTCTACTGAAGAAAGGCACATCTAATGTAATAAAGTGGTCGCAGGATCACCAAACGGCGTTAGACTATATAAAACGATTTTTTTCAAATGAACCTTTTTTGAGGTTGCCTAACAAAAATCTCACCTTCATTCTTCGCAGTGATGCTTCTTCCTACGCTATCGCTGCAGTTTTGATGCAGGAATATAACGGCACCTTATTTCCGGTGATGTACGTGTCCAGAAAACTTACGGAGAGCGAACTCAAATACTCCGTTCTCGATAAGGAGCTCCTCGCATTAGTGTGGGCAATCACAAAACTGGAACGTTACCTTCTCGGTTCACACTTTGTGGTGGAATCTGATCAAAAAGCTCTTACCGCACTGAACACTAAGAATGTCAAATCATCAAAGTCAGCGCGTTACGCTATAGCGCTTCAACCATTCAATTTTGAAATACGAGCTATTCCTGGAGTGAAGAATGTTTTCGCAGACTGTTTGTCGAGATGCCCAAGCGAACTTGTCGAAACTAAACCACTTCCAGTTGTTGAAACATCCTCACCGATAACATGAATAACTTTGTACATTATCATTGATAGTACATCTATAAAAAACTGGTTATATAACTGAAGTATTCGTATAAGTATAACTTTCATGATATACTTACTTATAGATTATAACATTACTTCTTGTGTGGTAACATTTTGTTAGTGCGGGAACATTGATACTATAGTAACGTTTTATTATAACGGGAACAGTGGTATTTGAGTAACATTTTATTAGAACGGGAACATTGGTACTACAGTAACTTTTTATTAGTATGTAAACATTGTTAAGAGCGACAAATATACATTTGTTATTCCTATGGAACATATTACACTACATATCGTGTTCGAGAATATATTTTATCGTGTATGGAACATTTAGAACATCATCTCGTCGATTACTAACTAGTTGTAACTGAACATTGACAATGAGTGATATTGGAATTACTTAGAATATATTAGTAACTGGTTATTTGTTGGTAATTAAGAAATATATTAATTAGAATAATTCAATTTAATCTATTTAATTGATTATGGATCACACACATACTAACTTTCTTAGTTGTCACGTAATATCTACATTCACGGGTCTTAGTTATGATATCTCACTGTTAGATCACTAGTCAACCGTACTAGTGTTAGAAAACATTAAGTGTGTTGATTCTTAAAGTGTTTAATTTTGCATTGCTTCATTTTTGCACATTGTATTTTCAATTTTTCTGTTTTATTGATTCTCTTGTCATTGATCATCATCAGTGTTGCTGTTCATTTTCATTTTTGAAATCATATGTTTCAAATTTTTTTGAAAACTTAGTTGAATTTTATTATCTTCTTTTTTTTTTTTATGGTTTTTTTCATTTTTCATTTTCAACTTGTTTTTACTTCGAATATTACCACATCGTTCCAAAGTAGGTCGATGGTGGATGTGTGCTTTAATGCATACTATCATTTAGTTATATTGATTTCGTTTAATATTCTTTTCTTAATATGGTATAACTTTATGCATTTCATATCTTGTTGTAGTTTTGACTCACCTCTCTCGGGTACTAAGTTCAAAAAAAAAAAAAAAATTAATAGAATTAATTTTTTTAAGGGGAGGTGATAAGGGAGCTGTTACGTACATTTATTACCTAAGGGGGTAGTCTTCGGTCCTGCCAAATGTACGCACCAGTTTTATATAGTTATATTATTTGTGCGTTCGATTGATTCACGCACTGACGTGCACAATGCAGTGTGAGTTGCTTTGGACGCACGGGTAACCTAGTTTAGGATTTGTGACGTCATGTTTTGAACGGGGTAGTTCGGACCTTGTTGATGTCCGAGATATATTTCTTGGAAATTGCTGGCAAGTTTGAAGAAGCCATTATGTTATATTGATTCTACTGGTATTCATGATGAAACCTATAGTAGAAGTATCAAGTAAGTGTCGCCCCAGGTCATATCAACTGTTTATTGAATTAAATTAAATTATTAGGCTGCTCCTAGTTTGATCTAGCGGGAATTCATCATAGCATGTCATTCCTAGAATGGACAGACGGAGTCGTTAGCCCTTTTGAATTACCGTAGAGGGATGATACCTACGAGTGAACGAAGTTAATTGATTCGTATGCTTCACATGTTTTATATGCCGTATTTTGTCAATGCCAAAGTCGTGGCATGGATATAAAGAGAGGTTAGCCAACACAGAATTCTAACCTGGTTGTATTGTTGTGGATGACTTTATTTGGATGTTTACAAATATATGCTACATAAGTATTATATGAAGAAAGTCTGGGAATTTTACGGGTATGATATCAAAGATTGATCCTTGAACATGAATCCGTTTACCACGATAGACGTCCTTGGAAGAAGGTCAACGGACTTCATCGAAAAATGTATATTAGAGGGTAACCGAAGTGATCCTTAGCTCAATTGGATAGAAGAGGACTTGATTATTGAAGAATCTCCAAGAATTTGAGAGTATGATCAGCAACTTTAAAAGTATGACATTTGCATCTGTAATCTGTAACCATGATCGTCTTGTGTGTTCCACTCTATATATGTGTCACGTCAAATAAAATACATGTACCGTTATCAACAGACTTGTGTACTGCCAATAAGTAACAAGTTAAACCCCTACTTGTTGGAGTTCGTTTGAAGAACAGTTTTCTGACATTTTTGTTCCTATTCAACCATTCGCGTTATGAAGATCAATACCATTATAGAAAGAAACGGCCCAACAATAGTATTTGACTATTTAATTACTGACATTCTTTTTATATTGCAACGTTTTCATTACGGAACACTTAGTTGTCATATTTTGTCTATGTGATTATTTTAATTGTTCACATGCCGCATTTCCATTTTTTCTGATTTCCACGTTATCTGCACGTGTACTATACCTAGCTTCTACCATAATTTTTAATAAGTAGCGCGACAATAGCACCTAATTTGTGCAATTGATTATTTAATGATACCATAATTAGTGTTTAATGATTTACTTCACTTACTTTATTTCTCCCATCATACTCTTTTCAGAGTGTTGCTTTCTTCTCGTGTTTTAATTTGGGCATTGATTTTTGTTCGTTCTGTTTTCCCACACTTGCGTTTATGCTTATACATACATATATTACACAACTCATTTTTGTTATCAGGTTGACATGTTTTATCATCTCTAACGATTACTGTCCCTTGCTTCGCCTTTTATGATCATTCTCCATCTCCTGTCATTTCACTTACCACTTATTGGTTTATATGTCGTACATAGTTGATCTATGTCCCCTTTCTTTTATTTGAATTTGGTGTTTGATTCTCTTTACACACTTCCATCCTACTATTGCTATTTATAATGATTTCTCATATATGATAGTTATCTGTTATTTAGATTGATGGAACTTGATTTACAGTACTTTGCAAAAAAAATGGCAGTCATATTTTCGCAACACAGCACACTGATAGAAGCAAATAATAATAAAAACTGTATGTTCAGAGGAAGATTGGTATCTCCCCTATCTATTAACAGTGGTTTCAGTACAATATAATGTTGCCTTCTCCAGCAAGGCAAGCCTGGATGCGGCGAGGCATACTTCCCACAAATGTTTGTAGGTAATTGTGAGTCAGACTGTCCCAGTATTTTTCAGCTACCTTCTTCAATTGTTCAACGTCTCTGAGTCCACTCTTTTTTAAATGATTCTTGAGTAGTGCCCAAACATTTTCAATTGGGTTTAGGTCGGGACTGTTGCTGGGCCACTTCAGCACTATCACATTCTTCTCTTGCAGCCATGCTTTGGTGGTATGAGCTGTATGCTTTGGGTCATTGTCATGTTGAAATGTGCACCCATCGGGGTACATGACCTGCATAAATGGCAGAAGGTGTCCCTCTAGTATGTCGATGTACCTTTCTTTCGTGAGAATTCCTGTGAAAACACACAGTGGGGTGGTACCTCTTGCTGACACCCCTCCCCAAAGATGGAATTTCTGGGTATGTTTCGGTCACTGGTACACAGGCGTTACAGAGTCTTTCGTCCAAATAATTATTTGAGCAGGATAAGACCAAACAGAACATTCATCTGAAAAAATCACATTGTCCCATGACAAATTTTGGTGTTCGTGGCACCAGTTCAAGCTAATCTGTTTGTGAGTCTCTGTGAGCAATGGTGACGAAATTACCCGCTTTTTTGTGTAATTCATCCTGTGTAGCTCCCGGTTGACAGTAGCATTAGATACCTCTGGGCTTCCCAAATCGATCATGCGCTGCCGTATGTTTTCTACACTCTTCATTGGCCCAGCCCGAACGATTTGGGCGAGATGCCGATGGTCCTTTGTGTCCAAAATTCTTGGCCTCCCACTACCTTCCTTTCGCTCGATTCCATTACCTGCTTTTAATTTACTCACACCTCTGTAGACAGTCTGCTCAGGAATGTTCAAGGTTTTAGAAATGTTGGAACATGTTTGATTTCCTTCATTCCAAAGCTGTGAAATTAACATACACTTTGACTTTGTATCCATTTTCTGCCACTAGCATTAGAAATTGTCGTCTGCTCTATTATCAAGGGACTTTACTCTCCGCTAATATTTTTTTACTTTTGGTAGTGTTTGCTCACTTAAGTGGAGTGCAAATTTTGGGCAGAACATGCATATTTAATTAGATTTCAGCATATTTAGCTAACCAATATGACTGCCATTTTTTTTTGCAAAGTACTGTACCTCAGTATTGTCTTCGGGATAATAATAATACAAAAAAAGCTTCGCTTTTTTTCGGGGGGTCGATGTGAACTGTTAAGTTCTTTTCGCGTGGGAGTTAAGTGTTTGAGATTCTCACATGTAAGTCTAGTATTTTATAGACGCACGTGTGAGCACGTCTAAGTTAATTGTATATGTAAGTATTTGCGTGCCACCGTGCACGATATTTGAACGGGATGGCGCGCCTTGTTGCGTCGATTTGTTGCCATCCAGCTATGATGCTTGAGGCAGAGCCCGATATTAGCCGTCTAGGAAAGACGTATTTTTGATGAACTTGCCCTAGGTCTAAGGGAAGACATGCAGTTGATGTTATTATAATTATTTTAAAGACGAAGATTTCATTCCTGAAGCACCCTACCAAGAATCGTTCCAGAATATATATTTAGCCAAATAATGGCTCGTTTTTTAAGTGTCTCACCTCAGACGTTTGACCTCCTGCAATGTTATGGCAGAGCTTTGGCTGAACCCAATGTGTCCAGCCGCTAGTGCGACCCTCTGATATCAGGAAGGGATTGATATTATAAAGTACTAGTGAAAGGTGCACTAGTGAAAGGGCTGTGACTCAGGGGTAACCGGCGGCGTATATTATAAGAGGTGTTAGGCACAGAATTTCAGTGGCTTGCGCGCAGTGGCTAGCCTCGTCGGCTTCGCGCTGGTGTCTCATTGTGCGTCCTTAGTTGTGATGTGCGACGGAACGAACGGAATAATTTGTTTTCTCTTTGTTACTTTCACAATTGCCTCCATGGCTGGTGGAGTTGTGGATTTTAAAGTTGCTACCATAAGTGAAATGGGTTCATTTTCGATACAAGACAACAGGAGGCTGAGACGCTTGGAAGTCATGACCCAAGTGGGCCTCCCCCCCCCCCCTTTAGAGTGTAAAGGAGTAATCGGGCCGAAACACTTGTCGGACGGGGAAATCTTCTGACGATCAGATTGCTTCCTGTTGTATCACTCTGTAAAGAGTTTCCTATCATACGTTAGTGTTACGTACATTTATTACCTAAGGGGGTAGTCTTCGGTCCTGCCAAATGTACGCACCAGTCTTAATATAGTTATATTATTTGTGCGTTCGATTGATTCACGCACTGACGTGCACAATGCAGTGTGAGTTGCTTTGGACGCACGGGTAACCTAGTTAGGGGATTATGACGTCATGTTTTGAACGGGGCAGTTCGGACCATGTTTATGTCCCATATATATTTCTTGGATTTTTCTGGCAAGTTTGAAGTAGCCCTTATTTGTAATGATATCTACTGGTATTCATGATGAAGCCAATAGTGGAAGTATCAAGTAAGTGTCGCCCCATGTCATATCGAATGTTTATTGAGTTAAATTAAAGTATCAGGCCGCTCCTAGTTTTGGTCTAGCGGGAATTCATCGTAGTATGTCATTCCTAGAATGGACAGACGGAGTCGTTAGCCCTTTTGAATTACCGTAGAGGGAGGATACCTACGAGTAAACGAAATTAATTGATTGGTATGCTTCACATGTTTTTATATGCCGTATTTTCGTCAATGCCAAAGTCGTGGCATGGATATAGAGAGGTCAGTCAACACAGAACTCTAACCTGGTCGTATTGTAGTGGATGACTTTGTTTGGATTATATATATGCTACATAAGTATTGTATGAAGAAAGTCTGGGAATTTTACGGGTATGATATCAAAGATTGATCCTTGAACATGAATCCGTTTACCACGATAGACGTCCTTGGAAGAAGGTCAACGGACTTCATTGTAAATGTATATTAGAGGGTAACAGAAGTGATCCTTAGCTCACTTGAATAAGAGGACTTGATTGTTGAAGAATCTCCAAGAATTTAAGAGTATGATCAGTAACTTTAAAGTATGACATTTGCATCTGTAATCTGTAACCATGATCGTCTTGTGTGTTCCACTCCGTATATGTCACGTTAAATAAAATATATGTACAGTCATCACAGACTTGTGTGCTGCCAGTAAGTGACCAGTTAAACACTACTTGTTGGAGTTCGTTTTGAAGAACATTTTCTGACATTTTTGTTCCTTTGCAACCATTCGCGTAATGAAGTTCTTTACCATTAGAATGAACGACTCCAACAGTAAATGGTATGCCAGTGTGGTCTGGAAATAAATAATTTCACAGGAACGTACTCAATCCAAGTATCGGTTGAAAAGAAGATTTGAACTTTCAAGGCGACAACATCTCAAACTTGGAACCTAGTGTGATGATGAATCAGAATCAACTTACGGTTACACAATGCTCAAGGTCATCAATCAACCTCCACGTCAAGTTTTACAGTGACTGACTGCCTTGGGATCACCTATTCGTCATTATTACGTGCGAGCTCTTGTTATATACGCAGAGCGAAGTATTTTATCCTCAGACGTACATCCACGGAGACGAGGCACATTGTTTTTTCCCGGCACACGCGAGATGAGTATAACGTGCTTTCGTTGTACATTTTATTACTTTTAGCTGTGCCTTCTATACTTATGTCCATCTTTACATTTTCCATGTTATATGTTATATGTTGTACATTCGTCGTGGGAGGTAGGGAGGTTGATCTGACGAACGAGATCCATCTCGAAGCCAATTCGGGCTCTTCGTCAGACGTTCTGTAGGGCTCAACTTGTAAGTTTCAATTGAGCGATAATTCCGGTCCAAGGCTAGAAACCTTGCCGAAGTTCCGATCGCTAATTGTTCCTTATAATAGTATCTGTTTAGCTGTTTCGTCACGTTTACTTGTTGTTTTTGGTAGTTATTTTTACTTGTATTTAGTTTTATGATTAATTTTGTTTGTATTATGCATCCGTCTCACCTTTCCTGTCGTTCATTTTTTTACAAAACCTATGTTTTTACACTGTGTTGTCAATTGTCCTGTTGAGTATCTGATCGTAGTTGTCATCGTAAATTTTTACGATATTCTATTTTAGTTACACATTTCTATTTTTGTTGATTTCTACGATTGTGTTCACTCGTCTTTGATTATCGTGTCTTGTCGGTAATGTTTCTATTGTCTTTCACGTTGTTGATTTCATGACATTTCATTACATAAATTACTGTATTGATTATTAACATATTTCATAATTATATGATAACAAAATATACCGTTCTAGGACAGGAACGAAGAACACTTGTTATAGTAACAAGGTTAATTAATTTACATTGATTAAGTATCATTTTATAAATCAAGAGTATTGTGACTACTTATAAAGCATAATGTATTCACTAGATTATTTCATTAAGCAAGCAAAAGCTCTTCAGATGGCTCCTGAGGAAGCAAAAGCATTTGCACTTGCAGAATATAAGAAAGCTCAAGAAATAGAAGCTGAACAGAGAAAGCTAGAAACTTTAAGATTACAAAATTTGAAATCTGAGGCGGAGGAGAATGAGAAAAAAATGAGATTAACCGCTGAATTAGAAGAGAAACGATTTCAGCGAGAGGCAGAACAGAAGCAAAGGGAGGCTGAAGAAAGACTTAAGATTGAAGAGAAACGATTTCAGCGAGAGGCAGAACAGAAGCAAAGGGAGGCTGAAGAAAGACTTAAAATTGAGATGGAAGTTAAACAAAAGGAAATGGAAAATAAACAAAAGGAAATGGAAGAAAGAAGATTAATAGCTGAACAAGAGATGGAAGTTAAACAAAAGGAAATGGAAAATAAACAAAAGGAAATGGAAGAAAGAAGATTAATAGCTGAACAAAATACAAAACGACTTCAGCTTGAGATGGAAGAGAATGATAAAAAACGACAGCATGAACTAAAATTAGCAGAGTCAGAATATGAGAGACTTAGGTTAACTCAGGAAGCTAAATCCCAGAGAACTTTTGAAAGCCAAACTTCATCCAGACATGATCATTTTAAGGAAATTCACCTTAAATTACCTAAATTTAATCCCCCGTCGGATGACGTAATATTTTTTCCTAGATAGATTTGAGGCCACTTGTAGGTCTTATAACGTGGATAAAACACTGTATTGCACATATTTATCCAGGTTACTTACTGGGGATGCTTTAGCAGTTTATCATACTACCAGTATTAATGAGAAGAATGATTATAATGCTCTTAGAGCCGCACTTCTGAAGAAATTTCAAATGACAGAAGATGAATACCGATTAAGATTTCGTACATTGCTACCGCAATCAAGCAGAAATTTCAGTGATTTTCTGTCACAAATACGACTAACCCTAGAAAGATGGATCGAATTATCCAAAATTGAAAAGTCGTATGAAGGTCTCTTCGATTTACTGATGCGCGATAAGGTACTATCGTCTGTAAATCCTACATTTCTCGCATTTTTACACGAACGGAAACCTTTATCTATGAAAGACATAGAAGAACATGCAAAAAATTTCTGCACTGCTCACCCAACCATGGATCTAAGTAATGCACAGATTAAGAATGAATTGCCTGTTGCTTTTGCAGCACAACAAAACAATTTTTCACGAAATCGTTCCTTTAGTGCTGACAGGTATGTAAATAAGGGAAATAATTACAATTTTAACAATGATAACTTTTACAAAGGGAAGCAATTTCAACAATCTGCTCCATTTAATGTTTCTTGGAACCAAGCTCACAGATCGCGAGATTTTGGTAACAATAATTTTAAAAATAATCAAGGACATTATAATAAACAAAACTGGAGATCAAGATCTCAGGGTCCGCAAAACAGACAAGGTTCTTGGAATAAAAATTTTAAAGAACATCATAACTTTAATTATACAAATTATCGGACTCATCCAAATTTTAACTCAAGCAGAAACGACAATTATGGCAATTTTGATGCAAATAATCAAAATCGATCGCGTCGTAGAGATAGATCGTCGAGTAATACGGGTAGACATTCTAATGTCGCTTTAAGTGATACACAGGCTAACATTGAACAGGGTAAAGTAGCTGAAACTCACAATGCTATGTCTTGTTCTCTTGATTGTACCCAGGTGAAAGACTGTCCAGAATGCTCGACTCTTTTCCAGCCTAAGGCGATCACGACGCTGCGTTGCGGACATACCTTGCCTAGTCTACCTGTAGTCTGTACGGCCACTGCTGCGTCAGTACACCAGGGACAGGGCTCTCTTAAGTTTAACAAGGGATTTGTCAACAACATTTCATGCTCTCTCCTATTTGACTCAGGTTGTAGTACTGTGGGCGTCCGGACTTCGCTGATCAACCCAAGTTGTGCCACGGGCAGGGTTGTCAAGTGTGTGACTTTTGGTGGCACCGTTGAAACATTTCCCACTGCTATTATTGACCTTAATACTCCATTTTTTTCAGGAAAGATCCAGGCATGTCTCCTTCCGAATCCAATTTGTGATGTAATACTTGGTCGCATACATGGTATTAAAGAGTGTACACCACAGCAAGTAGCTGAATGGGAAGAGCGACATATTCAAACTGCAAATGCAGTAGTGACTAGAGCGCAAGCTACTAATATGTCGCATGATACACCTATTGAACCTACAGTTCATACCACTTGTGATGATGATGCTCCTATTTCACGGGAGTTGTTTGCGACATTGCAAAAGAATGATGATTCATTAAAAAAATTTTTTCAGTATGTGAACAAAAAGAATACCAGCAACAAACTTGTAAAATCTAGACATGACTTTATACTTAAAAATGGGATTTTGGTTAGAGTAATACGGGAAAAGGATTCATCCTTATGTTATCAGATCTTAGTCCCATCCTCTATGAGATCTCGTATATTACGACATGCGCATGACTCGCAATGTGCGGGCCATATGGGTTTTTCGCGTACCAAATCCAGAGTGCTTTCGGCATTCTACTGGCCAGGCGTCCATAGGGACATCACTCTCTATTGTCGGTCCTGTTTGATATGTCAGGAAGTTAAGGTACGGGGTCCATTTCATGCGGCTCCTATTCAAGCTGCGGACATCCCGATTAGACCATTTGATAAAATGGCTATAGACATTATTGGTCCGATGCTTCCATCTGCTAGAGGGCATACGCATATTCTTACGTGCATTGATATGTGCACTCGTTGGCCTGAGGCCATCCCTCTCAAGAACACTTCATCTGCCAGTGTAGCAGAGGCATTGATGTTAATCTTCTCACGCATTGGTTTTCCACGGAAAATCTTGTCGGATCATGGGGTTCAGTTCATTTCTGAATCCATGTCTCAAGTTATGAAGACATTAGGTATAGACAGATCTCTTAGTTCTATTTATCATCCGATGTCAAATGGGTTAATTGAGCGTCTCAATAGGACACTCAAGCAGTTGTTGGGTAAGATGACCCAAGACCATCCCCAAGACTGGGATCGGGTCATACCCGCTGCTCTGTTCGCGTATCGCGAAGTACAAAATCAAGCCACGGGGTTTTCTCCATTCCAGCTAGTTTTTGGCATGCAACCACGCGGTCCGATGTCGTTAATCCACGACTTATTGGTTGACGAGAATATTGAAGAGGAAACTCAATCCTCTTATGAGTATGTGATCTCTCTGAGAAAGAGAATCATAGATGCTTGTAGACTAGCTACTGCATCATCCGAACAAGCCAAAGAAAAAGCTCGTCTATTTGCAAACAAGTATAGACGTCTTCGCCAGCTTATTCCTGGTGACGAAGCTTTTGTATTACTCCCTGCGCATAACAATCGTCTTTTAATTACCTGGAGAGGTCCTTTCAGGATCATCTCAAGAATATCCGATGTCGACTACATCGTTGATGTTAATGGTAAACATAAAACCTTCCACATTAACATGTTGAAGGAGTATTACTCACGTCCTGATTATCTACAGTCAGTGTTCCAGGCAACTGACGATCCTACACCTCCTATTCAACACTATTCTAGTTTGTCAGTCATCCAAGAAGAAGAATCTTCTTTCGATGATGTACAACTACCAATACCAGTTGTACCACTCCATTCCACTGAGAAATGGAATGATGTTACAATCTCATCTACTCTTTCGACTGATCAACGTCAGCAAGTCTCTAATATTCTACACTCGTATGAGGATGTCCTCAGTGACATCCCAGGTCATACGTCAGTCATCCAACATGACATTATTCTGACTTCTTCTTCTTCTTCTTCCGATCGCATCTTTGATGATTACACCGTCAGACGAGTTCTCATGATGAATTCGACTGTTGTTTGAAGTTCCTCTTTAACTCCATATAGCTTTGAGTTTAGTGTTGAGTCATTCGGCCAGTATATCTTTCTTAACTGGTCATACAGAGGACAGTCCTGTAGAACATGCTCAGCAGTTTGTTCGTTTAATCCACATGTGCACAGTGGTGAAGCAGACAATCGTAGCTTGTGCATGTGTTTATTCAGTTTGTTATGCCCTGTCCTGAGTCGAAAAATAGTTATCTTTCCCTGCCGGTCGAGAGTGTGATAGTCGTCTTTGGGTTGGTTCTGTTCTCTTCTGATAGTCTGGATAGCTCTCTTTTTCTCAAAGTATGTGACTTCATTATCTTCTTGTTCACATTCTCCTCCCTTTTTTGCAAGTTTATCTGCCTTTTCATTTCCGGGTACACCACAATGAGATGGTACCCACTGAAGTATGGTTCTCTTTTTGGCAGCTACCTTGTTTAGTTCATTTCTCAGATGCGGGAGTTTACCACCCTTGAGAGCTTGCAGGACAGACAGTGCATCTGTGAGGATGACTACCTGGTGGCAGTCAGAGTTGGTGTTATAAATCATATTTGCAGCTTGCTCTAGAGCTTGAACCTCAGCTGTATAGTTGGAACAGAATTTACCAGTGGGAATGTGCCTAGTCTCATAGTGGTTGTCAGGATATGAGATAAAGATACCGGCACCTCCATTCCTAACAGCATTAGTTGCTGATCCATCTGTATAGGCATGTATCCATGATTGATCGGGATAGCTTTCTTGGATCATACTCAATGTAGCAGTTTCGTTTTTGCAGATCATTATACTCACATCCACTTGTGAGACCACTGACTGATGTATTAATTTGGAGGGCACTGCTGGCCTGCTCCATGGTACAGGTATAGGGTGGGCTTCAGTGGTGTTGTCTTCATGGATAGGTCTTCTTGATGCTGTCTTATAAGTCTTTTCCCCCCGATGCACAAAGCTGCTACGCTTTAGACGTCCCAATGCCAGATCATCTAGTCTTGCCTTCATTGGGTGCATTGGCATACTGTTATACTTTTCCATCTGGATCATGGTTTTTTGTGTCTCTTCTATGGGACAATGTCTGTAATCCAGCAACCTTCTGCATCTCTGTTATTGGTGTAGTTTTCATGGCTCCTGTAATGAGCCTGAGAGCTTGATTTTGCACCTTGTCCAAAGACTGCAGATGTGAGTTAGCAGCTGATGACCATGCTGCTGAGCTAAACTCTAAGTGTGGTCTTATTACTCCATTATAAATCTTCTTTAGATTTCGTTCATTTGCTCCCCAGTTGGTACCTGCTAATTTTCTGAGTATGCCTAGTCGCCTTCGGGCCTTTCCTTCTGCATTTTCAATATGCTTATTCCATGTAAGCCTTTGGTCAAATGTCACCCCAAGATAGGTGGGGTAGCTTTCTTCCTTGATCACGGTTGTCCCTAGGTGTATGTTAGCTGATTTGTCCTTGGGGGCGAGGAGAACAGTGTTGTGGAGGTTTTGTCTGTGTTTATTGTGATAAGCCATTTCTCTGCCCATGACACTAGCATGTCTGCTGCCCGCTGCATTCTATAATTTGCTGTGGTGACATTTTCATCAGCGCACCAGAGTACTAGGTCATCTGCATATAAGGCAGCTTTCACTCCTGCAGGGAGATCTTTCACCAGGTCATTGATGTAAACAAGGAAGAGTGTTGGGGAAATTACTCCTCCTTGAGGTACCCCCTGATGGAGCAACACTTTTCTGCTCTGCAGACCGTCAAGAGTGACTCTAGTTCTGACTGACGATACGCCTATTCGAGTTCGCCCATATCCTATCCCTTTACACTTTCGTGATAAGATTGATAAGGTATTGGATGAGATGCTTCAATTAAATATAATTGAACCATCTTCATCACCATATTCTTCTTCTATGGTAATCATTAGGAAGAAGGACAACAATATAAGTCTTTGCGTAGATTACAGGAAATTAAACAAAGTTACAAAATTCGATGCGGAACCGTTACCTCTTTTAGACGACTTATTGGAGAAATTATCTCATGCCACATTCTTTTCGAAATTTGACCTTTCAAAGGGCTATTGGCAAGTGCCACTCACTCCTGAAGCAAAGCCATTCACCGCTTTCTCGACGCCAAGGGGTCTTTTTCAATGGAATTTTATGCCATTCATATTAATGAATGCGCCAGCTACCTTTGTACGCATGATGCGCCGCATATTGTCTCATCGTCCCGATGTCATTACTTATATAGATGACATCTGTCTTTTCAGTGACTCTTGGGATGAACATATTCATGGATTAAAAGCTTTACTTTCTACCTTACGGGATTATAACTTAACAGCGAAACCTTCAAAGGCTTTTGTCGGTTTTCATGACATCTCATTTCTGGGTCACCGCATAGGTCATGGTTTCATGTATACAAAAGACAGTAACGTCTCTAAAATTTTAAACATCTCGGCACCTAAGACAAAAAAACAAGTTAGATCTCTTTTAGGACTAATACAGTTCTATTCAAAATTCATCCCTCATTTGTCTACTATAACTGCACCTTTTTTCGTCTCTACTGAAGAAAGGCACATCTAATGTAATAAAGTGGTCGCAGGATCACCAAACGGCGTTAGACTATATAAAACGATTTTTTTCAAATGAACCTTTTTTGAGGTTGCCTAACAAAAATCTCACTTTCATTCTTCGCAGTGATGCATCTTCTTACGCTATTGCTGCAGTTTTGATGCAGGAATATAACGGCACCTTATTTCCGGTGATGTACGTGTCCAGAAAACTTACGGAGAGCGAACTCAAATACTCCGTTCTGGATAAAGAGCTCCTCGCATTAGTATGGGCTATCACAAAACTGGAACGTTACCTCCTCGGCTCACACTTTGTGGTGGAATCTGACCAAAAAGCTCTTACCGCACTGAACACGAAGAACGTTAAATCATCGAAGTCAGCGCGTTACGCTATAGCGCTTCAACCATTCAATTTTGAAATACGAGCTATTCCTGGAGTGAAGAATGTGTTCGCAGACTGTTTGTCGAGATGCCCAAGCGAACTTGTCGAAACTAAACCACTTCCAGATGTTGAAACATCCTCACCGATAACATGAATAACTTTGTACATTATCATTGATTGTACATCTATAAAGACTGTTTATATAACTGAAGTATTCGTATAAGTATAACTTTCAGGATATACTTACTTATAGATTATAACATTACTTCTTGTGTAGTAACATTTTATTAGTACGGGAACATTGATACTATAGTAACGTTTTATTAGAACGGGAACAGTGGTATTAGAGTAACATTTTATTAGTACGGGAACATTGGTACTACAGTAACTTTTTATTAGTATGGAAACATTGTTAAGAGCGACAAATATACATTTGTTATTCCTATGGAACATATTACACTACATATCGTGTTCGATAATATATTTTATCGTGTATGGAACATTGAGAACATCGTCTCGTCGATTACTAACTAGTTGTAACTGAACATTGACATATTGATAGTGATATTGGAATTACTTAGAATATATTAGTAACTGGTTATTTGTTAGTAATTAAGAAATATATAAATTAGAATAATTCAATTTAATCTATTTAATTAATTATGGATCACACACATACTAACTTTCTTAGTTGTCACGTAATACCTGCATTCACGGGTCTTAGTTATGATATCTCACTGTTAGATCACTAGTCAACCGTACTAGTGTTAGAAAACATTAAGGGTGTTGATTCTTAAAGTGTTTAATTTTGCATTGCTTCATTTTTGCACATTGTATTTTCAATTTTTCTGTTTTATTGATTCTCTTGTCATTGATCATCATCAGTGTTGCTGTTCATTTTCATTTTTGAAATCATATGTTTCAATTTTTTTTTTTTTTTTGAAAACTTAGTTGAATTTTATTATCATCTTTTTTTTATGGTTTTTTCATTTTTCATTTTCAACTTGTTTTTACTTCGAATATTACCACATCGTTCCAAAGTAGGTCGAATGTGGATGTGTGCTTTAATGCATACTATCATTTAGTTATATTGATTTCATTTAATATTCTTTTCTTAATATGGTATAACTTTATGCATTTCAGATATCTTGTTGTAGTTTTGACTCACCTCTCTCGGGTACTAAGTTCAAAAAAATTAATAGAATTAATTTTTTTAAGGGGAGGTAATAAGGGAGCTGTTACGTACATTTATTACCTAAGGGGGTAGTCTTCGGTCCTGCCAAATGTACGCACCAGTCTTAATATAGTTATATTATTTGTGCGTTCGATTGATTCACGCACTGACGTGCACAATGCAGTGTGAGTTGCTTTGGACGCACGGGTAACCTAGTTAGGGGATTATGACGTCATGTTTTGAACGGGGCAGTTCGGACCATGTTTATGTCCGATATATATTTCTTGGATTTTTCTGGCAAGTTTGAAGAAGCCATTATTTGTAATGATATCTACTGGTATTCATGATGAAGCCAATAGTGGAAGTATCAAGTAAGTGTCGCCCCATGTCATATCGAATGTTTATTGAGTTAAATTAAAGTATCAGGCCGCTCCTAGTTTTGGTCTAGCGGGAATTCATCGTAGTATGTCATTCCTAGAATGGACAGACGGAGTCGTTAGCCCTTTTGAATTACCGTAGAGGGAGGATACCTACGAGTAAACGAAGTTAATTGATTGGTATGCTTCACATGTTTTTATATGCCGTATTTTCGTCAATGCCAAAGTCGTGGCATGGATATAGAGAGGTCAGTCAACACAGAACTCTAACCTGGTCGTATTGTAGTGGATGACTTTGTTTGGATTATATATATGCTACATAAGTATTGTATGAAGAAAGTCTGGGAATTTTACGGGTATGATATCAAAGATTGATCCTTGAACATGAATCCGTTTACCACGATAGACGTCCTTGGAAGAAGGTCAACGGACTTCATTGTAAATGTATATTAGAGGGTAACAGAAGTGATCCTTAGCTCACTTGAATAAGAGGACTTGATTGTTGAAGAATCTCCAAGAATTTAAGAGTATGATCAGCAACTTTAAAGTATGACATTTGCATCTGTAATCTGTAACCATGATCGTCTTGTGTGTTCCACTCCGTATGTGTCACGTTAAATAAAATATATGTACAGTCATCACAGACTTGTGTGCTGCCAGTAAGTGACCAGTTAAACACTACTTGTTGGAGTTCGTTTTGAAGAACATTTTCTGACATTTTTGTTCCTTTGCAACCATTCGCGTAATGAAGTTCTTTACCATTAGAATGAACGACTCCAACAGTTAGGAAGAAGAACTTTTCTCCATTCGACAGTACCCTGTATTCTGTCAAACCGTTAACCGAGAAGGCATAACGACCAGTGAAGTCAGTCAATGGCCATATTGCCTGTTATCTATGCCAATGTTTATTTGATATGTACTTTGCCATGAACCATGTTGATGACGATTTACCTGCCTATGATGTAGTAGCTCTAATGCAGTGGTTCCCAAATTGGGTGGTACCGTCCCCTGGGGTCTTTGGAAGAATTCGAGGGGGCGATACGGAAAAAAAGGGCAGAGGGGAGCGTTAAGTAGTAAAAAGTGGGCGTTTAGTAGTAAGGGGGGTTCAGGATTTGACAAGCTAAATTCAGTACGTGCGAGGGAGAAAGCAATTGTGGATTTGAGAGACAACATCAGTGAAGCGGGGACGATGTGGATGGTTGTATTACTAAAATCATTAAGCAAGGCATAGTTTCATCTATGCGTGTCATTCTGAGCTCAAGTAACCATCGCTGACCATAAACGGTAATCGGGAACTGCTAGGAAAGGGGGTTAACCAAACACCTATTGTCCATTCGTTCACTCTTGAAGAAAGAGAAATGATCCTTGCCGATGACATGGACGAAATTAGATACCTGCTGGTGATTCAGAAAGTACCAATTTTGCTTTGTTGCGAAATGTATTGTCTCAGTATTTGCGGGGGCTAGTGGTAACTAGATATTCGCAGATTGGTAATAAATAAGAGAAAAGGTTCACGGGAGCAAATTTTTAACGGTACTTGGCAGTAGAAATCAGTCTTTAAACCTCTGAACCGGCTTTCCTAACTTACATTCACACTTTCATAAATTGAATGTCGCGATGTACGTTTCCCGTCTATTTTAACTTTGCGCTGGCTATGAGCAAAACCAACAAACTTTCTCAGCTTTTCTTGTGAACAATGGTTTCAAATAAGCGTGTACCGGGTATCAAACAATTTCATCCTGTCGATAAGGTAAGTTTTCTTACTTATATTTTTTGTTTGTTTGCACAGAGCTAGCACCAGTTTTACTAACATTAATTATTAATTAAGCAGATACATTTTGATACAGATTTGCCATATATTGAATATTTCTGTTCAATCCATTATACAGTATTACATCCTTTTAATTTGTTACCGGGATCTCCACACTTTGTAGTTAGGCTACTGTTTCTCAATTTTTAAATCTGAAGACCTATCAATATAGTGCGTTATTTTATATTTTGTTCATATTAAATAACTATTATTATACTTTATAAAATGATTATTGGGTTACTTCAGTGTTGGTGTGGTTGTTGCTGTGTTTTGTTTGTTTTTAATTCTGATTGTTGTATTTTTCTAATTTATTTATGGCTGTGGTTAAGAAACTTTATAAAATAGAAGAGTAAACTGGTAAGAACATCTGTGTCAACATTTTTGTAAAGCCACTTTTAAATCAATTTTTGTTGTTTACTCGACAAACATTTTTCTATCTGCAAAATTGCAAAATCAATTCTTTGTTCCAGAATTCCGAACAAATATGGCAAAAGCAGAACAAGCCAAAAAGAAGTGCAGACAATACAGCGTGGAATATCTGAAATATGGATTTATTCCAGCACTAAATAACCAACAACTGCCAATGTGTCGATTATGTGAGAGGGCATTTTAAAATGAGGCGATGAAACCTTCCAGACTACTTGAACATTTGAAAAAAAATTCACCCTGATAAAACAGATAAAAAATTGACATATTTTCAGTCACTTCGTGAAAACTTTCAGAAACGTAAAACTGTCCGTGACATGTTTGTCAACACTTCACAACAAAGCTGTGATGGTTTGCGAGCTTAATACAAAATTTCATTGCTGAAAAGGCTCACACAAACGCAGAAATTTTGATTTTGCCAGCTATAAGGGAGTTTGTGAGTACAGTTATGCATAAGTTACCTGAACAAATAATTAAAGCAATTCCGCTCAGCAATACCTCTGTTCAAAGAAGAATAGATGAAATGGCTGAGAATTTTGAAAATACATTGTGCAACATACTTAGGACAACAGAATTTGCATTGCAGTTGGATGTGTCAACTTTGCCTGGCAACGAATCTTTGCTTCTTGCGTATGTTCGCTTCGTAAAAGATGAAAGCTTGGTTCAAGAGTTGTAATGTGCTAAGCAACTAGTAGCTGATACAAAAAGGGTGTCAATATTTCGTGTAGAAGAGAAATTTTTCAAAGAGAAGGACATTCCGCTTACTAACGTTCTAGCTTGTGCAACAGATTGAGAACCATCAATGATAGGTTGTTACCGCGGGTTTATCGCTTTCTTAAAAGAAGCTGTACCTGGTATATTTACTATACACTGTGTAATTCACAGACAACATCTTGTCGCAAAAAATCTGAGTGATCGGCTTCACAAATCATTAAATACTGGTATAACAGCGATTAACAAAATAAGTCACATGCTCTCAATTCTCGACTATTTCGAGAGCTTTGTACTGAGAATCATGAACAGTTTGAACGTTTACTCATGCACACATAAGTCATGTGGCTCTCAAAAGGAAATTGTCTGAGACGCTTTTATGCTCTTTTTGAAACTGTGGTAGAATTCTTCAAAGACTCGCATGCTTCGCTCAGTACAGAACTAACGAGTATCAAGCATGACATTGAATATTTGTCAGATTTATTCACAAAGTTTAACGAAATAAATCTACAACTGCAAGGAAATTATATTAGTCTTATAAAAGTCAAATCTGTCGTCTCCAAGTTTTTGGCCAAATTAACGCTATTCAAACGTAATATTTGCCGTCGCGAGTTAATCCAATTTCCCAGCCTCTTAGAGTTGGAAGAGAAAGACAAAATACCAGAGGATAATCTTCAAGTATATAGTGCACACCTAGATATGCTGCTTAAAGACATGTCTCAGAGGTTTCAGATTCTTCTTTTGATCACGATTGCATTCCTGGACACGTGCAGTGAGGAACTAGGAAGGGTGGAAGAGGAACTGATATCGCTACAAAATGACGTTGAGCTTAAGCTAATATTCAAGAAATCATATCAAGACTTTTGGTTGCAGAAAGAAATCTCTGAACGCTCTCCTGCAGTGTGGGGGAAAGGTTGAGATATTCTGTATTGCCTTTCCAACATCGTATTTAGTAGGTGTGGTTTCAGCGCGGTTGTCCAACTTCTTTCGAAGCAGATTACTGAACGTGTGGATCTGAGACTCCTTCTAAGTAACTTTCAGCTGATGTTGAGAAGCTGATATCACTACAACAGGCACATCCATCTCACTGAAGTTAAAAATGAAGTAAGTTTGTTCCTAATTTACTTTCGCATACTGCTGTTTGTTTTACTGCATTAAGTAATTAAGTTTTTCTTTTTAAATTAAGTTAATAAATAAGCGTATCTGTAGCTTTATATTAGAATGTGATAAATTGAGCAATTAGTTGTTACTGTATTAACTGTTGCTCTTATTTTTCACTCTTTAAAATTTTTATGTACTGTGGGGAAATGCAAGGGGGGGGGGGGGGGGGGGGGGGGGGGGGCTGGGAACATGCCCTGGGAGCCAAGGGAGAGGTGACCCAAAACAGTTTGGGAAACACTGCTCTAATGCAATAAACCGTCCTGTCCTTGATATCCGACAATGGGTCCAGTGTACATTGATTACCAGTTAGTTAGTCTTATGACCCAGTGGTTGCTGTTGCATTAATGTTTTCATCATCCTAAAAGAATAAACGACCCACCAACATTCGCGTAACCAAACAATTCTTCGGCCACTTACAGTAAGCCTGACAGGCCAATAAACGTACCTAGAGAGACACACACACACCCCAAAACAAATAGCGGTAACATGTACATTGATGGGTCGGTAATCCGTAGGGATTCTCTGCTTGAGTAAAGGGCAGATTCGTCGCCGAACATAGCGGGGCTTGTATGACAATAACCTCCAGCATGAGAATGGAGATAGAAGCAGCCTCTGCAGCCTTAAGGCGGTTGTCTGAGACTTCATTAACAAGGGCGGTTATTGTGTCAGACTCACAATCCATGTTTCGGAAGGTCCAAAGTGGATGGTCCGGCGTGAATGGAAAACCTCCATAGAAAGCTCGAATCTTTAATAACTGGTGTTGATCTACTGTCCTGGTCATGCTAGTGTACGCGGCAATGAAAGAGCTGATAGACTTGCTTCAAGAGCACCCATAGAAGGTGCACTGGATATGAATAAGGGAGAGATGCTGAGGGCAATTAAAACTCGCATATTAGAGAATGACACTGGGATCAATGAATTATTAAGGCTAAGATTGTTGGAATTTGACATCGTGCTTAAGACCAACAGGGATGCAGGAATGAGAGGATGCAAACGGCGTGCATGCAACCAACGCGCAACAGGAACAATTAGTATTCACACCCTTCAACATTTGCTTAGGGAGACTGAGCACTTATGGGTTTGCTCGTAGTGCAGTGACGTCGATTCTGATCATCATCATCAACAACAACAACATCAGTATACTAAACCCTCACCACTCTTCTAATCACACGGCGAAATGTAATGTGGAAGATGTGTGTGCAAAGTGTTGTAAAGAGACGGGTGTACTGAAGGGTGGGTGACGTGTGCGGAAAGTTTGGATGTGAGGGAGTGTGAAATGGAAGAGCCTTAGTGGAGAGGGATATGTATAGGATGTTTGATAGTACGATAGGAGTGTGAGATATGTGTCCTGGGGGGGGGGGGGGGGGGGGGGCTTAGGGGGGGGGGGGGGGGGGGGGGACGGGGACGTTTGAAGGAATTCATGAAATCAGGGAAAGGTTTCAGAGACGTTCTATTTTTGAATGTACGCTGGTCCTGACTGCTTTCTTGACAATATCAGCTGAAAATTCTAGATATTTTAAACAATAATGGGTTTTTAAATAAAACAGGAAAACGTAGATATACATTAAAAAATACCTACTCTTATTGTAGTCCTAACAGCATACTCGGCATCATTCTCCAAAGCTTGGAAGATAAACCCTCCCATAATTGTGTACGCCACGACCAGGGAGCATAACCCGATGTGAGAGAATAGAAAGGCGATGAACTTCTTACAGTATTGAACACACACTGTTTTTCTTTTGTGGAAACTGCTCTGACGTCGCTGGTGCATACGACCAAAGGTAGATGACGTTACATTAAACGGCGGTTCTTCAAACTGAACAGATTCGCCGACAGACAGATGCTCAAACATCACTTGCTGTTTTGTGTAATTCAGCGGAAATTCTGCATCGAGGATATCTTCGTCGTCTACAACTGTTTCCTTGTTGGCTTCCAGCTTGCTAGAATTGAACTCATTTTGAACGGTGACAAATTCATTTCTTTGGACATCTCTCTCAGTTTGGTGATCATCTACACCTACACACGAAGGTTGTTCACTTTGTTTCTTGTTCTTGATCTTAGACAAACGGGTACGCAGACGAATAGCGGCTGCCAAAGTCAAGGACTTCGATTTTGGCAAGTCTTCTGAATTGTTACACCTCCTGTCCTGGCCACGCTTAGTGCTAGCAGCAGATAAACTAGGTTCCGATCCGACTCCGACGTCTTCCAGTTGCATGCGGATACCTTTTAGAGACATCCCCTTGCCCCAAGAATTTCTGTTTGTGCGTGATGACAGAAATTGTGTTTTCTCTAGCTCTCTTGCTAAATCAGTTTCCGTCGCGTAGACATTGACCTTGTGTATGTCGCTGAGAGAGGATGCCTGGGTAGCTGCCTTTTGTTTTTCATGATGTATGGGTATCAGCGTGTCACTTGCGGAACTTTCTCGTCTGTGCTTCACCTTCTTCTTAGAAAAATTCAGAGACTGTTTTTTCAGTTTCGAAGTTTTTTTTCTCAAAAGTGTGTTGATCAGCCATGCTGACGTCTGACACTCCCTGTCGACCATGATTCTTAACAAGTGATCACCTCCTAATGGTGCCTTGTTGTCAACAGGTCGTGAGGTGTGAGTTATGCCTTCTGGGTTATCTTTTTCACCTAACTTAGATGAGTACTCACTATGTTGTTTTTTGTTCTCTTCTGTCTTCACACCTTTTTTCTTCGGTGACATTTTACACGCCTTTGTGTTTTTAACTTTTCTGCTGTCGTTTAAAGATTTTTCACCCAAGTTTATTTGAAATTTTTTGTGGAGGTTATGGACTGACGAGTGTTCGCTTGAGTACGGGTGTTTGCATAAACCTGGTACGTCTAGCCCAGTAATTGATGGCACATCGGTTGGCATTTTAATGCCAGTATTCTGTTGTTGGTCTGATTTATCAGTAAAGAAAGTTGTATTTGTTTTTGTAATTAAATCCTCGTTAGAGTTAAGAAGGCGTGGATGAGAAAATGTACTGACATCACCAATTTTATTACACGGTTGATTAAAAACGTGTGTGCCAGTCATGGAATCTTCGTGAAAAATGCTCAATGCTGACATGGTCGCGCTGCTAACCGTCTTAGCCACACAATATTGGTGATTCACGGGAGATTCAGAAATGTCCTTCATGACCACATGCAATACCGACTCTGCAATTGTTGGAATTTCAGCTGCAGGTTTGTCCATAATGGCCTGAACAGAAGGAAGCTGGGCAGAAGTACTAGCTGCAGTTGAGGTGTCGGTTTCCTTTAGAATACCGCGTCCAGGTGCCACAAGAACACCAGCCATGATTTTGTTCAAGTCGGCCATCTCTTCTTGATTGGTCACTGTCGACGTACTCGTCATTGACACGTGGTCTGGATCAGACTTCCTCCTTCCAAAACCAAGATTTGTCAACAATGGGAAAGTGGCAACCAATCCTCGCTGCATGCGTTTGTTAAGATACGGTTGTTGATTTCGAATGTGCGCCTCTCCGTATAATCGTCTAGGGCTTTTGAAGCAGCTATCTACGTCACTTTTTGACCTTTTGACGCTGCTGAGTGTACACTTTGACTCTGGTAGCATTATTTCCCTGTCAGGAAAGTTCTCAGGCTCAGAGTGGGAACGTAGGATATTTTCTTCCTCCCTGCTGGCGAAGTTTAAACATTCAGTGTCCCAGGCTTCAGGTCGGAATTCGTGTAATTTTTCTTTGTCTCTTTCCTTGTGAGAATTATCTGAAAGCTTATTCAAGATATCAGAGGACATAGTGCGTTGTCGTGTTTTCCTGTTCACCGAACCTGCGGAAGCCAGGGCCTCGTGCGGCTTTAAGACTGATGTATCGTCGTCACTTGCAAGGTCAGCGTAACCCTGATCAGAAGAGCGGAAAGACGAGGTTATTGAGTGACTTGATTCTCCCGTGTTGTCACCCAGTGTTGTCAAGGCTGGTCTATTTAAAGATGTTACAGTGTCTACTTCCAGGTGAGTGTCATTTATAGGTAAACCTGGAGCTTTGATGAGGGCGGAAGAAACTACAACAGTGCCGTCTCCGGAAGGGCTTGATGAGTCCTCCAATGTTGAACATTCATGCTGTGGCGAGGGCTTCTCAAGAGTGTTCTGTTTAGTGTCGCTATAGATATTCGATGCACTCGGAGAAGTGTCACTGGAAGTTACACCTGAGTCACTCGAATATATATACCGACGACGAAGAGGATGTGAGGTGGGAACGTGCTGTCGAAGTTGAAATGATTTTGATAGAGACTCCCTTGGCTCCACTTGAGTATCGTTTGCTGACTCTTCGAACGCGAACTTGGTGCTACGATTGTGTGAATATGGAAATGTGTCGTTTAAGTTGATTTCTTGAGAAGACGTGTTAACGTCTACCAGAGTCCTTGTATCTTCGTCTTCGTTGACAGCGTCACCCAACTTCTCACTGTTGTCATCACTATCTTTGTAATCACCCGTAGGGTCTGTCTGTTGCACATCCTGATTACCCGCGCCTTCATTTGTTGAATTAAGTGACTTCTGGGCATCGTGACCTGGCTTGTGCAAATATTTGTCTGCATTGCGTATATCTTGATTATACTTATGTATTACATCATCTGATTTGTTTATATCGAGACGAGCTTTGTGTACATCTTCTCGAGACTTGTGTACATCCACTTGAGCCTTTTGTACACTTTGATGTAAATAGAGACGATCTTCACCGAACTGATCAACACCAGATACTACGTCATTTCCACTGTCAGCACAGGTCACACAGGCTTCCTCACCTGGGATGTGAGAATACTCGGGATATGAGAAGCATTTGTGAAAGGTAGGATTCTCGGATTCGGATGGCTGATTACACTGCCACTGTGGCACCTCTGGTGTCCTACTGTTGGCGAGAGGTAATGAAGAGTTGGTGGTGGACGTGATTATTTTATCTGCCAGAGTTGGCAATGACGGAAACTTTACAACAGATGTTGATACTGAGTCGTTCATTAAAACTGCCACGTCATGACGAAGTGGAGAATGTTGTGAGGATTTTGCCCGTCTCAACACTTTTTCTTGAGCGGCATCACGAACTTTCATGTGACGTAATCTGTCTCTAGGTCGATTTCTGGAGTCTAATAAGTGCTGTGGAGAAGACATGTTCATGTTTTCAGGAGAAGTGTTTGCAGTTTTGAAAGTTTCGTCTTCTCGGAACTGTTTTCTGTTAACATCCTTTGCTTTTTCACACTTCATCATATCCTCATTGTTTGAGCTATTGTTTAAATCTGTATCGGACTTACTTCGCCTTTTTCTATTAAAAAGCCTCGACAACCTGCTCCTGGATCTGCTCCGAGACCGAGTCTTGGAATGATCTCGTTTTTGTGGTGACCCTGACCTTGCACATGTTCCTTGGATCTCATTATATACTAAACAATTATCAGGAACGTTTGAAGCTGCGGAACATTGCTGGAATATGTCTGCTTCGTCAGTTCCTCGCGTTATGTTGTCAGAAACTGTCAAGGCATTTAATTCATCTCGATCAGGAGCTCTGGTAGATGTAATTTTGGATTTCCTGTCAGCAAATTTAGACTGACTCTGTTTATCTTTTGTCGAACGTTCTTCAGGTTTACTGTTCTTTTTAGTGGTTGACTTCAAAGTCTTATCTTCCATTTCAGTAGTTTGTTCAAGTCAGGAAGCGCTTAGTCATAAATATTTTTAAATGGTCTATTCATTGGAGCGTGTGGTAATTGTCTGTTTGCAGTTTCACAGAGTTAGTGATGTGGTTCTTCATTATCTTCAGAATAAATATAATTACGTGGTATTTATTTCGACTCATTTACCAGTTGAAATGCCGGGGCAGTCTTTGTACATTTTGTTTGTCAATTCACACCTTTGCTGAACATTGCTTCGAGAGTGAAAGGTTCTTCTGTGAGATGAAAATTGTTTTAATCGTATTAGGCATAATACAATATAAAAAAAAGTAATAGTGGTTATAAATGATAATAAGATCAAGGTAAGAAAATGTATAAAGTAGGTGTCATCGTCATGAACTGACCATCAATATCACACTATAAAAAAACATAGCATTAGACTATTAAATCTAACACATAACATAAAAAAAAAAACAAATAACAAACAAAAACACACCAACAACAATAACATAACATCACACCACCAACAATAACATAACATCACACCAACAACAATAACATAACATCACACCAGTAACAATAACATAACCCCACACCAACAAAACAAACATAAAACACAACCAGCAACAATAACATAACCACACACCAACAACAACTAAAAAAAAAAACAAAAAACAAACCAACCACACCCAAAAACCCCCCCCCCAAACAAAAAAAAACACACCCAAAAAAAACCAAAAAACCAAAAACACCCAACCAACACACAAAACCACCAAAAAAAACCCCCCCACACCCAAAAAACAAAAACCACCAAAAAAAAAACCCCACAACACACACACAAAAAAAAAACAAAAACACACCCAAACAACAACAACAAAAACATCCCCACCAAAAAAAACCCCCACAACACACCCACAACACAAAAAACCAACCAACACAAACCAAAAAAAACCCAAAAACAAAAAAAAAAACCCAAACAAAAAAAAACAAAACAACACAAAACCCCCACCAAAAAAAACCCAAAAAAAAAACCAACACAACACAAACAAAACACCCCAAAAACCAACCAAAACAAAACCAAAAAAAAAAAACCAAAAAACCCCCCACAAAAAAACACACACAACCCCCACAAAACCAAAAAAAAACCAAAAAAAAAAACAAAAAAAAATCAAAAAAAACCCCAAAACCCCAAAACAAAAAAAAAAAAAAAAAAACCCAAAACACCCAAAACAAAACCAACCCCACCAAAAAAAAACAAAAACACAAAAAAAAAAAAAAAAAAAAAAAAAAACCAACACAAACCCCACCCCAAAAACCCCCCAAAAAAAAAGAACAACCAAAAACAAAAAAACAAAAAAAAAAAAACAACCACACACCCCAACAACCACCCAACACACCCCAACCCCCAACCAAACCCCAACACACCCAAACCAAAACCCCCCCAAAAAAAAAAAACCCAAAAAACCCCAAAACAACCAACCCCCCCCAAAACAAAAACCCAAAAAACCCCAAACAAACCCCCCAAAAACCCCCCCAACCAAAAACAACCCCCCCAAACCCCCCACCAAAAAAAAAAAAAAACACAACAAAAAAAAAAACAACCCCCCAAAAAACAAACAAACCCACAAAAACCAAACCCAACAACACACCCAAAAAAAAAAACACAAAAAACACCCCCAAAAAAACCAAAACAAAAAAAACAAAACAAAAACACACCAAACAACACACCCCCCCCACCCAAAAACAAAAACCCAACCAAAACCCACCCCAAAAAAAAAAAACAAAAAAAACACAACACACCCAACCAAAAACAAAAAAAACCACAAAAAACCCCCACAACAAAAAAAAACCCCAACCCCCCCCCCCCACACCAAAAAAAAAAAAAAACAAACACCAACCCAAAAAAAACCCAAACACAACAAAACCCCCCCCCACACCAAAACCCAACCCCCCCCCCCCCCCCAAAACACCCCCCCAAACCAAAAACAAAAACACACCCACCCCAACAACCAAAAACAACAAAACCAAAAAAAACACCCCCAAAAAACAACAAAACACAAACCCCCCAAAAACCCCCCACCACCCACCCCCCCAAACCAACCCCCAAAAAAACACCAAACAAAAACCCCCAACACACCCCCCCCCAAAAAAACCCCCAAACAAACAAACCCCCAAACCCAACCCACACCAAAAACAAACCCCCCCCCCCCCCCAAACCACCAAAAAACAAAAACCCAAAAAAAAAAACACAACCCAACAACACAACAACAAAAAACAAAAAACAACAAACAACACAAAAAACACCACCCAAAAACCCCACACAAAACACCAAAAACAAAAACCCCCCACAACCCCAAAAAACAAAACAAAAAAAAAAAACCCAACACAACCCCCCACACACCAACAAAAAAAAACACACCCCAACCAACCACAAACCAAACAAAAAACAAAAACAACAACAAAAAACCACACCACACCAAACAACAAAACAAACCCACCACCACCAAAAAACAACAACAATAACAACACACACAACAACACCCCAAACATCACACAAAAACAAAACATAACCCACACAACAACCCCAACAAAACAAAACACACCACCAACAATACCATAACACCCCCACCCCACACACAACCCCCACACCAGCAACAATAACATAACATCACACCAACAACAATAACATAACATCACACCAACAATAACATAACATCACACCAACAACAATAACATAACATCACACCAACAACAATAACATAACATCACACCAACAACAATAACATAACATCACACCAACAACAATAACATAACATCACACCAGCAACAATAACATAACATCACACCAATGTTACGCACAAATAATTACTTTTTTCAAAGTCTTTGTATGATCATTTTTCGTATGGATGATCATTTTTTGACTGAAAGGTGTATTATGTTTTTACAGTCAAAGGGACATAACCCGAGATATCGAGACTACAATTTTTTAGGAGTTTGCCTTCTCTTGTATAGAGACACGTTCGGTCTATAATTTCTTGAACGAAGCGTGACCATATCTCCTTATTTGGTAGTATCAGTCAACTGTTGTAGATGTCTGAAACCTGTCTTAACGCTTCTGTTCATGACCATAAAAGGCGCGACTGTGTAAGACTTTTATCTCGAATGTTCTTAGAATCGTCTTATGTGAGCGGCGACTCAAGTAGTGGAGTTCTGCGCATGTCAAAACTGGTAGTTCGTTTGGTGTGTTCCGCCCAGCTCGGGAGTTTAGAAATGGTCTGAGTAGCGAGCGGACGCAATCTGCGTCTTGTGATTTTCTGAGGGAAATACGTTGTCTTTGTGAGTTAGTTAGCTAACTAGACTATTTCCCAGTATTATTCAAGCCTGCTTGGAGGCATATGTTCGTGGTTGATTTCCGAAGAAAGGTAATTCCTCTTGTATCGAACTTTTTGCTATCATCTAGAAGTTCGTCATTTTGTCGCTCCTTGCTCGCCTGTGTGATTCAAAATGGAGAGGTACTTTGACTAGGATTTTCGCCACCGGTATCTTTATACCTGAACTAGTTATATATATATGGGTCGCTCTAGACCAACAAGACTATTGTCTGTGTTCCAGGATTCGTTATATCAGAGATCACGTCCAAGTCAGATGGTTAGACTTAGGAATGTTATAAAGGTCGGTTTGACCTGTATTCCATGTATGCTATTCACGTGCAGACAGTAAACGGACTTATTGTATACATCTGATCTGCTAGCATCAGGAAGGGAGCATTTATTATTGTCTATGAACATTGATGATCTGCAGCTGACACTGTTGCAGAAGTTATATGTATGAACCTTAGGCACCCAGATCTGTGCTATATATATATATATATATATATATATATATATATATATATATATATATATATATATATATATATATATATATATATATATATATATATATATATATATATATATATATATATATATTATTTATACAGCTTCATGAACCAGAACTTTACGATATCTGTTTACAATACAACTATTGAGTATTGAATCCTACATGACTATCAGCTAATTATATTGTTGAATGCAGACATTCCTTGAACTGTAGTATGTTATAACGGAGCTAACGTACCTGGCATTTTGACGCACCATATCATTTTTGGTGGCCATATGTTGGTTTACTCTGGTACCAGCTATCAAGGGGGTCAACAAACCCAGACATCATCATCAAGCTTTCAACATTACAGTTTCAACTCATCACCTCAATGTTTGATGAAAGATTTTGAAAGTACCCGGCGTTGTTGAAAGTTGGAAATTGTTTCAAAATACCCGGCGTTGCTCGTCAAGTTGGCAGTTTTCCTACGATAGAAGGACAAGTGCCGAGCAAATCGATTTCCTGATCTGTTAGGAAGAAGGACAAGTGCCGTAACAACTGTTCCGGATTGAGAAGGTCAAGTGCTCAAGTCAATTCAGAAGGTCAAGTTCAGAAGCTGTTTCCTGTCAGAAGCTCATTTCCTTCGGCATGGCAGTTTATGAGAGCAGATATGGATCAACGTTGGATCATTGTCCTAAGAATGCTGATCACATCCTGTTCTGAACTGTGCTGACGTTGTGGATACATAGAAGTTAAGTGGCCTGTTTTGTTTGTGAACTGTGCCCTTATGTTCTAACTGAGCCTTCTGTCTCTCACATTTTTCACACTGTTTACATGTTACATGTTAAATGTTATTTGTATTTGTATATTTATATGTTTACATTTCAGCGGGTTTTTCGGTTGGGCGGTGTCTTTCAGTAGAAAATACCACGTTACAGAGGTTCTACTGTTAGCGTTTTCGTTAGGGACTGTGCGAATTTCCTACTGTGAAATTTGCTAGCGACAATTGTTGCTATATCTGTTTAGTTGTGACGAGTTGTGCTTTATTTTCGTTTTTTGTATATTTTTTTTTCTCTCTTTCTGTTTTTTAGTTTCGATTTCATTTGTTTGTATTTGTAGGTCTCCTCTTTTCTATTATTCAGTTCTTTATAAAATTGCTGTCTATACACTGTAGCGTCATTTGTTTGTCATATCTTCGCATATTTCTTTTTAGTTTCGCTGTTTATTTATTTGACTTATGCGAATGTTTTCGTATTGCTCTGATCTTTGTTATTGTTTACATTGACTTTGATCTTTGTTGTTATTTACATTGACTCTGATCTTTGTTGTTGTTTACATTGACTTTGATCTTTGTTGTTGTTTACATTGACTTTGATCTTTGTTATTGTTTACATTGTTGGTGACCTTTGTTATTGTTTACATTGTCTTGTTATTGTTTACATAGTTCTTGCATAGTTAGCTTTCACTATTGTTACATATATGCTATGCACTATTGGTCTATAGTGCACTTATCATAACTAACTGGTGGTTTTTTGCTTATGCACTATTGTAGTGCAGTTATGATAAATAACTGATGGTTATGCACTGATTTGTGTAGTGCACTGATGATAAAGAGGTGACTTGTGATATTATTATACATTTGATAATACAAGTTGGTGTCAAGTCTTGTTTCCCACAGAGATTGGAGTAAACATAGTGATTATACAAGCACTTTATTAAGTCTTGTTGCTATTAAGATTGGAATAAGATAATTAATTATTTCAGGTTCTGTACTCACATTTTAGACATCATGTCTACATTTGAGTACTTTATTGAGCAGGGTAAAACCCTTGGGAAGACTGGTGATAAATTAGAAGAATTTGCGACTGTTCAATATGCCAAGGCATTGAAGTCGGAGGAAAAGAAAATGAAAGAACAAACTGAACAAAAGAGAATAGATGCTGAAGTTGAACAAAAGAAACTGCAGATGCAGGTAGATGAAAAAAGATTACAAATGGAAATGGAAAAACAAAAAAGAGAAGCTGAATCTCAGGAGAAGAGACTTCAGGCTGAGGCTGAAAATAAGAGACTTGAAAAACAAGCTCAGGTTGAAGAAAAAAAGTTACAGGCTCAGGCTGAAGAAAGAAAGTTACAGGCTGAGGCTGAAGAAAGAAGGTTACAAAGAGAAGCTGATGAGAGAAAAGCAAAAATGGAGCATGAAGAAAAACTCTTAGCTTTAGAGTTAGAGAAGTTAAAGTTATTGAACACTGGTAATGCTAATGATGCAAATAAGGTGTCAGATAAGACTAATGCTAAGGATTTCAAGCTTAATCTACCAGCATTTAATCCCTCAATTGATGATATAACATTTTATCTAGATAGATTTGAAAGTGCATGTAAGGTGCATAATATAGATAAAACATTATATGTTTATCATCTGTCCAAGATACTTAGAGGTGATGATTTGACTTTGTTGAGTATGGTAGATGTGCCTGACAAAAACAACTATGAGGTTGTCAGGGCGGCATTGTTAAAGACGTACCAACTTAACGAGGACGGATATCGTCTTAAATTTAAAAACATGTTACCAGAAACTGGAGTTGAATTCTCTGAATTCATCTCAAGCATACGTCTTACTTTTTTACGATGGGTTGAGTTGTCTAAGACAGAAAGTACATTTGAAGCCCTTATGGATTTACTACTTAGAGACAAGGTCATGTCTTCTGTTAATGAAGCTTTTCTTTCTTTTCTTCATGAGCGTAAGCCTAAAAACATAAAAGAAATGGAAGAATACTGTAGCCAGTATGTTACTGCGCATCCTCACATAACCATTAGCAACTCTAAAGTAAAAGAAGGTCTGCCAGTTGCTTCGGCAGCACCTTATGGCCCAAATTTTATGCGTAAATTTCAGGGTAGCCAGCAAAATTTCAACAAAAAGAGTAACCGTAATTATGCCCAGAACCATAGTAATCAATTCCAGGGTGATTCTTCTTCCCAGAACTGGAGACAACCTAATACTACACGGTATTCTACTCCGGTTAACTTTAGAAATTTTCACAAAGGTAATCGGCATAGAGGGAAATATTTTTTGCAGAGACCTCAATACCAAGATAATAGAGGTTCTCAACAGTATAGAGATGGTAATGACAGTTATGGAAACTGGAACTTGTTACTTTCACAATTGCCCCCACGGCTGGCGTTGTGGATTAAAGTTGCTGCCGTAAGTGAAATGGGTTCATTTTCGATACAAGACAACAGGAAGCTGAGACGCTTGGGAGTCATGACCCAAGTGGGCCCGCCCCCCTTAGAGTGTAAAGGAGTAATTGGGCCGAAACACTTGTCGGATGGGGGGACTTCTTCTGATGATCAGATTGCTTCCCGTTGTATCGCTCTGTAAAGAGTTTCCTATCATACAGTAGGGACTTTAATGATAATTGCAGAGGCAATAATGGTCGCGGTAGATCGCAACATAAGAGAAAAAGATATCAACAGACAAACTCTGTTCAACAAGAATCTCAGGGAGCAGATAAGCAGGTTAATAATGATAAAGACCATAATGCTATCGGATGCTCATCTTTTGATTTTGGTAGAGCAAATAAATGTATCCAATGCAGTACTTTATTTGATCCGAAGACCGTTAGTACTCTAAGCTGTGGTCATCCTTTGCCCGCTCTTCCTGCTAATGTTGCTCATGATGGGAGAGGTTCTCTTATATTACATAAGGGGCTTGTAAATAGTAATCCAGTCTCAGTGTTGTTTGATTCTGGATGTACTACTGTTGGTGTTAGGCAATCTCTTGTAGATCCATCCTGTGCTACAGGAAAGGTCATCAAATGTGTAACATTTGGTGGCACGTTGGAAAAGTATCCTACTGCCATAATATATATTGCTACTCCTTTCTTCACGGGAGAGGTCCACGCGTGTCTACTTCCAAATCCTATTGCGGACCTTATTATTGGTCGTATTCACGGAGTTAGGGAATGTACCCCACAGCAGATTGCTGTTTGGGAAGAGCAAAACATTGAAGCTACCAATGCGGTGGTCACAAGAGCACATGCTCTGGATCCACCTCAAACTTCATTAACTAATAATGATGAAGTAAATGACCAAGATAGTCACTTGACTATTACACGTGACTCATTTATCAAATTGCAAGAAGAAGATCCGTCTTTACAAAAATTCTTCATTCTAGCAAAAAAAGGTGATCCTAATCAGAATACTAATAGAAAATCTTGGATTTCTATGAAGAACGGCGTACTTGTACGTATGGTACAAGACTCGACTACGTCCACCCATTCACAAATTCTTGTGCCTAAGAGCATGAGATTGCAAATATTGCAACATGCTCATGACTCGCAATGTGCTGGACATATGGGTTTTTCCCGTACAAAGTCGAGGGTTCTTGCGGCTTTCTTTTGGCCATTTGTGAGCAAGGACATACGAGTTTACTGTCGCTCTTGCAAAGTATGTCAGGAGGTCAAATCTAAAGGACCACGACATGCTGCGCCTATCCAGGCTGCTGACATTCCTATTCGCCCTTTTCAAAAGATGGCAATAGATATTATCGGTCCTTTTAGAATTAAGTCAGCTAGAGGACATCAATTTATTCTTACATGTGTCGATATGTGCACACGTTGGCCAGAGGCAATACCTCTCAAGAGCATCTCAACTGCTGATATCGCAGACGCTCTTTGGCTGATATTTTCTCGCTTGGGTTTTCCCGGAGAAATATTGTCAGACCATGGCACTCAACTTATATCAGACACTATGTCACAGGTAATGTCTATGCTACATATTAAAAGGTCTCTCAGCAGTATCTATCACCCAATGTCTAATGGGTTAGTCGAACGTTTAAATAGGACTCTGAAAACTTTACTTGGTAAGATAACTGAGGATCATCCTCAGGATTGGGACAGGGTCTTACCCGCGGCTCTCTTTGCGTATAGAGAGGTCCCCAATGAACATACAGGGTTTTCCCCTTTTGAACTTGTCTTTGGCGCGCAACCGCGCGGCCCTATGTCTTTACTTCACGATCTAATCACTGCCGATAATATTAGCGATGAAACTCAATCTTCTTATGAGTACGTCATTGCTCTTAGGCAAAAGATCATCGAGGCATGCAAACTAGCAACTTCTTCATCCGAATTTGCTAAAGAAAAGGCAAGGCAGTTTGCAAATAAAAATAGATGTCTACGACAACTTTGTCCAGGTGACAAAGCTCTCGTTCTACTTCCTTCAAGGGAGAACAGACTTCTAATTGCATGGAAAGGTCCATATGCAATAGTCTCCAAAATTTCTGATGTCGACTATGTTGTCGATATTGATGGAAAGCATAAAAACTTTCCACATAAATATGCTCACGGAATTTTATGAAAGACCAGACTATTTGCAGCCTATTTTCCAGGCAACGGACAATTCTCAAGCACCTCATGGTCAGTACTCATCTCTGTCAGTTATACAGGATGAGGAAACTACTTTTTCTGATGTCAATCTTCCTCTTCCTATGGTCCCACTTTATTCTACGGAATCTTGGAAAAACGTGACCGTTTCTCCAAATCTTTCCGCTGAGGAACATCGACAAGTTTCTTCGATGTTGCAAACATTTCAGGATGTTCTTACAGACATCCCGGGACACACACATGTCATTGAACATGACATTGTGCTAACTGATCATAATCCTATCAGAGTCAGACCCTATCCAATACCTATCCATTTCCAGTCTCAAGTCGAAAAAGAATTGGATGAAATGATACGTTTGGAAATCATTGAACCATCCACTTCAGCATACTCTTCGTCTATGGTTATTGTTCGAAAGAAGGATAATAACATTCGCATTTGCGTAGATTATCGCAAATTGAACCAAGTTACGAAGTTCGACGCTGAACCTATGCCTTCATTAGAAGAGCTACTCAATAAACTTGCTAATTCTAGATTCTTTACCAAACTAGATTTGTCTAAAGGTTATTGGCAAGTTCCGCTAACTGAACGTGCCAAACCTTTTACAGCTTTTTCTACACCTAGGGGTTTATTCCAATGGAATTTCATGCCTTTCGGTCTTATGAACGCCCCTGCTACATTCGTACGCATGATGCGGCGAATTCTCGCATATCGTACAGATGTCATAGCATACTTAGATGATATCTGTCTATTCAGTGATTCCTGGGAAGATCACTATTTGGGTTTATACGAATTACTGTCTACTCTTCGCGAGTATAACTTGACTGCAAAACCCTCTAAAGCCTTTATAGGATTTAGCGAGATTTCTTTCCTAGGTCATCGTGTTGGTCATGGTCTTTTAAAGACAGAGGACCACAATGTTTCAAAAATACTTAACATTTCGGTCCCTAAGACGAAGAAACAAGTACGGAGTCTATTAGGTTTGATCCAATTCTACGGACGATTCATTCCGAATCTGTCCTCCATTATGGCACCCTTTCTACTTTATTGAAGAAAGGGTCGCCTAATCTGATCCGCTGGTCTAAAGAATGTCAATCCTCATTGGACCAGGTTAAAGCCCTATTTTCATCTCCACCTATTCTTAGGTTACCTACTATTGAGAAGACTTTTGTTCTTCGAAGTGACGCCTCGTCAACTGGGATTGGGGCAGCACTAATGCAGGAGTATTCTGATACTCTGCATCCGGTGATGTATATCTCTAGGAAATTAAATGCTGCAGAAAAGAATTACTCGGTTTTAGACCGTGAGTTATTGGCTATGGTATGGTCTATTCTGAAGTTACAAAGATTTCTTCTAGGCGCACACTTCATTGTGGAAACCGACCAGAAAGCGCTTACTGCTATTCAAAGCAAAAACTTGAAGAGCTCGAGGTCCACTCGTTATGCCATAGCTCTTCAACCATTTCATTTCTCGGTTCGAGCTATCCGTGGTTCGGATAATGTGATGGCAGACATTCTGTCCAGATGCCCACACGATTCCACATGATTCTTCTGTCATATATATATATTTCCTGATATACAGTCCAATATTATAATGACATGTTAGTAGATTTTTTCTCACTTTTTGGGGGGGAATTTATAACATTGTACCATGTAATTATCTAAGAAGGCTTAGTTAGTGATATACGGGCCAAAAGATCACTCGGCCACATTTAGATAATATATTTACATAATTGTATTAAGAGATTTACCAGTTGTCTTTAAGTTTTGTGTTATTGATATTTTCGCAGCACATCAGTGAAGTCTGCGAGATTATGTCCATTGTGGAACATTGAGGATATCAAGTCCTGTCCTAGATTGGGAGCGGATGATGTCCACATCTTCTTCTATTGATTGTTTTATGTCAACGAAGAATAACATTGTATTAGTTATTAATTACTGATGCATTATATAATGTAATAATATAGTGCGGTATATTAGTATATTACACCGCTATTTGCACAACACATTGTATGATATCATAATGATATATTTAATTTCATATATTGGTATGAGAGTAATTTGACTTTTATTATGATGTTGCCATTATTGTGGCGTGTGTTGGTGGCACCTTCCTGGAATATATACGCGAATACTTAGATAAATTTTTTCTCTAAGGACCTGAGATATGATCTCAGTTTCGCTCCATGCGTTGAGCTAGTTTGTTAGGTATATATCCGCGCATCATACGTGCGTTAGGAGCCTAGATTTTTTCCGGCTCCAGGATTTAAAAAAAAAAATGTTTCATTTTTTTTTTCCCGGGAGGGTGCGGTAATGTTACGCACAAATAATTACTTTTTCCAAAGTCTTTGTATGATCATTTTTCGTATGTATGATCATTTTTTGACTGAAAGGTGTATTATGTTTTTACAGTCAAAGGGACATAACCCGAGATATCGAGACTACAATTTTTTAGGAGTTTGCCTTCTCTTGTATAGAGACACGTTCGGTCTATAATTTCTTGAACGAAGCGTGACCATATCTCCTTATTTGGTAGTATCAGTCAACTGTTGTAGATGTCTGAAACCTGTCTTAACGCTTCTGTTCATGACCATAAAAGGCGCGACTGTGTAAGACTTTTATCTCGAATGTTCTTAGAATCGTCTTATGTGAGCGGCGACTCAGATATTGGAGTTCTGCGCATGTCAAAACTGGTAGTTCGTTTGGTGTGTTCCGCCCAGCTCGGGAGTTTAGAAATGGTCTGAGTAGCGAGCGGACGCAATCTGCGTCTTGTGATTTTCTGAGGGAAATACATTGTCTTTGTGAGTTAGTTAGCTAACTAGACTATTTCCCAGTATTATTCAAGCCTGCCTGGAGGCATATGTTCGTGGTTGATTTCCGAAGAAAGGTAATTCCTCTTGTATCGAACTTTTTGCTATCATCTAGAAGTTCGTCATTTTGTCGCTCCTTGCTCGCCTGTGTGATTCAAAATGGAGAGGTACTTTGACTAGGATTTTCGCCACCGGTATCTTTATACCTGAACTAGTTATATATATATGGGTCGCTCTAGACCAACAAGACTATTGTCTGTGTTCCAGGATTCGTTATATCAGAGATCACGTCCAAGTCAGATGGTTAGATTTAGGAATGTTATAAAGGTCGGTTTGACCTGTATTCCTAATATGCTATTCACGTGCAGACAGTAAACGGACTTATTGTATACATCTGATCTGCTAGCATCAGGAAGGGAGCATTTATTATTGTCTATGAACATTGATGATCTGCAGCTGACACTGTTGCAGAAGTTATATGTATGAACCTTAGGCACCCAGATCTGTGCTATATATATATATATATATATATATATATATATATATATATATATATATATATATATATATATATATATATATATATATATATTATTTATACAGCTTCATGAACCAGAACTTTACGATATCTGTTTACAATACAACTATTGAGTATTGAATCCTACATGACTATCAGCTAATATGATTTTGAATGCTGCATTCGTTAAACTATGTTAGTGATGACAAAATGTCATGACTGTTTGGTGGCGTGCAATAAATGGTATAAAACATAAAGCGAAGTTACCATTTTCATGACTCTACACATTATGTTGCCTGTGTTGTACCCTGTGAACTATTCTACTGCAACATACACAGCAACACTATAAACCAGAGAAGACACCTACATCTTGCACTTTTATACCAGGTGTCGATAGGGGTGGTGATTTGTCGTCAGCCTAAATCCACTTTTGGTGGTCAGACCCTTTGGCTTATCATTCCAGTTAAATCCACCCTTATCAACCACCAACAATAACATAACATCACACCAACAACAATAACATAACATCACACCAGCGACAATAACATAGCATCACACCAACAACAATAACATAACATCACACCAGCGACAATAACATAACATCACACCAACAACAATAACATAACATCACACCAACAACAATAACATAACATCACACCAACAACAATAACATAACATCACACCAACAACAATAACATAACATCACACCAACAACAATAACATAACATCACACCAACAACAATAACATAACATCACACCAGCAACAATAACATAACATCACACCAATAACATAACATCACACCAACAACAATAACATAACATCACACCAATAACAATAACATAACATCACACCAACAACAATAACATAACATCACACCAACAACAATAACATAACATCACACCAATAACAATAACATAACATCACACCAACAACAATAACATAACATCACACCAGCAACAATAACATAACATCACACCAATAACAATAACATAACATCACACCAACAACAATAACATAACATCACACCAATAACATAACATCACACCAACAACAATTATTTAACATCACACCAATAACAATAACATAACATCACACCAACAACAATAACATAACATTACACCAACAACAATAACATAACATTACACCAGCAACAATAACATAACATCACACCAGCAACAATAACATAACATCACACCAGCAACAATAACATAACATCACACCAGCAACAATAACATAACATCACACCAGCAACAATAACATAACATCACACCAGTAACAATAACATAACATCACACCAACAACAATAACATAACATCACACCAATAACAATAACATAACATCACACCAATAACAATAACATAACATCACACCAACAACAATAACATAACATCACACCAACAACAATAACATAACATCACACCAACAACAATAACATAACATCACACCAACAACAATAACATAACATGGACCAAGGACGTCCAAGCAGTGCTGCTTTGTCCACAAACAAAGGCCAGTGCACTTTATTATCGCACAAAGCTTCAAGTGCATAATTTTACCATTGTTAACACTGTTACGACAGAAAGGTATTGTTATTTGTGGGAGGAGGAGACAGAAGGGGAGTTGAAAATGGAGAATTTTGCCTCTATGCAGTACCAGCATTTGAGAAATGTTCTGAACTCTGCCAGACATATCAAAACTCTTATCATTTAGAGCGATAGTAAGTATATCAGAACAAAAACGCTGTTGTAGCGAATGCCTATTTGCAACTTGCTCTAGAGCACAGCATTAACATTTATCAGAAGTATCTTGTGGTTGGGCATACTCAAATAAAATGTGATGCTATGCACTCCACTATAGAAAGAAATCTTGTTTGTGACATGTCACTCACCAAGAGACCTAGTGGTAATTAAAGAAACTGCCATGAGAAACCCAGTTCCTTATATTGTCACAAAATTGCACTTCCATGATTTTAAAAAAAATGAGTGCCATGAAGTTTAATTCAACCAGACCTGGAAAGAAAGTTGGAGAGCCAACAGTACATCATCTCAGTATGATCAGGCTGACATACTTCAGCATACACAGCCATCATAAAATGTTTTTGTTTTTCCTGGAGTGTTAGTGTTAACTGTGGTAAACTCTGTTTACTCAAATTAACACCTTTTGAGATGAAACGAATGTTTTCTGAACATTTTTTGTTGTTGGTATGTTTAGCGTGTTTTTTATTTAGTGCATTTCCTTCGCAAGGTTTTATAGAGAAATGTTTCTTTGTGACACCATTAATACTCTTGTAAAATACATGCAGTTTATTTCAACAGCTTTTTATGTCCACTCCTTGACAGCGATAAAAATGTTTATCAGTTACTTCACTTTCATTATCTCTCTTTTTTTCTGTCAGTCAATAGGTTTCGTGATCTCCCTTACCTAGATACTTATATTAAAGTTTGAAACCTCACCTTCATAAAAGAAGAAAATTATTTAATAGAACAAGCACAAATTAATTGATGATTAAAAGCAAATTTTCCACCATGAACAGCAAACAAGGCAAAGAAACTGATGTTTTTGGTCACATCTACAATAGTTCACAACTGCCTAGATCATCACAGAATCATAATCACAATTGCCCAAACTTTTGCCCATGTCATGTTTACAATTCCATTTTTGCTTATATCATCAGATGGTTCAAATGTTCATTATTTTGGCTAAGTAATAAATTGCAGTGGTTTCTTACTTTGTTCGTATGGTAATTAAAAACAAATAAATAACAGCAATAATGAAAACCTGCTTAAATAAAAGGTTTTTTATTTTCTCAAAACTTACAAACGTGACTTAGGGAAATGCGGAATGAGCGTGGACAAAAGTAGCCACATCCCCAACACAAACAGTACTACAACAGTTGATTGTATTAATCCAACAATATCCCTCACAATTAGAACCTAAGAATAGCTCTCCGATCTGAAAACAATCCACGACTTTGTTCAAGTTAACAAACATCAAACATCGATTATCTTCATCCAAAGAAGGCAAAGCTGTCACCGTGGGCACTAAATGTACATGAAACAGCCTTCCAACGGTCCTGGATGACATCAAACTGGATTTTCTGAGAACGGCTTTATAAAGCGCAAGACAACAAAGAGCAGTCATTACAATGCCAGAGTGAAAAATTAACAACTGGTATAAGGCGACAAATCAAACACATATTTTAATGGTAGTTGCAATAGCATTACTAAACGGTTTTGAAATGGCTGCGTGTCTCATAAAGCCAACCACAGGAAACAAGTTTTTAAATATTTCTGTATAATTTGCTACTTTCTCATTTGATATTCTGGTTGATCAAGATATTCACTGTATCACTAGTAGCCACATTTCCGCAGCCTCTACATACGCTTCTGTCTGTAAGTTCTTCACTGTCAAGGTCGTATACATGACGTAATATGGATTGTGTGCAGTATCGTATGACTCTGGTTGTCACTGCCAAAGATATCCAATACTATAATTCCCGCCGTAAGTACGTCGGTCGGTCGGTCACATCATGAACACCGTCATTTGCGCACTTTTTTATTTTCGAGAGAGTACATTAACTTTCAAACACAGCTAAGGGGTGCAACTGTGGTTGAAAGTTAGACAATAATTGTATTGTTTTCCTTATATGTACTCTCCCGAAAATAGAAATGTGCGCAAATGACGGTGTGCATGAACAGTTTGATTGTGGAAAGTCAAGATTTTAAATATGGTGCACGAACAATTACGAGACATGTTGTCATAAAAGAAATGTTAGTTATTTAGTCAATTTACGGTCCATCAGATCATTATCACCGATCCACATGTCATTTAGGAAGGTTACTCGATGTCTTCATATTTAATACATCCATATAATTTTAACTACAAATATCTAATGACAGTCGCCTGCAATGAAATGACCACAGTAGTGACAGGTGGTTCGCGAAGAGTAGAGCTGTATAAGCGAAGTTTCTTAGTTTGTTGCGACAATTTGTCGAACTTCTAGACTTCCATAAATATGAGCGTAAAAATTCTTAATTGTGCGATATCCTGTAGTGCTGTGTTTTGAGGTAAATATTATATAGTAGTTCTCTAGAATTTTGTGAAGTGATTAAGTGTTAAATCGCCGATTTAATTTTAAACTAGTTCTTTTGAACAGAGGGCTAAATCTATATAGTCTGTATTATTTTCTAGTGACGCGTTTCAGTGGAAAACAGAAATTATATTTCTTGCTTAAATTCAGTCGGCTAATAAAGAAATTTAATTTAACTTCTAAATAATCAGACGAGAGAATATATTTTAAAAACTAAACTTATAACGCTAGATACATCATTGAGTGTTGACGAAATACGTATGTATTTTCTAATTCATGATGTTTGATTTATTTAATATAACTTATTTTACGGGAAGTTTTAAATATAAGTCAAGCTGTAGGCTTGCTATTAAAATGTAAGTTATATTGGGTACATATTGTAAAATTATTTGATATGTGTTCTTTCTTTTATATAGTGAAACGGTGGTACCAAACTTTACCAGCGTTCTAGTACGTGAACTTATTTGGGAAGAAACAAATCACTTTCATTACCTGAACTGTAACAGTTAAATGAAGTAAGAGGCCTTCGCGCCAGAATTAATTCTTCCAGAATAACTCTTCAGTACAATTCAGCCCGTTGTGGCAAGCAAAGATCAGAAACATTCCGACAGAGTTTTGACTAGTACTGTGGCGACCAAATATAGTAACTTCCTGAAAGTAGACACCGATCCGACATTCCTTAAATTCTAGAAACCAAAGCTAATGACATTGTGCTCTGCTAACTTTCGTGCCTGGACAATATTTTATGTGACTTAATCAGACATTCGAAAAATTAGAACACCCAAGGAATCGTTCCCTGAGAGTTTAGTACGTCTTTTGGAACTGGGGATTTCTTGGTCAAGGACTGCATTTTCGGGTCTGTGTGAAGGTCCTAGAATTGAGTATGTTCCCAGAGGCAGCGAGCAAAGTTGTGAGTATAACTGCATGGCCATGGCTGAATGAATGAGTGCACGCAGATCAGAGTGTTATTTTACAGTTATAGATTGTCACCCATTTACTGTCTTAATTCTTTTTGTTTAACCTGCAGAATTTGTTACTATTTGCTAGAGTTTCTTTACTTCTTAGGCTAAATCAGATTATTCAACTCTGTGCATACATTTACGAGAAAAGAAGAAAAACTCTTAGCCTAAACCCTACGTATCTATAACTCTTTGGGCCATCATCTGTTCTCTTAACGGGGCTGTGGGCTAAACCTAGAGCTAAGATCATAACGGGGCTATCATCCTTGTAGCATTTTTCTTAAATTTTATGACTATTTGTATATGTTTTTCCTTGATGTATTTTTGGTGTTGTGAGAAGATTTTTTTTGATGATAATAATAAAAATCTCTCTCTTGAACTAAATGAGTGCGTTGGTTAGCTCGATCCCAATTATCTGTATATTCATTGTGATAGATTCCCACGTCTGTGTGTTTAACTGTCGTCACGTGTATGTGCGTGCCCGTGAGTAGATAGAGATATATTAATATATATATATCTGTGTGTAGACTGTCTGACGCCTTTAAAAGCGGTCGTAGAAGATAGGTGAGAGAGAGAGGAATATCTCGATTCTCAAAGACAGCTTCTTTATCACATTCTATCATCTCACGTGTGGGAAATTCTATTGTGGTTTTTTTTTTCACCAGCTCTCACTGTGACTATCACTCATTCCAACCTATTCTGAAGGGACCAACCCAAGTCTTAATACTCCTATCAAAATCTACGACAACATGTAACAGAAACAACACACTCTAATTAAAAACCTGTCAATTGTGACGGGTTATTGCTAGTATTTCACAAGTTACATGATAAGGTTTTCAGGAACAGAAGAAATCATTGTCAGTTCATCAAGATGATGAAGCGAGGCAAATTTCTGTCAACATGCTGTAACAAAAGAAAAATTGAAGGAATCTGGTAACAAATGGTCAATTCAATTCAAACAGAAAAAGTGGTAGGCAGTGAGAGAACTACTTCGGTAAACGCACCACGAAGTTTGATGACACAGCTGATCCAAGTAACCAGAGACAGCAGAAAAAGACATGATCGCATCGCTTGTCGGTGTGGCACAAAAGCATTCTGGAACAGACATCGATGCTTGAGGACATACAAGCGATATAATAAAGAAACACATATCTGCCCACCCCGGGATGTAGAAACATTCACATGTTAACCAGCATTACTAGGTAGAGCTTGCAATTAACTAGCGGCTATAGAAGCATGTTAACCAGCATAACTAGGTACAGCTTGCAATGAACTAGCGGCTATAGAAGCATACATATAAATTTAAAAATAATATGGTATGAAATCAGTTTTACAAGTTAACGGTTGACATGAAACAAGGGACGTTTCGGGTTTTACCCTTCGTCAGCCACGGTTACGAACAGGCGACAAGGACAAGAACTACATATAGGTACTACAAAAATCTATGATGATGAGGAAAACCACAAATAAACGATACAAGCAGATGGAACAACTGTGATGAGCGAAACGATAACAATGACAATGCAAGAAAATCGTAAAGCCAGAAAGACATGTCGAAACAAGAAAGTAAATAATCAACGAAACGAATCAGAAATGAACAACACTATTAAAACAAGTAAAAAAATCACTTAGCTGGATCCAAGAAAGAAACATTCAAGATGACTGAGAAAAAAAGGCGTCATACGGAAGTGACGTATGAGCTAGTGACGGCTAAAAAAAGATAATTAAGGAAACGAAACGAACCAAAGCAAAAACAAAGATAGGTAGGAAAATAACGACAGAAGAAATAAAGTATGAAACAGAGACAGAAGCCACCAGAATTTTGCAAAATGATGCTGGACATTAAGGCCAGCAGGAGATAAAACGCCCATTTGAAAAATGAGACGATTCTCCAACGAGAAGCGAGTTCGGTCATCGCCGACACATGAAAGGAGGGCAGTGACATGAATATCAGAGTTACCCGAATGATCCGGCCTATTGAAATGTAGGGCCACCGGTAAAGGTTTGCCATGATAGATGTCATTCAAGTGCTCACGAACCCTGTCTGCCAAACGTCTGCCAGTTTCACCAATATAGGTAATGTCACACCTCTTGCAGATGATAGCATAAATCAGGTTTCTGGATTCGCACGTGAAAGACTCCCCAATGGCAAATTTACCATTCGGAAAAGAAACTGACTGGATTTGGAGTACAAAAGGACAGGTCCTACATCTACGACGTTGGCATGGTTTAGTACCAAAGTGAGAAGGACTGGTTTGTCTCAAGTGACTGTGTACAAGAATATCCCTAAAATTCTTATCCCTACGATATGCCACCAAAGGGGTATCACGAAACACCTCTCTGGTATTAGGATCAGTGTGGAGAATAGGCAGATGACGAAACAGAATTTTTTTCACCGTCAAACAGTGAGGGTGGAAAGTTAAGACAAGTTTGAGTCTGTCAGACGTAGTAGTACGTTTAGCGGTGAGTGCTACCTGACGAGTAACGTGACTAATGCGATTAGAAGCATGTTAACCGGCATTACTATGTACAGCTTGCAATGAATTAGCGGCTATAGAAGCATGTTAACCAGCATTAATATGTACAGCTTGCAATGAACTAGCAGTTACAGAAGCATGTTAACCAGCATTACTAGGTACAGCTTGCAATGAACTAGCGGCTATAGAAGCATGTTAACAAGCATTACTATGTAAAGCTTGCAATGAACTAGCGGCTATAGAAGCATGTTAATCAGCATTACTATGTACAGCTTACAATGAACTAGCAGTTATAGAAGCATGTTAACCAGTATTACTAGGTACAGCTTGCAATAAACTAGCGGCTATAGAAGCATGTTAACCAGTATTACTAGGTACAACTTGCAATGAACTAACAGCTATAGAAGCATGTTAACCAGCATTACTAGGTACAGCGTGCAATGAACTAGCAGCTATAGAAGTGACTAAAAGAGAAAGACAAAAATACAAGAGAAATATAAAATACAAGTGCTTCCTCTCTTACTCTAGCCAGCCCGAGTTGTCGCACCTTCAGCTCATCTCCTGTTCCCGCTGCGTTGGGCACGACATGATGTGCTGAGAAGCTGTCAGCTTCTTCCTCAGTTGTCAATCTATTGTATCTTTTATCCTTCGAGAATAGTCCTTTGAACAATTTTCCCTGACAATGATAGTTACTAAATGCTCTGTAATTCTCCGGCTTGTAATTATACTACCTTGCAGAAGACCATAACAGAAGGGAGAGTTGAAGGCAAACGTGCAAGGGGAAGACAGCGCTATAAGTGGGAAGATAACACCAAGAGATGGACGGGAAAGAGTCTAACAGAGTGTACCACCAAGACAAGAGACAGAAGACGTTGGAGATCCATTACAGCCAACCTTCGTTGTGGAGATGGCAACTGATGATGAAGGATACTACACACAGTAAATTACAGCCAGATTTACCACCAAGATATCTGTATGGAACACAGAAGAACACATCTGAGTTCAAGTTAGAGCATGACACACAACGGAATGTAGCCAGATATAGCTGATTAAATGGGGAGAGAGCCAGGTCGAATACAGAGAATTGGGGTGGGGAGGGGAAGGGAATAAACGCTGAAAGGTATAATTATGTTGACAAATGTTTGAAAGAGAAAATTCTAGAGTTGCGGTGCAGGACTTATTTGTTTGCAGAACTTACTGAAAGATCTCCGAGATTTCTTTGTTATCAATGAGAGCTCTTGTTTAGAACGAAATAATCTGATTGACGAACAGAATAAGCACGTTTGTTTATGCAGAAGACCACCGGAACCAGGTGGGGTATCCATTATGTAAATAACATGGCTTCAAAGAACTGAACAACCCAAAGGTACAGTATTGTCATCGTCTGCTGTTTGAAGAAAGACGTTGATTAAATTGGCGCATTACTACTCACCTTCCGACGTCCGCTCCTCCAAATCGAAATATTCGTAGCTAATTGTTTACTTTACTTTAAAATTCTTGCGTTAATGGAGTTATTTCCACATTAATTTATATTCCTTTAACAATTACAAACAATTTACAGGATCAGTGCCAATAAAAACTTCAAAAATTAAAATGTACTAAGAATTAGTGTTGCGCGTCAAGTTTCAGCTTTCTACGACAAGTGACAATTAGACATTCTGAGGGTCAAAGATTCGAAAAACGACAAAGAAATAACAATCAGAGGATGTTAAAGAAAAGTGGTCACAGAAACTGTGCTTTTTGTGGCACTCAAGTGAGACAGAATGTCAGGATGGAGAGCATGAAGGTTTGTAGTGTAAAAGCCGTTTTTAATTGTAATATTCACTGCAAACATTGTTGAAAGCGTCTCGACGGAGCAGCCTGATGATGTTGGCAGGTGAACTGTCTTCTATCGTTTACTGCTCTGGATATAATGATCCAGAACTTGTAAGATATTTTAACAGAGCAGAGCATTGCCCCCTTCTTAAATTCTTTCAGCCGTAGCAAACTTCCCTCACTCAGGTAATGGCAATCTGATACTGCATGCCTTCAAGGCACATTCCAGACACTAAAACCGTCTTATTTTCATGTAATAGCGTTTCCCCTTTCAACAAGAACTCAGTGTTTGCTGATGAAGAACGTTAATGTATCTCTGACACTTTCATAGTTTGGCTGTTGCCAAGAGAGAATCAATAAATCAGTTTACTACTACCATAAGGTCATACCATAAGGTCATACCATAAGGTCATACCATAAGGTCGTGTTGTCATAATCAGCAGTATCGTTACCTTTCAGCTCCCCAAGAACCATAGGTCTTCAACCATTTCATGACAAAATCCTCCTGTCACGTGCCAACCGCTCAGTTTGTCTATGTCTTCTGTGTCCATGTCACTTCTGTCTTCAACCATTTCATGACAAAATCCTCCTGTCACGTGCCAACCGCTCAGTTTGTCTATGTCTTCTGTGTCCATGTCACTTCTGTCTTCAACCATTTCATGACAAAATCCTCCTGTCACGTGCCAACCGCTCAGTTTGTCTATGTCTTCTGTGTCCATGTCACTTCTGTCTTCAGTTCGACATAACCGTATATTGTTTGTTTCCATCTACCTCTCTGACCCTGGAAATTCCAGACACAGGACTGCCTTGTACGTATGTCAACAAGTTTTCTCAGTGTTTGCTCTATCCCTCACAGGAATATTCTTCTCTTGTCATGTTCAACCCGCATGTGTCTAGGTCCTGGCATCAGTTCCACATTAGTGATTTTTGTTGCACAATTTCAATCCTTTTTTTTCTACGCTATCGCCCACTTAAGAGTGTTTATAACTTCTCTGTTGTGTTTCCTGTTATCTGGTACATTGTAATACATCTCTTTTGCAAGATTCCTCACACCGTCAAAGTTTACTAAAAATAACTATGTTTTAACCTAATAAGTTTTTTTTTTCTTTCTTGACATTATTAGTGTAATCTATCTTATTCTTATGCCCAAGGTTTTGTTGTTGTTGTTGTTGTTGTATACTTTACCAGCTTACTTTAAACACAGAAAACTGAACTGTAGGTAGCCCTTAACTTGTTTCTTAACTTGTTTCTTAATTTGTTTTAAATAAAAATGTATATAATCATTTTTAAAGTCAATAAAAATTACAGCTTCTCAGAATCAATTTCTGACAATTGACACAGTTTCAATAAGCTTCAGTCTTATCAGTAGCCTAGCACAACTTTGCCACGACCAGCATCGCGATGTAACCTCTGGATTATGACATGCCGTAGAAACAGTATAGCTACTTGTCTTTATGTTCCTAACGCTGTAAACCATTTTGACTTTCACAAAACGTACAATACAGTCTACTGTAACTAAAGGATTTTTTTTTAAACAAAAATACTATCATTTTCCTTTCAAGCATGTTGGAGTAATCCAGACTTACTTACTTAGTCGTTCCCCTTCTACCGTGAGGTGTAGAGGTTTGGAAGAGAGAGCGCCAGATTCTAGCATCCCGAGTAATCCAGACACCCATCAGAATTCTCATTTTAAGTGCTGTCTTTCTCTTGTTGTCTGGTAAAGGTGTGTTGCCTTTTTTCCCCGTTATAATGGTAAACTATCTGCGACTGCTTACCTTTTGCTTCCAGGTTGGCTGTGCTTCAAGCTAATCCCTGTGGGAAATGTTTTGTAGCCAAGACTTTTTCGTTTGACTTCGTTCATGTTTTAACACTACTCAACAATAACATCTGGCTCGACGTGGAAAAAAAAAAATATTTTTTGGAAAGATAAGCACGTGCACTTTAAAAAATGAACTCAGAAATCGTAGTCAGCCTTTGGTTCATTAATTAATGTAAACATCGTGATTGAAAACATCAATCCATATTTCTGAATTGTTATTTGCCATATAATATAAGTGAAACAAATGCCAAGCAAGGGGCAGTAACTGTTATTTAACTAATCAAGTTTATATTTGATAGCGAAATGAAATAGTTGGCTCATAAACTGACATTACACGAGAGAGTGACAATGGCTGCCTGCTGTGACGTCTTGTGTTATTTAACTAATCAAGTTTATATTTGATAGCGAAATGAAATAGTTGGCTCATAAACTGACATTACACGAGAGAGTGACAATGGCTGTCTGCTGTGACGTCATGTGTTATTTAACTAATCAAGTTTATATTTGATAGCGAAATGAAATAGTTGGCTCATAAACTGACATTACACGAGAGAGTGACAATGGCTGTCTGCTGTGACGTCATGTGTTATTTAACTAATCAAGTTTATATTTGATAGCGAAATGAAATAGTTGGCTCATACATTGACATTACACGAGAGAGTGACAATGGCTGCCTGCTGTGACGTCATGTGTTCAACAATCCAGATCTACACTGACCTGTAATTTAATGTGACAAAATATTTAATGACTGTTAATTTTCCTTATTTTGATATATATTTCGTAAGAATTCGTTTGAAAGGAATGAAGAAATAAAAATGTAAAAATACGGAGTCACTTTTCAAACTGTTGAAACGTCCAGGCTTTTCTTCAACTTTTTCTGCCTAGTCGGTAACAAATTAAGATGCACGCCTGAGTGAATCCAGCCAAAGGTTTTTTTTTTTTTTTTTTTTAATGAAAGCTTCATTTACCTTCGCTCATCCACTAACCCGGGGGGGGGGGGAAGAGTCTACCTTGTTCCACCTAATTTTCCGGAATAATTAGGTTATTCGGTGTAACAGTGCAAGTGATCTGTTGCAAGGCGTGGTTTGGTTAGCTCTGAACAATGTTCCATGTGATATTAATAAAACAGTTATAAATGTCTGGCCATTGTTTTATCTTCTTGATATTCTTGAGTGATCGTGTATCGTGCCTTCTATGTAAGATTACGCGAATGCAGGGGTGGAAGATTCTGAACAATAATTGAACCTTGGAATACGATTGATGTGACAAGTCGGTTCATAGAGTCCACAAATATTTAATACAGTTTACACGTCAAGACGATTCATGCATGTTGATCACAAAGGTACATATTATAACTTGAAAATATATGGCATAGATATGTAGATATCCTATCAGTCCTTGTCCAATAATCAAATTACTGTATGCAGATTGTCATAGCTGTATGCACGCGCGGTTGGGGTTTTCCAACGGCCGACAGTGAGTCTATGAGTCTGGTAAAATCAAATACTATGGACTGTAATTCATCCTTCCTTAATTTTCACTTTCGTACTGACCTTTAATCATTTCAAATCTTCGTAATAGCAATGGACTGACCCATGTCCGTACTTGCATAAAATATATCTGTATGGCAATACCATGCTCAACATTGGAAGGAAAGTCAGACGCGTCTTAACAGCTTGACGGTCAATGTAAAAAAGGGTATGGTTTCTTAGTTACCGACTGTGTCCTAAACAACGCTATACACGTCATAATCGATCGTGTATGAAGCGTTCAGTAATTGAAACATCTATCGCAATATATTAAATGTCTTAACCTTTACAATTGCACGTCTGGTAACCTTTAGCAGACGGCGTTAATATCATATACCGTAACAATTCCCTGTACACCGGGGAAAAAAAAAATCGATAGATTTTTTTTCAATATCTATCCGACTTAACAATTTTTCAAAAAAATTTAACACAATTGTGACATATGGCCGACGATGTTCTGAGTAGAACCGTGTTGCGGTCGTGTCAACTAACTATTTGTCATAGTCATCTAATCATAAATCACATTATATATCAATATTATACATATCATTATATCAACTAAATAAATGTCCAATGTTAATAGTGAATGAGAAAATTAAATTAAAGTAAGGTCTGTCGTATTAGTATGTCATATAGGAATTAATTTGACTAATTAAAATTAAATTAATTAATTAAACTAAGAGTTAAATTATTAAGGTTCTAATGTAACGCGATGTCATGAGAGAAGAAAAGACAAACTAAGTAAGAAGAAATAGAAAGAAATTCGAATATAAGTTTTAACTTAATTGTGTGTGTTAAGTGTTAGTGAATAATAACTATCTAATTTAACTAACTAAATAATGTATAGGTACATTAAAAAAAAATTATTAATCTAATACTTGTGTGAGATTTATTTTCTCTTTTCATAATTTCTTCTTTTAGTATTTCGTTTCTTTTTTTTTTTGTTCTTTTCATTTCATTTTTTTCTCACATTTCATTTTATTGATAATAATTCAATTAAGAAGTTAAGTTAACTAATTAATTAGTATAGGATATGATGATCCATCCGTAGTCTTGATCCTGATGAATTCTTTTAGGCAAAAATGTTCAAACGTTTACGTTGGAAAGAAATGTCATTTATCCCAGCATCCAAGAATTAAGTATACACAGGAACATCAGTTCGGTTTGTCGTCAGACATTAGTCCATGATTGTTCAAAGAGTATTCATATCTCGTGTATGGACGTTAGACGAAGTTTGAATGTCTATATATACCTTGATTGTCTTTTAATTCAATTCTGTGATGCATATAGTGTTTATACAGTTTAAATTAAAGGCAAGGTTAGTTCCTTTATAGTTGATACTTCGTTCAATCTAATGTAGTTCTGATTGATGTAGTTTAAGAGTGTCAATATTGATTATTCGTCGTCAATAGGATTACGTGACAATGCATCTGCCACACAATTTTCAGTGCCAGGAATATGTTCAATGGAGAACTCGAATGGCTGTAGGATGATTGAATATCTGGCAAGTTTCTGGCTCTTATGATTAGATCGACGCAAGGCTGCCACAGCACGTTGGTCCGTCTGTATGGTAAAGGGAGCACCGAGTAAGAATTTTTCCAGCTTCGTTATTGCCCAGATCACAGACAAAAGTTCCTTGTCGACTGTTGAATACTTGGTTTCTGCCGGCTTCAGTTTTCTTGATATATATAAGGTGGGGTGTAGAATGCCATCATGGTTCTGGAGCAGGCATGCACCAATGCCGTAGTTACTAGCATCTGTTCGTAAGAAAAATCTTTTGGAAGCATCGGGAAGTCTTAAAATTGGTTCATGTGAGAACAAATTTATAATTTTGTTGAAAGTTTCATTGCATGTACCAGTCCATGTCACCTTCACCGGCATATCTTTTTTTTTAACAATGAAGACAATACAGCCGTGATGGATGACAAGTTTGGTATGAATCTACTGTAATATTGAACAAGTCCTAACAAACTCCTGACCTGTTTCTTCGTCTGAGGAACTGCTATGTTTAGAATTTTGGAGACTGTACTAGGTAACGTTCGGATATATCCCGATCCAATGATATGTCCCAAAAAGGTTATCTCATTACACGCGATTTGCACCTTTGTAGGTTTAGCAGTTAGATGATAATTCCTTAGAGTGTCAAAAACATATCTAAGTCCCGAAACATGTTCCTCAAACGACGAACTAAACAAGCATATGTCGTCAATATATGTAATAACGTCTGGTCTACCTGATAAAATTTGTCGCATCAGGCGAATGAAGGTAGCTGGCGCATTAACAAGCCCAAAAGGCATCACATTCCACTGGTATAGACCTTGTGGCGTGGAAAATGCGGTGTAGTACTTAGCCTTTTCGGTCAGTGGTATCTGCCAATAACCTTTAGTTAAGTCTATCTTACTAAATATAGTTGCGTTAGATAGACGTGGCAGTAAGTCGTCGATAAGTGGATGTGGTTCGCTGTCAACTATAGTCTTAGCATTTAATTTTCTATAATCAACACATAGTCTAATGTTATTGTCCTTCTTCCGGACAATCACTAATGGAGAAGAGAATGGCGAATTACTAGTCTCAATGATTCCCAGAGACAACATCTGTTCAAGTTCCTTAGTAGTTTTAGCAAGGAAATGTAAAGGAACAGAATAGGGATGTACACGAATAGGTGTATCATCATTGAGAGTAATGTCATGACTGATAGCCGATGTGCGACCCGGGACGTCGGTCAACACATCTGGATAAGATTGTAATAGATTAGCAATCTGTAGACGCTGTTGCGGTGTAACCGTTGAAGAGATGGTTACATCCCGCCAAGATTCAGTAGGTTGAACTACTGGTACAGGTAACGGTAACTGTACCTCAGGAAAAGAAGATTCTTCTTCCTGGATGACAGATAAGTTAGTATAATGACAAGTGGATACTGTGTTGTCATCTAGTTCATGAAAAATTGACTGTAAGTGTTCAGGACGTGTATGAAATTGCTTGAGCATGTTAATATGAAATATCTTTTTGTGTCCCTTGATATCTAAGACGTAATCAACGTCGGAAATTTTATCAATGACTTTGTAAGGACCATTCCAAGATATCAATAATTTATTGTTATTGTGAGGAAGTAACACATAAGCCTCGTCGCCTGGGAATAATTGGCGTAATCGTCGAGACTTATTTTGTAGAGATCGAGCCTTAGCTTTTGCAGCCTCAGAAGAAGCTGTTGCCAACTGGCAAGACTCAATAATGTTCTTCCGAAGATTAATCACATATTCGTAAGATGACTGAGTGTCCTGAGTCATCTCGTCGTCAATTAATAAGTCTTTTATTAGTCCCATAGGACCTCTTGGGGGAGCACCAAAAACTAATTCAAAGGGAGAGAAGCCAGTTTGTTCATGCGGTACCTCCCGATAAGCAAATAGAACAGCTGGGAGTGCTCTGTCCCAGTCATGAGGGTGCTTAGCAGTAACCTTATGTAGTAGTTGTTTAAGTGTACGGTTAAGTCTTTCAACCGCACCATTACTCATCGGATGATAAATACTACTTAAATTCCTATCAATGTCCCAAGTTTTCATGACTTCCTTCATGGTGTCAGATATAAACTGTGACCCATGGTCTGATAAAAGTTTTCTAGGAAACCCTATTCTAGAAAAGATGAGATGTAGTGCATCAGCTACATCTGTGGTAGTGGTGGTCTTTAATGGGATAGCTTCTGGCCATCGTGTGCACAAATCAATGCACGTAAGGACGAATCTATGTCCTCTGGCCGATGGTAGCAATGGACCAATAATGTCTATTGCCATTTTGTCAAAAGGTCTCACTGAGATATCGCAAGCCTGAATAGGCGCCGTGTGAAAAGCTCCACGTGCTTTCACTTCTTGGCATGTAGTACAGGAACGTACATACTGCGAAATATCTCTTGACACCCCTGGCCAAAAGAATGAAGACAGTACTCGAGATCGTGTTCGAGTATATCCCATATGTCCAGCACAATGTGAGTCATGTGCATGTTGAAGAATGTACCGTCTAAAAGTATATGGGACCATAACTTGTTGTTTCATTTGTGATTTGTCATTAAAACATCTAATCAATATGTCATTTAATAACAAAACAATGTTTGTTATTATTACCTGAGGATAGATTGTCAACTTTATCAACCAACTTAAAAAATTTTTTTTAAAGATTTATCCTCTTTTTGTTTGGTTGCAAATGTTTCCCTGTCAATAGGTGAATTGACTACAAATTCCTCTTGGTTGTCTGCATCCATTTTATTATCATCAACTTTCTCCATGAGTTGAGTCTGCGCTCTAGTCGTCACGGCGTTTCCAGTGCATAGGTTATGTTTCTCCCATTCTATAATCTCATCTGGAGTACAATCTTTACTGCCGTGTATACGACCGACCATCAAATCAGCTATAGGCTTTTTTAGCATACATACTTTTACGTTCCCTGTGAAAAAAGGAGTGTTAACATGAATAATAGCTGTGGGGTAAAACTCTATTGTTCCACCAAAAGTCATGCAACGGACATATTCCCCCGTTGCACAGCTGGGATGTACCAGCGACTGTCGTACACCAATCGTTGTGGATCCCGAATCCCTCAACACTGAGACGACGGATCCATTAACTAATCCTCTGTTAAAAATTAATAGGCCTGTTCCATCGTTGACTGCAAGACCTACCTGTGGTATAATATGTCCGCAGTTAAGCACTGTTTCTTTCGCCTTCTGAAAAATAAGATTGCATTGCTGGCAACTATTTGCCACATTATAATTAATAGCAAAACATGCAGCAGAAGACTGTGTTGTATTATTGTCAAGTGGGACCTGAGCTATAGGGGTAGTATTATTTGTAACTGCCGCCCCTGTATTATGGTTGTAATGAGATGATCCCCGAGAATGAGATCGATTCCGAGTATAATTGTTAGAATTATCTCGTCGTCCTCTATAGTAACTATTATCTCGATGTCTCGAGCCATGATTATTACCATTCCAGTTACTATTATTATTGGGAGTATGTGATCGATTATAATGAGTGTTATGTTGACCATTGTGGTAGTTTGTTTGAGGTGAATAATTTCTATCTCGTGATCTACCTCTGTTGAACTCATTTTTATTGTTGAAATCATTATTATGTCCCTTCTGAAAGTTAACATTGTGATTTCTTTGGAACCTGCTTCTGTCTACACTGTGATGTCTTTGTTTGCTATTATGATTGTAGGCCATATTAGACGCCACAGGTAGAGGTTCTCTTAATGAGGAGTTAGAAATGGTTGCATTCGGATGTGCCGAACAGTAGTTTAAAGAAATTTTTTCTAACTCATCCATAGTACCTGGTTTACGCTCCTGCAAATATGCAAAAAATGGCTGGCTAACTGAAGATAATACCTTATCCCGCAGTAGTAAATCAACTAATTTGTCGTATGATTTGTTGACTTCTGCCAGTTCAACCCATCTATTAAATGTATTGCGTATGTTCGCAATGAATCCTGCAAAATCCCTTGGAGATTCAGGTAAAATTCCCTTAAATTTCAACCTACAGTGTTCCTCGTCCAGGTGAAACCTTCGTAAAAGCAAGGACTTAATAGCACCGTAGTTATTAGCTATTGATGGGTCAGCATTTTGAGAAGCTGTCAGTGGTTCTCCAACCAAGAATTCATTTAATTTGAGTACCCATGACTCTTCAGGCAAATGGTTAGATTTGCAAGTCTGTTCAAAACGTGCCAGGAACGATGAAAGGTCGTCGACGTTCAAGTTGAAAATGGGTAATTTAAAATTGTAGAAGTGTTTAGGTTGGCTGGATGATGATCCATTTTGTGCGTTATTATTCTGGTTTGCATCAGCACTTTGTGCTTGTAATCTTGCTGTCTCCAATTTAATACGCGCCAATTCCATTTCTTGTTGTAAAATAATTTCCTCTCGTTTCAATTTATTCTCTTCTTCCTGTTTGGCGATTGTTCTTTGCTCTTCTCTTTCACGTTGAGCAATCTCTCTCAATCTATTTTCCTTGGCAATTTGCTTCATCTCAAGTTCTGCTTCCTCTTTCTTTAATGCAGCTCTTTTCCTCTTTCTTTAATCTTTTTTCTCTTCTTCTCTTTCTTTAATGCAGCTTTTTTCTCTTCTTCTTTTCTTTCATATTTTTTTCCAGTTCTGATTCAGCAAACTGACGAAGTTCTTGAGATTTATAACCATATTCACGACCAATCTTAACGAAATGGTCTATAGTAAGCATTTTGACTTTTATCTGTAAGTAATTATTGATAATTACTGATTAAAATAGTCAATAGTAGCTTCAGAGTAATTATTATACTTACTCAACTTAGAAATATTCAATATAAGTAATCACAATAGTACTGAACTTAATGTCTAAGTTCAACTAATAGACAATATTTTGTAACAATATTGTATCTAAATAATACTATATCATAAATAGTTATGATATCTGTTAAATATAATGTAATTATATCACACAATTAATCTCAATATCCAATAATGTTGGGTATAATTCCTAGTAATTATATTGTTCAATGTACTAAGTCACTCTCTTAGTACCAGAAAAGTATATTAAATAATATACAATGGGTCTATTACCTCAAAGGTAGCTATAAGATTATTTATTTTGTCAATATATATATTATATTATTATGCCCTAGGCATCTATGATAAATTGTAGTGCTACTTTCTTGGACTATCACTGCATAATTATGCAATGTCCCATATTAACCTTAAATTTCAGAAAAAATTAATTAAATTAAATTACAAGTGTATTATTGCATATAATTATCATATTATTAATGTAATATTAATATATATTATGAGGACAGACAAGCAATGATGCAACTAAAGGGTACAAACAATGTCAAGACGCAAACAAGACATTTTCACAATTAAAAATGAATTTATGAACTAAATAAAATAAGCGGAAATGTCACAGACCAAATGAAGGGCAAGGTCTGACCGGAGGTCAACTGAATATTCAAGGTACACACAAAAAAAAAAAATGACTGCGAAAAATGATGACGTCACAGGACTCATAACGGACGAAAATTTAATAATCATAAAATAAATGATAGTCAGAGGAGAATGGACGAAATAGTAACGAACATGGTACAGAACTGAATAAAATTATTAACTGAATACGAATAAAATACACCAATTATCTACGGGACAGTACAGCTAACGCAAAATCGTCAAACGATAGCAGATTTGGACAACAAGTCCAATGTCAAACCTCAATGGGGTTTCCAAAGGTGCAATCGTTTAACTGCCCTAAGAAACGACCGAAATTAATTCAGGCATCGTGAGAGCCGCAGAATTTAATTTCAGTTCATCCTCCCTACCTCCCACGATTAGTAACAAATACATACGATGGAAAACAAATTTAACATATATACATGAAAATACATAGACATGCCTGATCAAAGCAAAATGGACTCAGTATTACGGTTTTGCAATGACGACAATTTAAACAGCTAGACTTATCTTTCCCGTTGCTTCGATCAGTGCTATAGGTCGTCAACAGCTAGGCTAATGCCCCTGACTGCCTGCTCCTGTAGTCCATTTCTTGTGTCTGCTTCAAATGACTTATTTTTCCCTTGGTTAGGCTTAAAAGAACGACTTCAGTTTCTCCGATAGTTTCACCTACACGAATTTCAGTGACGTCGCGTTGTTAGGCATTAGACTGAGTTCCACGTCATCTTCAGCTGGATCATGTGATCGAAAACTGATCGTAAATATTTCCTTCGAAAGTCATTCAAAAAATTTTTTGTTTTTTGGTTGTTTTCTCGTCCCCAGACACCGGGCACCACTGTTGCAAGTGATCTGTTGCAAGGCGTGGTTTGGTTAGCTCTGAACAATGTTCCATGTGATATTAATAAAACAGTTATAAATGTCTGGCCATTGTTTTATCTTCTTGATATTCTTGAGTGATCGTGTATCGTGCCTTCTATGTAAGATTACGCGAATGCAGGGGTGGAAGATTCTGAACAATAATTGAACCTTGGAATACGATTGATGTGACAAGTCGGTTCATAGAGTCCACAAATATTTAATACAGTTTACACGTCAAGACGATTCATGCATGTTGATCACAAAGGTACATATTATAACTTGAAAATATATGGCATAGATATGTAGATATCCTATCAGTCCTTGTCCAATAATCAAATTACTGTATGCAGATTGTCATAGCTGTATGCACGCGCGGTTGGGGTTTTCCAACGGCCGACAGTGAGTCTATGAGTCTGGTAAAATCAAATACTATGGACTGTAATTCATCCTTCCTTAATTTTCACTTTCGTACTGACCTTTAATCATTTCAAATCTTCGTAATAGCAATGGACTGACCCATGTCCGTACTTGCATAAAATATATCTGTATGGCAATACCATGCTCAACATTGGAAGGAAAGTCAGACGCGTCTTAACAGCTTGACGGTCAATGTAAAAAAGGGTATGGTTTCTTAGTTACCGACTGTGTCCTAAACAACGCTATACACGTCATAATCGATCGTGTATGAAGCGTTCAGTAATTGAAACATCTATCGCAATATATTAAATGTCTTAACCTTTACAATTGCACGTCTGGTAACCTTTAGCAGACGGCGTTAATACAATATTATTATAACACTTGTTCGTGGAGAGGGATTTATGGTGTCCTGCAGCTAGTGTACATGTAGCAAGGTGTAGACATACAAGAGCTAGGATGTAGCGCTACCCTGCATGTGGTGTATATCCAGGGAGAAAGCTGGTTGTGATTTAGCTGTAGCCTCAGGTCAGTCCTCCAGCACCACACGGTCCTTCAATGTAAACATCTTCGGTACCTTGCATTATATTACCATCTTCATGTACCGGCAGCGTCACCAACCTTCGTTATGTTACATAAAAGAAAGTGATATGCACTCCGGAGATTTGTGTGACAGTGCTATCTCTTCTTATTATAGTAAACTAGGTGACTGGGGCAGGCCTAGTTGTCTACCTTCTATTTGTCAATTGGATCCATTGACCTATCTTCCAAGTATGAGTATATCTTAATACTGGCCCTCACCGCCAGAGTTATTGATTCCTGGATGATATTCTCTCAAAACTTCCAACCTAAACTCGTTCCATCCCTTCTTATGATGTTACTTAAGTGACAGCTTCGTATAGTAGTTAGTTTCTTTATCTCCAGTATCTTGTTTACTCTAGCACTCAACAACCTTTTAGAGACTGAACCCAACTTGAGCAACGTTCCATCAAAACAAACAGTTTATTTACATCATATAAGTTCATCATAACAGAGGCATGTGGTACTAATTCCAGGTACAAACATTTCCTAACTATCTCTTGTAGATCCCATTCCTCCTGGGTATATATCCATGTACCTGTATATATATATATATATATATATATATATATATATATATATATATATATATATATATATATATATATATATATATATATATATATAGCTCTCTACCTGAGAACACCAACAGATATGGTTTATACCTATTTTCTTCCCTTAAGGTTTTTATATTTATTCTGGCTTTTCCCAAGCCTTTCATCAACTCTTTCCTGAGTTGGTTTCCTTCATCTACTAATCCTGTCAGATTTGACTCAATTTACTCAAATACCATCATCTTAAAACTCATATATGCAAATTAATACATTGGGTACACCTGTTGCGGTATTCTCATACTTATACCTGCTAGAGAGCGCATGTTTCATCCTGTAAATACAATCAAACTTCAATTGCTTACTCATCTTACTTGTAGCAGTTGATGTTGCAAAATTCATTATACAATAGCCCAACACGGCTATTTAATCCATGTTCTTCTGTAAAACTTCTCAGCTGCTGACTTAGTCTCAGTTTATTCACATCATAGTCAATTTTGTAGCTTCAGCTTCGTTTCTCCTTATTCTGTGCTCACTTAGTTGTAAGCGTCGTTAACCTTGTAATACCTTATTTCAACTTCTGAAATAATTCTATTCAATGTCTATCAAAAGTTATGAGTCAAAGGACCTACTTACTTTGGTTGCACCGAATCCTCACAACACTCATTTTTCTTACTATCACCCCTTATCACTAAACTTATGGAGCCGCGCTAGCGTAGTGGTTACAACACCGCTCTGGCGACCGGGCGATTCAGGATCAAACCCGGGCGACGGCATTTGAGGATTTTTCGTCGACCGGGAATTGGACTGGATTAACTCGAGACCTGGCGATGACATTTGAAGGAGTGTTGTCGACCAGGGATTGGCGGCTCCTGAGCCGACCCAGCTGCAATGGGTACCTCCGAAATCGGAGAGTATTTGCCTGAATGGCGAGGGACACCTGTCTCTGTACAAGTAAAAAGGGATACTCACGTAAAATCAATGTCAGGTTAGACATAGTAATAACCTGAGATTTCGCCTCGAGTATTAGCGGGCGTACGAAAAAAAAAAAAAAAAAAAAAAAAAAAAAAAAAAAAAATAAACTTATATTTTAAACACAGTTCTGTCTTTCATAAGTGAATAGATTCTACTGCTCTAACTAGGTCTATAGGATTCTTCAGAAGTATTCATTCTGTTTCTCACAGAAATGTAACTTGAGCCTGGCAGAAAACACATTCCTGCCACTATACGTCCTTAACCAGGACTGCTTCCTCCGAAAAATGCGACCGCTCCACAGCGCGTCTAAATGAGTTCTCTTCTATAAAATCATTACTAGCTCATCTGTCCTTGTTTACGGTAAATTCATTGGTTCCTCCTATTCTTCGCTCAGCTGAAAAATGTTCACGCTTATCCGCTGTGTAAACAACTCAGTGAAGTGTCATCCGTTGTCCTGGTAAACTTTTCACGTGCATATTTTTTTTCTCAACTCACTTAATCATATAAGGGAGGTAATTAACCATTGTCTCCCTTTGCATATTTGACTTAACCTTGTATTATCTTCTCTAAAACGTGCTATACAATTCTTATATGTACATTTTCTAAACCATAATTACCAACTCACCAAATCTACTTATGTGTAATTAAGCACTTTCCTCCCCTGACTTTAATAATTAGAGTCTTCTCCCTTTGATCAAAGCATGATTTCACTCATCTTATTTCCCTTTTAGCAAGAAAAATAGTCTTTATTCAAATCTATTCTTATTTCTTAAACCATTTTTTCATACCTTCCCTCTTAACTAAAACCAAATCACCGCTTATAATACATGCTTGAGCATTTTATAATGCTCCTAGCAAAGTGAACGGTGACATTTGAACAGCGCTCATTCGGATGACTTCGTCGCAAGAAATAGCTATGAAATATATCAGAAAGACGTACCCAACCACAGAATGACCCACATATAAAGATGGATCAGTAACACGAGCTAATCAGCATGTTAAGTGGTGCACCTCCAGTGCATGGAGGTGCACATATTTAGTTAAAGACTAGACTGAAAGTCCATAACTCTTTGGCCACCGGAAAATTAAGAACTAAACTTTAAAGCTGAGAGAGAAGCACTGAAACAGCTGCAGTTAATTAGGGTTAGCTCCCTTCAGTCATGACTAATTATGGGAGTGCACCCCTGAGGTGATAGCCCTTAGCTGCTTTTCTTCCTGGGATTTCTTTCAGCGTGTTATCTCCTCTTCTCCTTGTTATGAGACCTTCTTTTCGCCCAATCTCAGGTGGCTCAGTAGGGAGTATCGCCACTTAGTGCGATCGGCAGCTTCATCCATCCTGTTTGCTGGATTTAAGTCTCGTGCACACATCTTTAACCTCTGCTGAGGTCAACTGGCTGCTCTTGTGGCATCTTCCAGGTGTCCGCGCAAAATATCTTTTAGGGATGCAACCATCTTCCATGCGGCGGACATGACCAAACTAGCATAGTCTGCTCTGTTTAAGCAGTGGATACATGCTCTTAAGGCCAGCACGTGAGGGCACCTCAACATTTGTCACTTTGTCCTTCCATGAAATACCAAGGATGTGGCGTAGACACCGTAGATGATAGGTGTTGAGCCTTCTTTCTTGCTTAGCTTAGGTTGATCAGTAACACGATCTAAAAAACTAATATGGAAGTGCATACATAAAGTTAAATAATAGACTAAACATGTCTCTGGCCACTGTAAAATTCAGAAATAAAACTTTAAAGCTAAGACAGAAGCACTGAAAATAGCTGCAATAACCATCGTGGAAAATAACTATTCTACTAGAGACAAGATATTTGTCCTCACAGACAAGATATTTGTCCTCACAGACAAGATATTTGTCCTCACAGACAAGATATTTGTCCTCACAGACAAGATATTTGTCCTCACAGACAAGATATTTGTCCTCACAGACAAGATATTTGTCCTCACAGACAAGATATTTGTCCTCACAGACAAGATATTTGTCCTCACAGACAAGATATTTGTCCTCACAGACAAGATATTTGTCCTCACAGACTTCCTATCAGCTTTATTACCCCTTATGGGTAATACAAACAAGGAATTAGACAGCCTGGCAGAAGCACAAGTTAAAACCGGATATACATTAGAATAACAAAAGTACAATGGATCCCTGCTCACTGTAAAATATGTGGACATGAGAATGTAGATAGACTTTATCGAAGGAGGTAGCAAACTCCAAGCTTGAAACAGGGCTACATTTGAAGAGATAAAATGGATAATCAAAAAGAACTGTTAAGAAAATGTCATAAGGAACACTCAGAGACCGACACAGCTAAACCATTCTGCCCCTTACCAAGAAGTGATTAAGAAGATATTAAGGCTGAGACTTAAATAGCATCTAGATACTAGACCACGTCTTTCAGGATTGTCGGTTCTGTGTGAGGAGCACAGTGGCTGCATGGCCTTCTCGAATCCATTTTATGGAGAAACAATATCGTGATTAGAGACGCCTGAGACGGATCGCCACAATTATGAGAAAGATAAATTTGGTTGTTTGAGAGCGAACGAAGAGAAAGAAGGAGAAATAGATCGTTTAATCCAGGGAACACATTACTCAAGCACCCATGTTACCTACACTCACTAATGTCTTGTGCGTTGTGACGTCATCTAGATTGTCATGAGCTGACATCCGGTATACTCATTAACCTTTTATTCTTTCTTACTTTCTGTCTTCGCGTGTTTACAATCTAAATGTCATTATGACTTATCAATGCGATCAATAGAGTATACACAAATTAAAGAATAGACAGGAAATAACAAGGGCCGCTGGAAAAATCTCAAACAACTTTATAGCTGAGGCAGAAGAACTAAAAACAGCTGTAATTACCATCATTAAAAAAGCGGTAACAAAGATTGTGCTAGAGACAAGACATTGCTCCTCACAGACTCCAGGTAAGTCTAGTCTAAGGAACAAAAACATCAAAAAAAACTAACAAATTAGACAGCCTTGCAGAAGTACTAATGAAAACCAACTTCAAAACATCAAAAGTACGTTTGTTCCCTGTCAGCTGCAAGATATATGGAAAATACATCTGTCAAAGATGGAGGATGAAAAATCCAAACGTAAGAAGCGGCAACATACGAAGAGTTAAAAGCGCTAATTAAAAATAATTTTAGAGAAAAATAACACACTATTGACTTACTGGAACAGGATATCATCATCTAGACCAGCGATTTTCAAACTGTTTCAGCTCACAGCACACTGAACAAGGAGCTAAAATTGTCAAGGCATACCATCAGTTTTTTTTTAAAGGAGATATTTTATCATTAAAAAACGAGCATTAAGATTGTGTTTAAAAGTTCAATAGCTAACAATTTAATCATTGTGTTGTTTTTAAATATAATATTGATCTGGATTTCAAACGATTTAAAAGAAAAATATATATATATCGATAATTGTTATTATTCCAATTATTGAAATGATATATCATTGAAAAGATGTCATTTATTTAAAAAAAAAAAAATAAAATGACGTATTCCATTGGCCCAAAAAAGTGTTAACTTCCACTAACTGTACCAGGTCTCTCTCAGACATACACCATCTCTTTTTCTCAATGAAATAATAAAAAAATCAGGTTTTAAATAAAATAGTTTGCTCTGTGATTTCACGTTTTAATTGTAATGCTACATTAATGTAGTTAACATTTTTGATCGTGTCATCCAGTACTTTTTGGTGTTCATGTACTACTGATTTTGAAATAAGGGCATCTCTGTGCAGGAAACAGTGCGTAAAACAATGCCAGGGTTTTTCTGCTTGACCAGTGCGACGAATCTTTCAGGCTTTCTGGCATAGAGGGAGCAACGTCCGTGTAGATGCTGAAGCATAATTTCCATGACAACATGTGAGAACTGAAATTACTGTCAATAATGTCTAAGTCTTTTGTTGTTTCTGGAATTGGTTTGCAAAATAAAAATTATTCAATGATGTCTCCATTACAAACAAATCTGCTGAATGCTGGGAGTTTAGCTTTCCCAGTGACGTCAGATGACTTGTCCAACTGCATGGACAAAAAATCTGCTTCTTTAATGTTAGCTATCACTTGTGACACAACGTTTTGAGACATGTCTTGTATACGCCGACTAATAGAGTTATCAGACATAGGGAGTTTCAATATTTTATTGTCATATTCCTCGGCAAACATAATATTTACAACTTTAGCAACAATTGCAAGTGATTTCATCTTTGTTTACACTTTGTTTTATTTGCCATGATTTCGGCAACGTCATAGCTTGCTTCTTGAGCTTTGTCAGAAATAGTTGTGATTTCGATCCATTGTTTAGTCTGGCATGTTTGATCAGTTATAAGCCTTTTGAAACATTCAGTTGGTTTCTCGCATAAATGTGATTGCTTTGTGTAAAGGTGTATTTTCAGCTTACTTAGATCAATAGCTTGGTTTACCAGCTTCTCACCACAAGCAACATATTTAGGACGTGGCTGCTGTTCTCCAGATGAAATGAATCCGAATGACAAATAGTCTTCACTGTACTGGCGCACAAAAGTATTGAACAGAATCATCCTAGAGAGATTAAAAGAGTCCATAGACAAGCAACTGAGAGATGAACAAGCCGGTTTTCGACAAAATAGATCATGTACATAGCAGATAGCCACATTGAGAATAATAGTTGAACAAAGTCTGGAATGGAATTCACCGCTATACATCGGATTCGTGGGCTATGAAAAGGCATTTGACAGTGTAGACAGAGAATCACTTTGGAAATTGATGAGGGATTATGGAGTTCCCATGAAGATCATTAACTTAATAAACAAGACCTATGAAGACATGACATGTAGAGTTCTTCATGAAGGACAACTTACAGAACCGTTTAGGATTAGAACTGGAGTGAGACAGGGATGCCTCTTGTCTCCATTTCTTGTCTTACTAGCAATAGATTGGGTTATGAAAACATCGACATCACACAACAGAAATGGAATCCAGTGGAATCTGACTAAACAGCTTGATGATCTGGATTTTGCAGATGACTTGGCTCTTCTGTCCCATAACCATAGTCAGATGCAAGAGAAAATGAAAATTCTCGATGAGAGGTCACAAGTGGGCCTGAAAATACACAGGGAAAAGACAAAGATTATGAGAATAAATGCAAGAAATGATAACAAGGTTGAACTTGAAGAAACACCACTAAAAGATATAGAATCGTACTCATATCTTGGAAGTAATATAGACAAACTTGGAGGGACAGACAGCGATATCAAAATAAGAATACAAAAAGCAAGAGGAGCTTTCATTGCATTGGGAAACATATGGAGAACTAGAGAAATCAAGTCCAACACGAAAATAAGAATCTTTAACTCAAATGTGAAGTTAGTCTTATTGTATGGCTCTGAGACATGGAGAACAACAAAACAACAACCAAAAAGCTACAGACTTTTATAAACGGGTGCTTGCGTAGAATAGAAAGACTGAAATGGTATGACAAAGTCACAAATGTGGAATTGATGACAAGAACCAGACAAGTGCCAGTGGAACAAGAGTTGAGAAGAAGACGCTGGCGATGGATAGGACACACATTGAGGAAATCTGTTGATAGCATAACAAGGCAGTCCTTGTTCTGGAATCTGCAGGGAAAGAGAGGCAGAGGTAGACCAAAAAACACATGGAGAAGAGAACTGGAAACAGAGGTGAAAATGATGAGGAAAACATGGAAAGAACTTGAGCGGATGGCACAGGACAGGAAAACTTGGCATGTGTTTGTTGAAGGCCTATGCTCCTTGGGAAGCTAAGGGGTATTGATTGATTGTACTGGCGCACGATGGTATTAGAACTAACACTAACTGTACAATGTGTTGTACTACCAGAACTAGTGCCAGCTACACTAGATTCATTGTCATCATCTAACTTACGTTTTTTCATTACAAATCTGTACATGTCTAATAATCCTTAAAAATAACAATCAACTAACTTCAGAAATAACAAAATAATTCAGAGGAAATAGAAATAACAAACACAATATGCGGGAAAGGTTCTCTGTAGACATGTGTATTATAGTGACCTCCCCGTGTAACGATTGTCATGATCATGGGGTAATGGTTGTCGTGAAACATTCTAAATCCACATATATAAATTAAAAGGTAAATGTAAAGCCTAACAAATAAATTCAATAAAAGGAAAGAGAAATGGTAAAAGTACAGTGCTGTCACAATGGCGTACAAAAATCCCCCTTGTTTAATGCTTCGTCTGCATATTTTCACGCTTTCACGTTGATAGTAAAGCCTACTGCATCACTACACACGGCTATATCACGGCTGTTTGTGCCCTATACCAGAGCGCTCTTTTAGTTTCGGTGACCGGAATTCTGACACCGGGTATAAAATTTTGTGTGCACCGTAAAAGACTATTTAAGTTTTTGGCGGGGAAAATCAGCTGATGTGTGAGTAAAATCAGTAAAATATAAATCATTACACACTCGTTCTGGATAAACACAGCGCTAAAATTCTTTTGTGTACTATAACTTTGTTCTGTGTTCTATTTTTTATTGCATTTTTATTTGTTTGAAATTAGTTTTGACGGAGTTACAGACTTTTGAAAACAGCGTCATCATTTAAGGAAATTCATAAAATAAGTAATCTTTTTATTAATTTAATATCTAAAAATCGGCCCATTCGTTTGAGTTTATAATTATAAAGACTTCTCGAAGGGAAGCTAAAGATTATTTCCACATACTTCTTTTTTTGGGTTTCATATCTTGAGAATGTGTGGTAGTCAGTTTTGTGAGTGTGGCATTACAAGAACAAGCATATTGTCACCAGATTTTATAGCATTTAAATCCCTTTAAACGCATTCCTGATACCCACAAATCTTAAATATGGTAGTAAAAAAATAACTATTTGTAAAGCACCATCTGTTTTTGCATTTTCATTCATTTATAATGATATTTAGCTACGTATATAAGCGTCAGAAAACATGTAAAGCTATAGATAGATTACTTCCACATAATTTGATCTATCTTTCAAGTCTTGTTAATCTTCTATATATAATATGAATTTTTTTTTTTTATTGTGTGTGAGATAAGGACTGTTCCATTGGTGTTCTTTGGTAGACAATCCTGTGCACACGACGGCTGCCAGCGAATTCTAAGTAACTGTTTGTATATCTTCTTTCATTCAAAGTTACAATGCAGGTAGTAAATTTAGAGAAACAAAATTCTAAATCTAATACCATCCTTTTATCAATGGCTAGAGTCAGAGATACATATGATAATTTAGAAATATTTATGAATGGCATGAAAGCTCAGATAGAGTCATTAAAATATTTAGAGTGGGATGGTAAACAAGTTGTTGTTTTCTTATTCGGGGATTATTTCCTTGTTTTGCTGGAGACACCACAGACATGGGTATATTCCTTGAGCTCCAGACAAACCAAACATTTTCATCAAAGACATCCAGAGAGCATACAACTTGCAAACCAAGAAGTTTGGCCATGTTGATAAGAGATTACAATAGATATATGAAATATGGGAAAGGGAATAAAAGGCAAGTGGCACATTACCATAATTGTTTACACAAACCAATGTTAGAGATTGAAATTGAAAATGTAGCTCCTCCTTACCTTCATATTTTAGTAGGCATTGTTTTGAAACACCACAGACTTCTAGAACAGGTAGCTAATACAATAGACGCAAAGATATTTGAGAATTCGCAAGAGATACATGCAAACATTAGTACTTTTAAGAACTTGAAGAGGTTTAGTAGGAACTGGAAATAGGCAGAAGAATTAGGAGCTAAAATTGAATTTTTCAGGTAGGTACTGAACTTTGTGAGGATAAGGAGGAGACAGATAATTTTAAAGTTAGACTTGAAAATGCACAAGATGCGCTGGCCAAACATCAGTTTCAAGATCTGTGTACTAGGTCTGGTCCAGTTTGCTCACACATGGACAAGGTACTAGCCAAACACAAAATCATACAACAGGCTTATAATAGCAGAGCATTTATAGGGAATCACTGCCACAGATATCTCACACAAAAAGTTTATAAAGATCTTACACGAGCAATCATTACACAAACACTGAAAATTACAGACAAACAAGATATAACTAACATAGCTTTTATTGCCCAAGAACAATTCAACTCACTGAAAGAAGCATTTGAGAAAGTACACAACAAAATATCACACAGTAAACCAATTAGTAAAGAATCAATAACAGCATCGATAGAGACTTATATGTCTTTGTTCAGAAAGCTATTCCCTAGTAAGACAATTCATAAACAGCACATATTAGAAAAACATTGCGCAGACTGGATCAGAACTCATGATGTATGATTGAGATAATTGTTAGCTCTCATGTTCTGGGGACAATTGGGTGTGTTATTTTAAGGTTATAAATGTGGACATGCAATTTAAACTTTCAATAATTAATGTTTGACGCATGAAACCAAAACAAAACTTTGATATCCATTTTCTGCAGGTTTTCTACTTTTGATTTCTGTAATTTGTTATGCATGTTGATTGTGACCGTTTTAGTGTAAATTGAATTAGAAACAAACCATAACAAAATGTAAAAAAACCCGTAAATTTTACACTATTTCAGACTATTATATCTTCTGTTCTAATTGTGATAAAATGTTTTTTCTTGTTCTAAAATTTACTCTAACATTTCTAGTCTAGCTTTACGCAAAATTAAAGCCGGTATTTATAATAATAAAGTAGCATAAAAGCAATTCAAACATGTTTTGGGGACAATTGGGTGTGTTATTTTAAAGTAATAAATGTGGACTTGCAATTTAAACTTTCAATAATTAATGTTTGACGCATGAAACCAAAACAAATCTTTGATATCCATTTTCTGCAGGTTTTCTACTTTTGATTTCTGTAATTTGTTATGCATGTTGATTGTGACCGATTTAGTGAAAATTGCATTATAAACAAACCATAACAAAATATAAAAAAAACGTAAATTTTACACTACTTCAGACTATTATATCTTCTGTTCTAATTGTGATAAAATGTTTGTTCTTGTTCTAAAATTTACTCTAACATTTCTAGTCTAGCTTTACGCAAAATTAAAGCCGGTATTTATAATAAAAAAGTAGCCTAAAAGCATTAATTAAGCCCTATAAAAAGTAAACATCGCCACATGATTTTCCCATTAGGAAGCTGACCACGTGACCTCTGTCAAGTGGGCTATAAATAGCGCGGTCGGGGAAAAAGGGGAAATAACTAAAAGATCGCTCGCTAACAGCCGTGCTATACCAGAGCGCTCTTTTAGTTTCGGTGACCGGAATTCTGATACCGGGTATAAAATTTTGTGTGCACCGTAAAAGACTATTTAAGTTTTTGGCGGGGAAAATCAGCTGATGTGTGAGTAAAATCAGTAAAATATAAATCATTGCACACTCGTTCTGGATAAACACAGCGCTAAAATTCTTTTGTGTACTATAACTTTGTTCTGTGTTCTATTTTTGATTGCATTTTTATTTGTTTGAAATTAGTTTTGACGGAGTTACAGACTTTTGAAAACAGCGTCATCATTTAAGGAAATTCATAAAATAAGTAATCTTTTTATTAATTTAATATCTAAAAATCGGCCCATTCGTTTGAGTTTATAATTATAAAGACTTCTCGAAGGGAAGCTAAAAATTATTTCCACATACTTTTTTTTTGGGTTTCATATCTTGAGAATGTGTGGTAGTCAGTTTTGTGAGTGTGGCATTACAAGAACAAGCATATTGTCACCAGATTTTATAGCATTTAAATCCCTTTAAACGCATTCCTGGTACTCACAAATCTTAAATAAGGTAGTAAAAAAATAACTTTTTGTAAAGCACCATCTGTTTTTGCATTTTCATTCATTTATAATGATATTTAGCTACGTATATAAGCGTCAGAAAACATGTAAAGCTATAGATAGATTACTTCCACATAATTTGATCTATCTTTCAAGTCTTGTTAATCTTCTATTTATAATATAAATTTTTTTTTAAATTGTGTGTGAGATAAGGACTGTTCCATTGGTGTTCTTTGGTAGACAATCCTGTGCACACGACGGCTGCCAAAGAATTCTAAGTAACTGTTTGTATATCTTCTTTCATTCAAAGTTACAATGCAGGTAGTAAATTTAGAGAAACCAAATTCTAAATCTAATACCATCCTTTTATCAATGGCTAGAGTCAGAGATACATATGATAATTTAGAAATATTTATGAATGGCATGAAAGCTCAGATAGAGTCACTAAAATATTTAGAGTGGGATGGTAAACAAGTTGTTGTTTTCTTATTCGGGGATTATTTCCTTGTTTTGCTGGAGACACCACAGACATGGGTATATTCCTTGAGCTCCAGACAAACCAAACATTTTCATCAAAGACATCCAGAGAGCATACAACTTGCAAACCAAGAAGTTTTGCCATGTTGATAAGAGATTACAATAGATATATGAAATATGGGAAAGGGAATAAAAGGCAAGTGGCACATTACCATAATTGTTTACACAAACCAATGTTAGAGATTGAAATTGAAAATGTAGCTCCTCCTTACCTTCATATTTTATTAGGCATTGTTTTGAAACACCACAGACTTCTAGAACAGGTAGCTGATACAATAGACGCAAATATATTTTAGAATTCGCAAGAGATACATGCAAACATTAGTACTTTTAAGAACTTGAAGAGATTTAGTAGGAACTGGAAATAGGCAGAAGAATTAGGAGCTAAAATGGAATTTTTCAGGTAGGTATTGAACTTTGTGAGGATAAGGAGGAGACAGATAATTTTAAAGTTAGACTTGAAAATGCACAAGATGCGCTGGCCAAACTTCAGTTTCAAGATCTGTGCACTAGGTCTGGTCCAGTTTGCTCACACTTGGACAAGGTACTAGCCAAACACAAAATCATACAACAGGCTTATAATAGCAGAGCATTTATAGGGAATCACTGCCACAGATATCTCACACAAAAAGTTTATAAAGATCTTACTAGAGCAATCATTACACAAACACTGAAAATTACAGACAAACAAGATATAACTAACATAGCTTTTATTGCCCAAGAACAATTCAACTCACTGAAAGAAGCATTTGAGAAAGTACACAACAAAATATCACACAGTAAACCAATTAGTAAAGAATCAATAACAGCATCGATAGAGACTTATATGTCTTTGTTCAGAAAGCTATTCCCCAGTAAGACAATTCATAAACAGCACATATTAGAAAAACATTGCGCAGACTGGATCAGAACTCATGATGTATGATTGAGATAATTGTTAGCTCTCATGTTCTGGGGACAATTGGGTGTGTTATTTTAAGGTTATAAATGTGGACATGCAATTTAAACTTTCAATAATTAATGTTTGACGCATGAAACCAAAACAAAACTTTGATATCCATTTTCTGCAGGTTTTCTACTTTTGATTTCTGTAATTTGTTATGCATGTTGATTGTGACCGTTTTAGTGTAAATTGAATTAGAAACAAACCATAACAAAATGTAAAAAAAAACGTAAATTTTACACTATTTCAGACTATTATATCTTCTGTTCTAATTGTGATAAAATGTTTGTTCTTGTTCTAAAATTTACTCTAACATTTCTAGTCTAGCTCTACGCAAAATTAAAGCCGGTATTTATAATAATAAAGTAGCATAAAAGCAATTCAAACATGTTTTGGGGACAATTGGGTGTGTTATTTTAAGGTAATAAATGTGGACTTGCAATTTAAACTTTCAATAATTAATGTTTGACGCATGAAACCAAAACAAAACTTTGATATCCATTTTCTGCAGGTTTTATACTTTTGATTTCTGTAATTTGTTATGCATGTTGATTGTGAACGTTTTAGTGTAAATTGAATTAGAAACAAACCATAACAAAATGTAAAAAAAAAAAACGCAAATTTTACACTATTTCAGACTATTACAGTACTTTGCAAAAAAAATGGCAGTCATATTTTTGCAACGCAGCACACTCATAGAAGCAAATAATAATAAAAACTGTATGTCCAGAGGAAGATTGGTATCTCCTCTATCTATTAACAGTGGTTTCAGTACAATATAATGTTGCCTTCTCCAGCAAGGCAAGCCTGGATGCGGCGAGGCATACTTCCCACAAGAGTTTGTAGGTAATTGTGAGTCAGACTGTCCCAGCATTTTTCAGCTTCCTTCTTCAATTGTTCAACTTCTCTGAGTCCACTCTTTTTAAAATGATTCTTGAGTAGTGCCCAAACATTTTCAATTGGGTTTAGGTCGGGACTGTTGCTGGGCCACTTCAGCACTATCACATTCTTCTCTTGCAGCCATGCTTTGGTGGTATGAGCTGTACGCTTTGGGTCATTGTCATGTTGAAATGTGCACCCATCGGGGTACATGACCTGCATAAATGGTAGAAGGTGTCCCTCTAGTATGTCGATGTACCTTTCTTTCGTGAGAATTCCTGTGAAAACACACAGTGGGGTGGCACCTCTTGTTGACACCCCTCCCCAAAGATGGAATTTCTGGGTATGTTTCGGTCGCTGGTACACAGGCTTTAATAGGTCTTTCGTCCAAACATTTATTTGAGCAGGATAAGACCAAACAGAACATTCATCTGAAAAAATCACATTGTCCCATGACAAATTTTTGTTTTCGTGGCACCAGTTCAAGCGCATCTGTTTGTGAGTCTCTGTGAGCAATGGTGACGAAATTACCCGCTTTTTTGTGTAATTCATCCTGTGTAGCTCCCGGTTGACAGTAGCATTAGATACCTCTGGGCTTCCCAACTCGATCATGCGCTGCCGTATGTTTTCTACACTTTTCATTGGCCCAGCCTTAACGATTTTGGCGAGACGCCGATGGTCCTTTGTGTCCAAAACTCTTGGCCCCCCACTACCTTCTTTTCGCTCGATTCCATTACCTGCTTTTAATTTACTCACAACTCTGTAGACAGTCCGCTCAGGAATGTTCAAGGTTTTATAAATGTTGGAACATGTTTGATTTCCTTCATTCCAAAGCTGTGAAATTAACATACAATTAGTCTTTGTATCCATTTTCTGCCACTAGCATTAGACATTGTCGTCTGCTCTATTATCAAGGGACTGTACTCTACGCTAATTTTTTTTTTACTTTTGGTAGTGTTTGCTCACTTAAGTGGAGTGCAAATTTGCGGCAGAACATGCATATTTAATTCGATTTCAGCATATTTAGCTGAGCAATATGACTGCCATTTTTTTTGCAAAGTACTGTATATCTTCTGTTCTAATTGTGATAAAATGTTTGTTCTTGTTCTAAAATTTACTCTACCATTTCTAGTCTAGCTTTACGCAAAATTAAAGCCGGTATTTATAATAATAAAGTAGCCTAAAAGCATTAATTAAGCCCTATCAAAAGTAAACATCGCCACATGTTTTTCCCATTAGGAAGCTGACCACGTGACCTCTGTCAAGTGGGCTATAAATAGCGCGGTCGGGGAAAAAGGGGAAATAACTAAAAGATCGCTGGCAAACAGCGGTGTACACGCTTTCTACAATAAAACGTGTACTGCATTTCTAAGTAAACCTTGAGATAGGCACACCGCGTAATGACCTAAATTAATACTTCCATTAATTTCATTTTATACACGGCGTGATAAAAAGACAGATGAACTTAGGATAAAGAGAAGGGAGGGCTGAAAGCAGGAACGCATGCAACCCTAACACGCGTCTCGCGATATACAATTAATGCCACCCTCCCCAAGCGAAAGGCCAGAAGCAATACTTTTTTTCAAATAGACCGTGATAAAAAACACTACAACTACGAGAGTTAGGTTTAAAAACCTGTAAAACGCTTATTGGGAAACATGACATTCTACTGTTTTATGTCTGAAATCCTGACATTAGTATGACAGAACAGTCAAAAGGGCAGGACAGGTGGCGGTTCTAAACATAAAAAAATAAAAAATACACGACTATCCTAGAAAATGCATATTTTGAACGCAGCCACTTAGCTCCATTAAAACTTATATATTTGGGTTCCTTAGGACTTGCTGACAAAGAATATGTTAAACGTTACGCAAATAGTCTAGGAATTAACAAATTATAGCCAAAATAAAATTGTGGTGCTGTCAGACAACACCAAAATCAGAATTGCGCAGTGGCAGGTTTTGAAACCACCATTGTACGGGAAATAGGCCAACATGTTACCTCCTATTTGATTGGCGGAAAGTAAATGTAAGGCTAAACACGATTAGTCGGGCTACAAATACTAATTCTTTGTTGTTAGGGAAACGTGAGTAGGAGTACTTTTTTTGAAAAGCTGTGTAAACATGGCCCGATTGGTTAGACCCGCCAATATAGGCAATTAGGAGCGTCAGTTCAGTGCCACATGTTAAAATAAACTTACTAAGAAACAGTGCGTTGAGAGCCAGATCATATTTTTCTAAATAAAAGCCTGGGACAGAGGCGGATCGGAATTTGTGCCATAATTTGTGCCATTATTCATCGCCAGTCAACGTATCTGTGTAATATTTCCATGAATTGTGGTAAGCTTGATATATTCAATATCTTTTAATGAAAATTGAATGTAAATTGATAATTTATATCTGTATATGTGTGCGGTTCGGTAGCAAACATGAGGCAAGGCCTAAATATTGCTCCAACCTGAACAGGAGGTGTCGGAGAAAAGTAAAACTGCATGGAATTGCCAAACAGTACACTGACACCTATCTTATTGACTAGAAGGAACTAAGGCTGGAATTGCAGAGGCGTAGTAACCATTTAGGAGGAGAATACTGGTGTAAATTGTTTCAGATGAAGATAGCAGTTGGCCTACCGCTCTGAACTCAGTGTTTGTTCTGTATTGTGTTCAGTGTAGAAATAGATTATAAATTAGATCTGAAGTAGGAGGTACCACCTTCTTGTTTCAGGGACTGTGGTCCTAGTTATTGAAGCAGCCCTTGGTCTGAGTTTTGCTGAAATCCAGAGGCTGACAGCATACTCCTTGGTCCAGATAGCGACCAGTGAGGTGTCTCCAGAACACAGGAAGCAATCGAGCAGAGGAGTCTTTTCCTGCCGCCATCACGAAAGATAAGCTTCTGTGGCCAGAGTAGCTCAACATTATGTGCCCCCTCAAAAATTGACATCTTGTTAACCACAGAGGGACAATTAATGGGTTCAAATGACAGGAACTGTGAAAGTTTCCCAATACTATTTCCCCCGATAATCAAACACTTGAAGTCATGATGAAAAACAACAACCAAGCTTGAACAAAACCAGTATTACCTCATATTACTACTGCACAAATTACACACATAGAATAATAATAATAAACTATGTCAATACAAAGTTCATATATATAAACTGTGTAAATAATACTTGTAATTACATTTGATTGTGATTCCTGGTTCACTGTGTAGTTGAATCAGGATATCCATTATTGACAAGAATTAATACATATATTTTTAAACGGAAACATATGACTCATTTAAGATAGTCTTATAGAGTGTTATATGTGTGTGAGTGTCACAGTGTTGTAAAGTGTTGTAGAATAAATTAAATTGTTTATCTGTCTGTTGTTGTTGTGACTTACACTTCATCATTTTCATAACCCTAGACATTCAACGTAGTCATCCCAATATTCCAGAATAATTCTGACTGAGGTATAAATATGTGGCAGCAAGTAAGGTTATCTGTAAAACACTACACCTATTAGATACAGATACCTTCACAGCTGATCTCAGTCAGTACACTAAGTCCCCTATAAATATTCATAACATCCCACTTTACCACAATGGTTCTCTTTCATTCTAAGAGAAGGTAACTACAATGCACGGTGGCTCAAGAAGGGTGAAAGGGGCGGGGTTCTAAACAACATTGCAGAGTTATTTTGGCATCAGGAACAGTGGGGACGGAAGTTCTTAGAATATTACTAAAATCACTTTTTTAAAATTAATTTATTATTGTTTTCATTCGTAACGACCTTTCATGAAAATATACAGTATTTCTGAAAATTTACCTCGGCGATGTTTTTAAATCCTCAATTATGTTCTCGCATTTTTTTGTGTCGACCTTCCCCCAAAATCTCGCGCCACACCTGTGGACCCTTCGAGGCACACTGGTGGGCCGCGGCACACAGGTTGGAAATCACTGAACTAGATGGTCATGAGATAACATTCAGTATACCCATTACCCTTCTTTCTTTCTCACTTTCTGACTTGGCGTGCCTTCAGTTTAGCTGATGTCTGACCTATTTGTGCAGTTTAGTTAGTGGATTATTGGATCATTGGTTTAGCAAAGCTGCCCAACTGCTGCTAAAACATATTGTTACGCGTATGTTTGTACACATCGGTGCATTCTCTAAGGGAAGGCATTGATGTGAACCGATGAGGTAACACATAGACGCACTACTAGTAAACCACTCTATTATAAGTATTAGTGACGTCAGTTTTCAGTAAAAATTAGGTATGCACGTCGGCGGTAGACTTGTAACGCCCTCTTGTGGCCTGTGTACTTGAAGGTATTCGGACGCAAGTGTGAGAGCTCGGACTGTGTTTTGTAGAAGTCCACTGTATAAATTACAGATTCTATGAAGAATATATTTCTATGTGTGCTTGTGATGGATGGCGTGTAAAGGAAAGTATTTAGTACAATATTAAATGACTTTTCGACAAGTTTGATATGCAGTGATAATTCGTGGACATTATGACTTTTACTGACGGTAATTCTGCCTACCGGTCGTTGTATTTTATTCCTTGCTGATATGAAAATGCATGCCGCCATTATTCATCAAAACTTGGAGCTCATCGTTTGTCCTGTGTAAAATAAATCTATATAAATGACTTCGAAGTGAACGTCCATTATTCGCGTTACATGTTGCAGTGTTCGTATGTTCAAGTCCTGAAAACACCTTTAACATTTCTGGTGGCCAATGTGGGGAAGGGTGTTAAATAAAGACACTGCAGGAACTATTTACTTATTATTATAAAAAGTGAAGAAAGTACGCTTACGGCCAACCATACTTTTACGCGCGACATTCCAGCGCACAGGTTAGCCGGGGAGTGTTCAGCTCGTCTTGAGGTCAGCTGAAATCGGGTAATGAAAAGCCAGCAAAGATTTTTCTCCGCTACAGAAGTTTTTAATGAAGAATATCAAAGAAACATTATTTATAACGGCAATTTCAGCAAAAGTACTGTCGATTGTCGTAATTTTTGAGGCAGAAAGGCAGAAGTATTTCAAGTAATCAGCGGAAGATTGTAACCAGCCAGCTCGTTCTGTGATAGGAAACTCTATTACAGAGCGATACAACAGGAGGCAATCTGATCATCAGAAGGGGTTCCCCCCGTCGATCAAGTGTTTCGGTTCCAAAGCAACCGGCAGTTTAAAATGGCGAAACGGCAAGATATGTCACTGAAGACCACTGGGGATGAAGTTGCTCTGTTTTATGTGCTGTAGTGTAGCACTGATACCGTACTTTTCAGAGGCGTTTCTGAGAGGAGGATTGTTTTGAAGATAAGTGCTCTTATATTTATGTGGTCTAAGGCTATTTACGATTTGGTAGCAGAGTTCTTCTCCATTTATGTGCTATGTGTATTATTGTGTTGTAAGCGGGTTTCAGTTGGTAGGGACTTGATTTTTGGGAGCATCTCGCTGCGGCTGAGCCAAGAATCAAGGTGTCTATAGGGTCTGGACGTAATCATCTTGTGGAGCAGCTCAGCTTAAAAATGCTGTATGTTTAGCGTGCTATACGAGTTCATTACATTCATCATTGTTTAGAAGTGCTGTTATGTTTCTTGTAGTTCGTGGTTGTCGAATGTTTCGTTATTTTTTATGCATTATTGTTTGTATTTTGTAGGTCTAACCTTTCTATCATTTATTTGATTTACGTATATTTATTGTCTTTGTTGTGGTGATGTCATTTATGTAGCTGTAAATTCTTTTTGTTTCTCCTTTCTTAGTATTTTTTTTTGTCTGTTGCTACACTGTTGTCTTTTTAGTCTATATTGTATTGTATGCTCCATTGTTATTCTTTGATGATATAATAATTTAATTTTGAGTGAACTTGAGAATCCTAAATATTGGCAAGTGTGCTGGGAGTGCTCAGCAAGAATTAAAGTCCAGTATAGACTAAGTAAGGATTAAATAAGTTACAATATAAGTTTACAACATATCGATTTTAGAACATTTTGTCCAGCTTGGAAAGGAGTTTGGTTTAGAATGTTCAGCCCTTAAAGATTTTGCCACGGAACAAGTGGCTAGGGACAAAGAAGAGAGAGTAAAGGCAAGAGAACAAAAAAGGATAGAAGAAGACATAGAACAAAGAAGAAGACAAGAAGAACAAGAAAGAGAATTAACAGCCCAGAAAGCACAATATGAACATGCGGAAAAGATGGCTACAATAGAACTTGAAAAACTTAAATTGCAAAATACAATTAAACAAAATGGTAATGAGGTTGAAGGCTCCTCTAGAAAAGAGCATTTTGCTTCTTTTAAGCTGAATTTACAAAATTCAATCAAAACATAGACGACATATCGGTTTTCTTAAACAGATTCCAAACTGTGTGTGAAGAACACAAATTAGAAAAACCATCATGGTGTACTCGATTGATGTCATTATTGACAGGAGATGCTTTGTTAGCTGTAGGTACCATGGATGATAGCAGTCGTAAGAACTATGATGCAATCAAGGCTTTGCTGTTGAGAAAATATCAGTTAGATGAGAATGGGTATCGCCTTCGATTTAAAACATTAACTCCAGATTCCAATAAAGGTTTTTCAGAATACATCTAGTCCATTAAGTTGTGCTTTAACCGATGGATTGAGTTGTCAAAAATTGAACACTCGTTTGAACGACTTATGGATCTTATGCTGAGAGATAAGGTGTTATCTTCCATAAGTCCCGAGTTTTTGGCGTACTTGCATGAAAGGAAGCCTGAATCCTTGGAATCTATGGAATCACTAGGGCGCCAATTCATGACCGCACATCCCGGGAAAGTAGTCAGTAATTCCAATGTAAAGAAATCTTTGCCTGTGGCGTCAGCAAAATCTGTACACTTTAACTCACCTAAGTACAGATCAAATAGTGAGGACAGAAATTTTAGATGGAACAGGGAGCAAAACACTGGATCATACCGTGGAAGGTACAATTTTAACAATAATTCAACTTCAAAGCAAAGGAATTTCCGTCCATACCATGAGGAAAACCCATCATATCAACACTACCCTCGCTCAGACAGAAGTTGGCATGGAGCTAGAAATTCATACCCAAACAGAGGCAATAGAGCTTATTATGGCAATAATAATAACTTTAGTAATCAAAACAGAGGTTACCAGAACAATAATGGTTATCGTTCACGTAGTGTGGAACGTGCAAACTCTGGTTCCGTACATGATAACAATACACGGGTAATGAATCAAAATGATAACAATAATCATGCCAATGCTTGTTTTGTTGATTTGTCAAATGTTTCAAAGTGTACAGAGTGCAGCACTCTGTTCCAACCAGATGTGGTGTCCAGGCTCAGCTGTGGTCATCCCTTGCCTGCATTAGCTTCCGGTTTTTTGCCTGTGTTGGTATCGCATGATGGAAGAGGGTCATTGACCTTATATAAGGGTTATGTTAATAGTCATTCTGTTTCAGTATTGCGTGACACGGGATGCACTACTGTGGGTGTGCGTGCTTCTCTAGTTGATCCATCATGTTATACGGGAGAAAAAGTAAAGTGTATCATTTTTGGAGGCACGGTAGAGTATTACCCCACAGCTATAATACACATCGACACACCTTTTTTCTCAGGTGAAACTAAAGTGTGTATGCTACCGGCACCAGTGACAGATTTGATTTTGGGAAACTTACATGGAATTAAGGATTGTTCTGCACAGGAAATTGAAGAATGGGAAAGTCAACATATTATGCCTGTGAATGCAGTAACCACTAGAGCACAGTCACATGCACAAGCTCAAGAAAATATTGTGGTGGGTAATGATGACGCTGATGATGTACAACATACTTCATTTATCAGCAAAGGGTCATTTGGTGAATTCCAAAAATCTGATGACTCACTTAAGAAATTTTTTAGATTAGTCAAATCAAATGATGATGATGATGTAGACAATGCTCACCAATGGTACACTCTCAAGAATGACATACTTATTCATAACTTTAGAGAATTTAACTCCATCAGCAAACAAATTATGGTTCCATCTAAGTTTAGAACCTACATTCTGAGGCATGCTCATGAATCAAACAGTGCGGGTCACATGGGGGTTGCGAGGACAAAATATAGAGTTTTATCTTCATTTTATTGGCCTGGAGTGGCCAGAGACACAAATTTATTTTGCAAATTATGTCTTACATGCCAACAGGTGGCTAAAAAAAAGATCATATCACATGGCTCCTATTCAGGCCTCTGATATTTCACTCCATCCATTTACTAAAATGGCTATGGATATCATTGGTCCATTGTCAGTTCTTTCAGCCAGAGGTCATAAATATATATTAACCTGCATTGACATGTGCACAAGGTGGCCTGAGGCAATACCTCTGAAGAATATCGCGACTACTGACGTGGCTGATGCATTGATGTTGATTTTCAGCAGATTGGGTTTCCCAGACAAATTGTTATCTGATAGGGGAACACAGTTTGTTTCAGATGTCATGTCACATGTTATGAGGTTGTTCAACATTGATAGATCTCTCAGTTCAGTATATCACGCCATGTCAAATGGAAAAGTAGAACGTTTAAATAGATCATTAAAACAACTACTAAGTAAGGTGACTGAGAAATATCCTCAGGATTGGGATAGGTTACTCCCAGCTGTATTGTTTGCATACCGGGAAATCCCAAACGAATATACAGGCTTTGCACCTTTTGAGCTCATCTTTGGGGCTAAACCACGTGGACCTATGTCCATCATCAAACAACTACTCACAGGGTCGGAGTTATCTCCTGAGGTTCAATCATCCTATGAGTATGTGGTTAAACTCAGAGAAAATATTATTAGTGCTTGTCAGATAGCTGTTGATTCATCAGAAACAGCCAAAGCAAAAGCTCGTATATTTCAGAACAAACACAAACGACTGAGACTATTAGCACCTGGTGATGAAGCATTTGTTTTGTTACCCAGAAAAGAGAATCGTTTACTGATATCTTGGAGAGGCCCATTTAAAATTGTTGCCAAAATAACAGATGTTGACTACATTGTAGATGTGAATGGTAAAAACAAAACATTCCACATCAATATGTTACAACAATTTCACACTCGGCCTGACTACTTGCAAAAAGTCTTTGAAGCTGTTGATGAGCCTAGTGATCGTCACGCTTCTCTATCAGTCATTCAGGAAGAACAGTCTTCCTTCCCTAACCTTTCTTTACCTCTTCCTGTAGTTCCTCTTCATGCTACAGAATCGTCGAAAAATGTCTCAATTTCTCCAGATCTTTCTATGTGCCAACAGAATCAAATGCGCTGTCTTTTGGAATCTTATCAAACAGTTCTGATAGACATTCCAGGTCACACTTCTGTCATTTTTCATGACATCCAGCTTAAAGATCATGCTCCTATTCGTGTCAAACCATATCCTATTTCTATGCATTTCCAGGAACAGGTGGAAAAAGAGTTGGATGAGATGTTAAGTCTTAACATTATTTCTCCCTCCACCTCGTCCTATTCTTTCCCAATGGTTATTATTCGCAAGAAGGACAAGTCCATCAGATTATGTATAGACTTTAGAAAGCTTAACACTATCACCGTATCGGATGCTGAACCTATGCCACTACTAGAAGATCTACTTTCTAAACTTTCTAGGGCCACATTCTTTAGTAAGTTTGACTTGTCTAAAGGCTATTGGGAAGTGCCTTTAGCAGAAAGATCTAAACCCTTAACTGCCTTCTCCACACCTCGAGGTCTTTTTGAGTGGAATTTCATGTGTTTTGGGCTAGTTAATGCGCCCGCCACATTTGTGCGCATGATGCGTAAACTCTTTTCTGATAGATCAGATATTATAACTTATATTGATGATATCTGTCTATTCCACAACTCTTGGGACGAACATTTGTCAGGTCTGAAATCTTTGCTAGATACTCTTCGCTCCCACAATCTGACTGCTAAGCCTTCTAAAATTCATATTGGCTTTAAAGAAATATCATTCTTAGGTCACAGAGTAGGAAACGATTGTCTCAAGCCAGAAGATTCAACTGTATCTAAAATTCTGAACTTGTCTATTCCTACTACCAAGAAACAAGTTCGAAGTTTGCTTGGCCTAATAAACTTCTATCATAGATTCATGCCAAACATTTCTAGTGTCACCTCAGTTTTGTCCACGTTGTTAGGAAAAGGTTCTGCTAACAAAATCGTTTGGTCTTCGGCCTGTGATAGAGCACTTAATCAAATTAAACATTATTTTTCAACTGAGCCCATTTTGAAGCTACCTGATCCTCGTTTGGTCTTTGTCCTCAGAACCGACGCTTCCCTGAACGGCATTGGTGCTTCACTTATGCAACACTTCAATGGAGTCCTACATCCAGTATTGTATGTGTCACGTAAATTGACACCCACCGAATCCCGTTATCCCATTGTGGAACGAGAACTGTTGGCCATAATATGGTCAGTTTCCAAATTGCAACGTTACCTTCTAGGTGCTCGTTTCGTGATTGAAACAGACCAGAAGGCCTTATCGTACCTTCAGCACGCCAACTTAAAAAACCAAAGAGCAGCAAGATACTCGCTAAATCTCCAGGTTTACGACTATGAGATTAGGCCGATAAAAGGACACTTTAATGTCGTTGCAGACATGCTTTCAAGATTACCACATTCAGAGCATGATGCCAACCAGTCTTCTAACATTTCAATGTGATGAAAGAACTGTTTTCCAGAATTGAAGAGAGAGCCTAACTGAACAGTGTAACTTCGGCTATTTTCACGCATCTATGCATTGATCCAGAACAAAAATTTGAGCATTGAACATTCGTTTTCTGAGATGATGGGCAAAAATGAAAGACACCATTTGACATTTCACCTTCTGATCAGTTGAAATCCTTTGCATCTTGATGGCACGATGGACATTTTCTTCCTTGGATTGATTAGATGACATCATGACACTTACTGTTGATTTTTAACCAAGTATTTAGAATACTGCACTTGACATTTGAGTCCAGAGTTGCAATGAGAACCTTTACACTCAAGATATACACGTTGGATCGAACCTTACTTATGGACAATGCTAGTTACTTACCTCAGTGCAACAAACTTGCTCAAGGTTCGAGATTAAACATTGCCAGTTTTATTATTTACCTATTATGACAAGAACACTTGAAGTTTAATGAAGAGAAATCATTTAACTTAGTGAGATAACTTACAGACACTCACACTATTTATGATACCATCACTTAATTCATTTATTTACCATGATGTGTAATGCTTTTCTCATGATCACTTAATTCGATTTTTTTTTTCACTTACACATTCATGTCACCTATTACTTTTCATGTTCGTATAGTTTATACACCACCTCCGTTATCATCAGGATCATAGGTTCATAAGATACTATTAATGTTCTCTTGAAATTTTTTTTACAAGTCCTAATGATTTGTTTGCATGTTTAACTAAGACATGACTCAGACTGAACGCGTTTTGACATCGGGTTAGGTTGGTGGTCCCTCGTTTCAAAAAAAAAAGAAAAAAAAAAACTTCGTTTTTTTTCTGGAGGGGCGGTGTATATAGTGTTACGCGTATGTTTGTACACATCGGTGCATTCTCTAAGGGAAGGCATTGATGTGAACCGATGAGGTAACACATAGACGCACTACTAGTAAACCACTCTATTATAAGTATTAGTGACGTCAGTTTTCAGTAAAAATTAGGTATGCACGTCGGCGGTAGACTTGTAACGCCCTCTTGTGGCCTGTGTACTTGAAGGTGTTCGGACGCAAGTGTGAGAGCTCGGACTGTGTTTTGTAGAAGTCCACTGTATAAATTACAGATTCTATGAAGAATATATTTCTATGTGTGCTTGTGATGGATGGCGTGTAAAGGAAAGTATTTAGTACAATATTAAATGACTTTTCGACAAGTTTGATATGCAGTGATAATTCGTGGACATTATGACTTTTACTGACGGTAATTCTGCCTACCGGTCGTTGTATTTTATTCCTTGCTGATATGAAAATGCATGCCGCCATTATTCATCAAAACTTGGAGCTCATCGTTTGTCCTGTGTAAAATAAATCTATATAAATGACTTCGAAGTGAACGTCCATTATTCGCGTTACATGTTGCAGTGTTCGTATGTTCAAGTCCTGAAAACACCTTTAACACATATCTTCCCTATCGTCATTCGCTGTTACGGAATAAGGAAAAACAATAACTCAAACAACAGAACTTTATATTTTAAAAGGATCGAGAATTGGGCTCGCAGGCCCATCTAAAACATTCTGGATATACTCATAGCTTTTTTCTATTCCGTAGTTCTTACACACGCTGTCAAATGGACACTAAATTATGCTGTTTACACACTTGTATTATCTCAGTCTCTCTAATAACAGAAGACCACTTGGGATAACTGAGTAGGAAGATAAGGGGAGTGATCCCTTTACACGCCCATTGAGGCATATTGGGAATATGGTGTTAGGTCCATATTTTCTCGACCATCGGCACACTAGGGGTGATGTGGTCAGCATCATGCCGGCAGCCTTAACCTTCCCAGAGTTGCTCTGGTACCCAATTGGGGCTGGGTCAACCCAGCAGCCGTTTGCGACCTAAAAAATCCCACCTCATATGGGGATCGAACCATGGACCACTGAGCTAGGAAGCCAGTGCACTAACCACTATGCTACCGCGGCTCCCGAGTAGGAAGATACGATTTAAAAAAAATACTAATTGCACGCGACCGAAGCCTAGAAGACATCTATGTAAGACAACTGTTTTATACTCACACAAACACACACACACACACACACACACACACACACACACACACACACATATATATATATATACACACAAGGGGATTGACATAAGTCTTGGGCCTGACCATGAAGGAGTCACAGGAGGAAAATGAAACTTGGCACATTTAAAGTTCATCATATTTGCACTGAATGTGTAAAGTACGCGTTTCTTTCTTCAATGGGTTTTCCCGCTACGGTGCACGGCGCAATGTACCCTATTGACCGGATCTGCTGCTCCAAAGATTTGACAAAACAATGGAAAAGAAGGAGGCCAGAGCTGTGATAAAATTTCTGATGTTTCAGGGAAAAACACCTACAGAAATACACAGGGAGATGGAACCAGTGTTTCGTGATTCTTGTCCTTCATATACTTCGGTAAAAAAAACTGGTGTCAACAGTTTAAGTGCGGCCGCTCAAATGTTGCTGAACTGCCAAGATCTGGTAGACCAGCCTCAGAGTGCAACGATGAAAATGCAACAAGAGTGAAGAAAATCATTGACCAGGATCGAAAAATGACAATTGTGCAGATAGCTAGTAGAGTAAAACTAAATGAAAGAACAGTTTATAGAATTTTACACAACAGACTGAACATGAGAACAGTGTGTGCACGCTGGGTTCCGCGACTGTTGACACGTGAACAGAAGCAAACGAGGGTAAATTGCTATCAACAGTTGCTCAAAAAGTGTCAGTCAAAAAAATTTTTGGAGACCATGGTGACAGTAGATGAGACTTGGGTACACCATTATGACCCCGAATCCAAAATTGCCAGCATGCAATGGAAAACCCCGGGCTCCCCAACACCTGTCAAGCCGAGGGCGCAGAAATCTGCAGGAAAAGTGATGCTGACTGATTTTTGGGACGGCAAAGGTGTCCTTTTGAAAGATTATCTGCCTCGTGGCAACACAGTTAATGGACGGAACTATGCAAATCTTCTCACAAAACTAAGAAAGGTTGTGACCAGGAAATGAGGGATAACACGCACTCAAAATTTTCCTTTGTTTTAAGACAACGCGCCCTCTCACAAAGCACGGCTTGTGCAGCTAGCAGCCAACGATTTGAATATTGAAATTCTTCCACACCCACCATATTCTCCAGATTTGGCTCCATCAGACTTTTTTCTAGTCCCAAATCTTAAAAAACAGCTAAAAGGAAATCATTTTGACAGTGATGAAGAGGTTATACTGGCATGTGATGGCTGGTTTAGTTTGAAAAATACGGTGTTCTACTTTCAAGGTCTTTTCAAGGTCAAGCAGAGATGGCAGAAGTGTGTCAATTCAGACGGTGGCTATATTGAAAAGGAATAAACACTATACAAAATTTCAGCTCTCTGTGACATGTCCTTCATGGTCACGCCCAAGACTTATGTCAATCCCCTTGTATATATATATATATATATATATATATATATATATATATATATATATGATGTTGTGTTGTGGAACTTATGACCGAACTTAAACAACAACCAAACAGGAAGTAATAAGAGAAACGAGAGGTGTAGTAATTTCTAACAGGTGTATGACAAATGTTTCAACTATTGCTTTCATACATAATATAATTATTGCAAATAACTTATACTCAACGACACCGGTCAACTAATTTTTTTTTAGCTTATGTTTTTACCCCAGCGACGATTTAAAAAAAAAACACAACATAAAATGTTCGTCACATAAAAACTACGCACATTTATAAAGTATACTACAATGAAATCTATAAATAACACTGGACACTGTAGTGAGCACAATATTTACTACTAAACATCTGGTTATATCCTAAACACGACTACTATATTTAATTAACACAACTTACTACTTAGTCGTTCCTCTTCTAACCTGGGGTGTAGATGTTTGTCAGAGAGGGCGCAATCCAATCCCATAATTCCCGCCGTAAGTACTTCGGTCGGTCGGTCGGTCGGTCAGTCACATTTTGCACACCATCATTTGCGTGCTTTTTCTATGGTCGAGAGAGTACAGGTCTTTTATATTTGGACATGCGCCCTAATATAACCGACTAGGTTGAACGAAACGTGCCTCGCCAAAACGAGGCCCAATTTTATAGAAAAAAAAAAACAAATTAGAGAGACGGATTTAATTCATCATTTTTCTTAAAAATAACCTTCAAATGTAAGTTTCTGATTGTTTCTTCAAGACAAAATTTTAATTTAAAGTATTGCAGACTTATTATTATGGATCAAAATGATAAGATGGCTAAAAATGAAGAGACGATCGCGTCATTCACAGCGAGCAAACAGTTTGATTATGGAAAGAAGCCAACAACTTGAACTGGAGACAGGAAGTTGCGGAGATGCAGATTAAATCAACAGACAATCAAGATACTCTTCAACCTGCCAATTTTGGCGCGTTGTTGCTAGTACTGTTATATATGCCGTTTCTCCCTGGCCTGGGTCAAATCCAGTCCTCGACCAACACAACAATCAATGGAAACATACTCGAAGAAGTAAAATGTTTGTCATATTGTCACCGCTGAGTTTGCGTAGTATATAATAACAGAATACGATGAAGAATGAAGTAGATGGTCAAAGGGAAGTGACCAGAGCAATTAAGAGGGATGACCAAAGACTAGAGTTACTTAGAAGTCACGTGGAGTAGTGACGTAGGACCTTGTATATAAAGACGAAGAGAACGACATCACAACTAAAGATTTGGACATGCGCCCTAATATAACCGACTAGGTTGAACGGGACGCGCATCGCTAACACGAGGCCACAATTTTATTTAAAAAAGAATACAAACATCAGAACTAAAGGTCTTTAAAATTTGGACACGCGCCCTAATATAACATAATAGGGTTGAATAGGACGCTCCTCGCAAAAACGAGGAAAAAATTTATTTAAACAAAAAAAAAATACGATCTCTTCTTCCGGTACGGCTGTTCTGGTATGTGAGCAGACAAGTTGTTTTCTTCCAACTGTCAAGTCTTACTTACTTACTTAGTCGTTCCTCTTCTACCGTGATGTGTAGAGGTTTGGAAGAGAGAGCGCCAGACTATTCTATCGGCTGTCTTCCTCCTGGCCTGGTTCCATTCTAGTCCTCGTTCCTTCAAAGATTGTCTAATGTTGTCCTCCCAGCGGACTCTGGGTCGTCCTGGGGGTCTTGATCCCTGGCTGTTTGTTTCCCATGCTTGTCGCGGTAGCCGATCTTCTCCCATTCTGCAGACATGGCCAAACCATCTTAGTTGGGACTGTTCTACTTGGGTCTGCAGCGGGTGGGATTTTAGGCCTTGACGTATCGTCTGGTTGCGGACCATGTCTCTTCTTGTTACTTCAACCACCTTCCTCAGATACCTCATTTCTGAGGTTTGGATCTGGCTTTTGTGGGTTGTAGTCATTGCGCATGACTCGCATTCATATGTCAAGACTGTCAAGTCACCTGGCTCTAACCCACGCCACCATCTGTGGTATCAGATGTGACAGATACTGAGACATTAGATGTGACAGTTACGGAGACATTAGATGTGACAGTTACGGAGACATTAGACGTGACAGTTACGGAGACATCAAATGTGACAGTTACGGAGACACTAGCAACGACTTTCGTTAATCATCCAGCCTACATCACGTGATTGTGAGGCAATCCGTTGGTATGTAGTAACGCTATTAACTCTCTAGAACACGACCAGTGATATAGGCAAATTTTGTTTACAGTAGAAAAGTGACAGACGTCAGATATTCTTCACAAATTAGAGATCGTGTAGGAGTTGACATGTATATGAAGCACAGAGACATCTTTGTGAAGAAAACTAGCTCACAAACTGATAAAAGAATACTCCCCGGTGGAAGCCCGGTACACATGAACATTGAGTTACAGCTAGTTACAATCTGATGACGCTAGAGACAGTAAGTTACAGCTAGATACAATCTGATGAAGCTAGAGACAGTTCGATGCAGCGAGATGAAGCTAGAGAAACTTTTTGTTGAATCATGACCGGTGAAAATGGACAGAGAGAGAGAGAGAGAGAGAGAGAGAGAGAGAGAGAGAGAGAGAGAGAGAGAGAGAGAGAGAGAGAGAGAGAGAGAGAGAGAGAGAGAGAGAGAGAGGTTTGTTCTATTTAAATACGTTCATCTAAGGAACTTAAATAAAGTTTTAAAACCCATTGGCATTAGATTTCGTAAACTACTAGTTCGTCTGAAAGTGAAAAGACACTATATTTTAAGGTTGCATATCTGAAGGAAAAGAAAACTTGGTTGACTTTAAGAATAACGGGACGGCAGTGACCGTCGATGATGATCACCCAGTCACAATATCTTGGATACAAGAGATTGACATATGAGAAAAAGAAGTAGCGCAAATAATGATTTGTGGTTTCTTTTTCATGACACAAGATTTGATATTCAATTTAAATGCACAGAGTAATTATGTATTTAACATCTAAGGAGGTAGAAATCACAACTTACATAATAAGGGCTTCTGAACGGTAGTTGCTAGATTACAGATTCCACCGAGGAAGCTCAGAAAAGTAGCCATGCCTGTGATATGTAAATAACTTGATCATAATAGAAATAGATTGCACAATGTAATATCTACTACCACAGTTCGCATGACGATCTGGTAAATATTCTTAATTAAATTGTGTCTCTCGAAGTCCGCACAAAACAAAAAAGAGAAAAAATCCAGGAGTTCTGGGAACCTTAGCAACGTAAGTGCTCCGAAACCACGTTCTAGCCGTACCTGGCCAGGTTGGAATTGAAAACAAGAAACATAGAAGAGAACATTACAGGTATTTTAACCTACTGCAAATTGTTTCATCGCTCACACTCTTGTCTGCCGCTCATCATCACAATTTATCCTACACTGTTCTAATGTTTCTGGTTCGAATCTCTCATGAACCGCTTTGATACGTTCACAACTTCTCTGACAATCAAAGACATGTTAGGTTATCATTATTTTAATTAATGAAAACGAATATCGTATTTAACCATTAATTGTTTATAATTAATATGTATGAACTACTTTTCATTTTGGAAAATATTGTTTAATAAATAGATAGTATATTCTAGTGTTCCTGTGTCAGTCACTGTCACGTGCGCCCTTAAGAGAGCTTGGAACCACCACTACAGGAAGTCAGGTCTGTGTCATTTTTTTTTCTGTTGACGTTTACTCTCTTGGCCCTTGTCCATTCTTTGCTTGTCAGCTGATTTTTACGCGCATTTGTCAGCAAACAGAGCAGCCGTTGGAAAACTTTAGGACATCTCTTACATACAACATTATGGACACCATTAGGACCTGGTGCTGACTTGTACCGTGCTTTCTGAACAAAGTTTGCTATTTCTTGCATTGCTGGGAGCTTTGTGTTGAATTCAGCTCCTGTTTTAATGTTTAGTGTCCCAACAGTGGTTGTCCAAACAGATCTTTAGCAAGCTCGAAGGGTTCCATGAAGAATCTGTCACTTTCATTCCGTCTTTTCCTTCTTGAGAAATATTTGGAAATCAAAAGAAATAAAGTTCAAAATACAAGTCAGAGAACAACAAAAGTTGTTTGACTAAGAAAAGTGTAACTAAAATAGACTTTGCCACAGTCTGTCCAGTGTCCTATAGGTTACCGTTGAACAGTTATGTTCAAACGGAATTGATTACTTGTAAATTTAAATGACATATTAGTGTCTAATTGAGTAATTGGTGTTTGGGCATGAGAACAGTTTCTGTATTTACTAAATCTATAACTTTATCTTAAATACACTCATCACTGCTTCTCAACCACTTTTCGCACTTAACTATCTGAGCCAGGACTATCTTTAAGTTCTCAAGTAATTTCAGAGCAGAGACAAAGGCAGCACAGTTTTCAATGACAGAGGATAGCTCAGAGAGACAAGTTGCTTTCTTTACCTGATGCTCTGTCAGTAATTGCAACGTTGACAAGCCAAAATAATGCAGACCTGGATGACCTAAGATTAGTGCTTCACAAACTATGTCAACGATTCAAAAGAGTTGTGAATTGTGATCCAACTGATCTCATTTTATTGTAACATCACCAGCAATGAAAAGGCTGACAGACTGGCAAAGGAAGGTGAAAAACTACGTCAACCTGATGCAAACATAACTTTCGAGGAGGTAAAGAGTTTTAACAGAATCAGATACAGAAACAAATGAGATACAGCATATCCAGGTCACAGAAACACATGAGATACAGCATATCCAGGTCACACAAACAAATGAGATACAGCATATCCACGTCACACAAACAAATGATGCATACTAGCAGCTCAACAGAAGAGAACAAGTGTTAATCTTCAGACTCTGCACTGACCACAATAGATGGGAATATCATCTATTCAACAAGCTAAAGATATGAACTACCGATGAGTGTAACTGTGGCACTGATAAAATGACTGGTGAACATCTGCTTCAAAGTTGCCCAACATCAGAGAACAGAGAAAATACATTTAACCGACGCCAGTATCTGGTTTCTTTGTGATGAAATAACGACTTTTATGCACGTTTATATATTACTTATGCCTGTCGACAAAATGTTGTGATGTTTATTACATTCAATTTATTTCAGTTAAAAAGGACGGGTGATCAGAGCAAATTTTGTTCACGCGACAGCATAACTTTTATCAGCAAACTCATATTGACGCCTCGTATCTTTCTATATACATAAATACACACATATGGATACATACATACATACATACATATACACGAGGAAGCCATCCGCCAGACTATGGCGAATGTGACAGTGCTTGATGGCCAAGTCATCTAGTTCCTAGACTCGCTGTCGCAAGAGATGTTTTATTTTTAGATGATTTATCTTCAACCCAGGTTTCTTAATTCTCATGTGTGGTGAAGACTTTCAACTTTAGTGACACTATCTACTTTTATTATTCAATACCAGCAACACTGTTTGTCATATGTAGGGCAGGCAATACTGTTTTCCTTATACAATGTACTGGCAATACCGTTTTCATATGCAGAGCATACAAATTCTGTTTTCGTATAATGTTTTGGCAGTACTGTTTATAAGATACAAGGCAATACTGTTTTCTGTAATGTGCGGGCAGTACTGTTTATCATATACCAGGCAAACAATACTGGTTTCTGTAATGTGCTAGCAGTCCTGATGTAAACAATGTCACTTTCAACTAACGATCAGTGAATAAGTTCAAGCTGAAATAAAAAAATGCATGGATACCTTTATTAATTGACTACACATTCTGATACTTTCATTATAGTTCATTAGTACAGATTCTTGAGTGGTGTATAAACCATACATCCCATGAAATAGCACACTACAAGGAGGACCTGCAAGATGTTGACAACCCAACAGACTTCGCTGATCCCGTCTCAAAAACTATATCATTCCTTTTCTTTCCGGTCTTTGCTGTGTTGTTTTCCCATACTAGATTTGATGACGTCATTTCTTTACGACTAGTGTAAAAGTAACTAGCTAGTCTGTAATACTTCTTCTTCTTTTTCTTCTTCGTTCGTCCTGAAAAGGACGGTGGTTGCGTTGTGTCTGTTTACGCCTAAGCTGTGATATCTGCACCTTTCGGTCGATACATCCGACTTCTGCACGGCATTTTTTACGACCGGGTTTGCCTTCCCATTTCGATCCACACTCGCTCAGCCAGACTGCACTGCTGCAGACTGTTTCCAGGACCACCACGTGGAGGTGGAGTGCGGTCTTGACCAGCTCTGATTCGCTGGTCCTGACAGAGGCAGTCAAGCTATGAGTCGCTGACTGCGTTCTCTATTGCTGCGTCTTAGGGTCCCGTCTGTAATACAATATTCTTGTTAATAATAGTAGCGCTATTCGTTCTTAGGTAGTAGGAACAGACCTACCTGTCACACGGGAAACATAAGTTTGTGCTCTGTCCGTTGCATGTCCTGATGACAACACTAACTATCATGTGATCAGTTCATTCATTTTTATTTGAAATAGAGGTAGGGATGACACATGCCAAGTCAGGTGGATAACTACACAGTTCTAGATGATGGTCGTAGACGACAGATGTCAAGTAAGTTACCTTCTCGCTAGATCTATCATATGCCCCAAGGCTATCTCTATTAACATTCGATGTGAAAAGTAGCTTGCTAATTATCCCTACAGATTTTGAACTATTACATATTCTTTTGCATACATACAAACACACAATTTTGAACTGTAACTGGAATTTAAACAAAATCAATCCACTGCAATTTATAAAATATATCAGTACACTTTAATAATTAAAATAAATGTCTAGTAAAAGTTTCAGATAGATATTTACAAAATCACAAGCTAGAAATTAATAAAGTGTCAATGTCTCTTATCATCATATCGACCATTTGGTGACTTCTGGATTTTGTTTTCTCAGTAAAACAGTTCATTTATCTCCTTCCGTTTCCTTCTCTATAGACACTTGTGTAGCTTGATCAGGTGTAGACCTTTCAAGAGACTTTATTCACCTGGACAGGTAGACGCGATGCTACTACCAGGCAACACAGAGGTGGTCCTTTACTCACACGATGAATCGATTTTACACTTTACCAAAAACTTTGGTTGCAACTTTCTCGTCTAGGAACCTGAAAACATATGTACCAGATAATGGTATCATTTGGCTACAACTAAGACGATCCTACGATGATGACTGGCCACTATTATAAGTACGTCATACAAACAATAAAATACATCGGAAGACTATAGACATCATTTTCAAATTTTTCTGAATTCTATCTTAATTCCATTTGGTCTGTAATGATGCTAAAGTGGTTTCCCTTAAAAAAAAAAAAAGAGGAATTTGCATCGAACAAAGAAGAAGGGAACGTAGAAGAAGAGGAAAAAGAAGAAGAAGAAGAAGATGTGAAGGAATTTGGTTGTGTCCTTTTACTCCCCTTCTGTCACTCCTACTTTCTCCATTTATTTCGTCATGTTACGCACATAAACCTGCCCCATCGCCGCGCCTTAGATTTGTTGATCACTGTTCATACTGCGATAGCGTTATTTCACTGCTAATTGACCCTCCTTAAGGATTAATTGTAACCGCATAGGTTGTTGAACCTGATTTGCTTCATACGGTAAACGGGAAAATGATTGTTGACTTTACGTAATCCTTTTCCGCCAAGACCAGCATGTCCGTCCAGGCGCATTGTTCACTGTACATGCTTTCAGACACTTGGGCGGAAAAAACCAAAAGGAAGACCAGATATTGTCTGGGGAAAACGTCTACGGGCAACGATATGTCGCGACATATCCTTCTGGGGACCAGGAAAGTACGGATGATAATGGCTTAAATCACTTCCGTCCAGACAATGTCTGTGTAATTATTACAGATAAACCCGTCTGGGTCGATAAATTGGTGAGGACACTATCTGAAGGCGAGTTTACAAATCGTAATTGAAAGGTTACTTAAGAGGACGGAAGAAGTCGGCCATATATGGGAGATGAAGCAACGTGTTCAAATTTTAAAGTGATATTTTAAAACATGCGGGGGAAAGTAAATAACTGACACTCCGACCCACTACATTTTAGCTCATGGATTGCATCATATGAGAGTCAGAAGTAAACATTTATTCTGATTGGAAGTTTTGTCGGAAATGCCAGGTGGAAGCGTGGGCAGGAAAACTGCAATATAACCTAGCAAATTTGGAGGCAAAACATACTGCATTCCAGAATCGTCAAAGTAGACAGATCGGACTGAAGCCATGAAAAAATAAAGTTAGGATTCTGACCTTATAGGACCGGTAAAAACACGTATCGGAACTCATTCTGAACACTACAGCAAGGACAATCTACCTGTTAATACGAAAACCGGACTTCTAAAGGACCTACTCACAAAGTCACAGAGGGATACTAACTAGAAATAATACCCTTGACGCGTGTGCGAGGCATCTTTATCAAGTTGCCAAGACTATTCAACTGAGAACGATGAATATCTTCCCTATTGGGGTGAGTTGTAACATATTTTATATACTTTGAATTTAACATGTTTAAACTTGCTGATGGTTATACAGGTCCATAAGAGACTGGCAACCTCAGCATGTGAAAATAATATATTCATGAACCACGACAGCAGAGCGCTGATGACTGCTTCGTGCTAGTTCTCACAGGGAACTAAACGCAGAGGTAACCCCAGACTGCAAGTGGAGCAGGGAGTGGATGATGATGACATAATATGTATATATTTACTATCATTTGTAATAAGTTGTATGAATAATTCAACATGTTCACCCAGGCTCTTGCCGCTGTTCAGTCGCAATTTTTGAATTAAATTAACTAAAAGAATGGTTATTTTTCATTATTTCCTCTGAGTTAATGACGCTCAGGGAGAGTAAAAATTCAGAGAAAAGAATCGGTTGACAGATAGCGGGAAAGGCGCCTGATTTGTATCATGAAAGCAAAGACTTAGCAGAGGTTTTGTTCTTTTATTTACAGTAAAGTTTGTGGTACGAATCGAAGAGACTATTTGAGGTACTACTCTACGATACCGGTTGTACTACTATTCTGAGGTTCAAAGCTTGTGATCGACACTGGAAACCTACGTTCCACTGGTTGTGAAGATACCTGCCTTGATCAGAAGTGGTTACCTCTTGAACTTATCTGGATAAATCTGTTAGATTGTCTTGTCTCATCTGTTAGATTGTCTTGTCTTATCTGTTAGATTGTCTTATCTGTTAGTTTGCCTTGCCTTATCTGTTAGTTTGTTTTGTCTCATCTGTTAGATTGTCTTGTCTCATCTGTTAGATTGTCTTGTCTCATCTGTTAGATAGTCTTGTCTCATCTGTTAGATTGTCTTGTCTCATCTGATAGATAGTCTTGTCTTATCTGATAGATTGTCTTGTCTCATCTGTTAGATTGTCTTTTCTTATCTGTTAGATTGTCTTCTCATCTGTTAGATTGTCTTGATTTATCTGTTAGATTGTCTTGTCTCATCTGTTAGATTGTATTGTCTCATCTGTTAGATTGTCTTGTCTTATCTGTTAGATTGTCTTGTCTTATCTCTTAGATTGTCTTGTCTTATCTGTTAGATTGTCTTGTCTTATCTGTAGATGATATCAAGGTCTTTCTCATTTCTGTCATATCTGTCCCCAGTTTTTGTTTCTGGGTGTTATTGGCCTTCCCCTCTAAACCCTGAAGATGATATAATAGGGACTGCCTTGAATCGATCAAAAACTTCCTAAATGTCTGTTCCATCCATCGGTAGCGCCTGTTCTCATCTCTTGCTCCTTTGGGGCTTGTCTAGTGGTTGTCACTAGTTCCACATGAGTGATCGTGTTATACCACTTCCGTCCTTCTACTCTAAGCTTGGGGCATTCATTCATAAAAGTCTGTATCGTGTTAGTTGTTGTTATTTGTGTTCTCCATGCTTCACATCAATACGATAGAACTGACTTAACATTTGAGCTGAAGATTCAGATTTTTGACTTGGACGATAATTGTTTTATCTCCCGTGTATTTCCCAATACAATGAAAGCTCTTCCTGCTTGTTTTATCCTTATTTTAATATCGCCGTGTGTCCCCCCCCCCCCCTCCCCCCCACCCCCCCCCCCCCCCCCCCCCCCCCCCCCCCCCCCCCCCCCCCCCCCCCCCCCCCCCCCCCCCCCCCCCCCCCCCCCCCCCCCCCCCCCCCCCCCCCCCCCCCCCCCCCCACCCTTCCACGTTTGTCTATAATGTACCACGGTATGAATTTGATTCTACATCTTGTAAGGTATTGTCTTTAACTGCTACCTGGTTATCGTTTTTTACATTTATTTTCAGTATCACTTACAAATTGTACGAAAAACTGGAGACAAACCGCCGACTGTGTTATACAAACAGGTGTAATTATAAAAAACAGAAAAAGTTACAATAATAACGATGAAAGAGCTATAAGTAGCAACAGAAAGAAGAACGCCAGTAAAACTTCAATGTCAGAGATGCCTCATGATGAGCAGACAGGTATTGGCCATTACACCTCTCAGGTAAACATGGTCGTAAAGTGTCAAAACATTCCTTTCTCTTCTGGTTGTTTCGATGTCTTTACAGGTAACCTTTCACCTGCATTATGACCCCTTCTCTGACTCATTGGTTTTGCTTCTCCGCTGTTGTTTACTGTAGCAATAAATAAAGATAGAAGTAATAAGTTTGTGTGTGTGGTAAACACAACTACCACAGGAACGCCCTTTTTAGGAGCGCTTGGCTAGTCGTAGGTCCATACACGGTCTTTCTCCCAGCGAGACGATACTGTCTTTTAGTCGGACCTAGATCAAATATCTAGATCTCTATATGACCGAGTGCTTACTGTTTAACAATTTATGTAATTTGTTTAACTCTAGGAATATAATGTTTCTCATTGTACCATGTGTCAAAACACGGGCAAGACACTCTGGAATTGCCAGGTAAAGTAGTGTCTTTATGATAAATTATGAATTGCACAACATAAATTCTGCTAAAACGTTATGATTAATGATCCGAACAAGATGTTTTTGGGGAGATTGGAACAGCTACTACAAATACATGTATTTGTGGCAGTGAAAAATCATCATCTATGGTATTTGACGAGGAAATTATAAAAATCGGACAATTCACACAACAGCATTGAAATCCCACAAAAGTTTTCGAGAGGAAATGTGAACTCAGACGCGAACCTCTGAGAAAGCAAGGGTTAGACTTAGATTATGAATATAAGCCTTTCTCAGACACAGTTCCTTACTTCCCGAAATTACTTCAAGGTCTGATAGAGCTGAGAAGATATCCACATGACTCATGTAGTTAGAAGTCTTAACCCACAACACAACAAGATAACTGAGAAAAAGCCACAACTAACCGCTAATGTGAGCGATTTGTAGACCGAAGCTTCAAACAGCCGCAGACTGTCTCTGCCCATGCCCCCAGGCTCTCATTATCACTGTCACAGCCTGAAATGTCCCTTTCTCTGTGCCCACGTCCGTTCTCAGTACCACTGTTCTCAGTAGCACTGTTCTCGGGGATCAACTAATGATAAAAAACGTGATACAATTTTTGAAATTGTGAAGGTTTAACAGTGGACCAACATTGTTCCTGGCATAATCATATCGTCTTTTAATGAGCAGATGTTTTAACGACTAAGGAAGTAAGCTACTACAACGTGTCAAACATGATAAGTACAACTTAACGTGAAAACACAAAACAAGACACCCAAGCCAGGAACATGATGAACAACGACCAAACAGTAGCATTATACTTTTGTGAAATGTGGTCAGATATTGAAATACCAAGGTGCTAATATTTTTACTACACATCATTAATCAATTACGTGCGTTGATTTATTTATAACTGCAGTGACTGAATTATTTAAATCTCCGGTTATAATTTTGTTGTGTGGTCAAAGAAATATTAATAATTTAAAACTGGTGGGGAATAAATACAAGGTGCACTCACAGAACGATATAACACCCCCGTGGAGAATAGGATAGTTCCAGCGAGAAGATGACACCACTAGTTCGCCAGTTCTCATCTCCTTTTCTGGGATCTCTTTCTAATTCTCTATCCAATATCTATCTCGTCACACCCTGTCAGATTGAACATCAAAATAGTCTGGAACCATCTCATTTCTTTAATCAAAACTATATAATATACTTGTTGTATACCAAAATGTCTTTCAAGCTGATAATAAGCATACACCAAAAAAAAAAAGGTTTCAGTTTGTGATTAATGCACAATCATCATCATCATCATCATCATCATCATCATCATCATGAACATTTGTTTGTGTGCCCGTGACAGAGCACTGACCATTAGTTGGTTCAGCTGGAGCCTGCACAACCTTTCTTACAGTTGTGGTTTATGTGGCAATATGATATGATGACGTTGTCAGACCATGCACAGCAAAATATTAATGGCCTTCTACGACATGCATGCGGTACAATGGTTCTGCTCTTTCTTTGTCTCCCCAGAGACCCCCCTCTCCCCCCCCCCCCTCTCCCGCCCCCTCCCGAGACATATACAGGCATTACAGCGAGATTGTAAATAATATTTCATACGGTCAAGCTGAATCCGAGGATCAGAGAACAAGAGGGGGGGGGGGGAGTTTTATATCAGACACTGCCGTAGTGTATTAAAGTGTTAAAGACTTAACTATACTAACTCCAGCTTTATGAGGTAGGATAACATGTTCCCTTCGTTGCTGCCTCTGCCGTCCATAAGTCAAGGCGCCCATTTACATCTGGGTAGACTGGAGTGCGACGCCCATGAGTGTATGAATCGATAATTTTATCTTGAGAAGCATGTGCTCTAACAATTTCGTCATTTGGCGCTAATATACTAAAGTGTGTTTGTAAAACAAAAACGTTAAAAAGCTAACTTGCTCACCAGTGTAAGATGTTGCATACGTTCTGTCATGATCTAATGCCTTATATAAAGTAATGCAGATCGAGAAGTGCAAGGGCACTTAAGTAGAGATTAACCACAGGAGCTAGTCTGATCATGAGAAGTTGATCTTCGTCAGGTACTCACTATTCCTGGAAACAAAGAGAAACAAATAGAAAAGTAAATCTAGGATCTCCTTCTTCAGCGTTCAGTTTGTAGTCATGCTAAATCAGCAGGCCTAAAGCCAGAACCAAGTCCACAGTCTTTTCCAGGTCAGCACGACAGCCCCATAACTTCTGCTTGAGCTAAGCACCCCCTGGTCAGGTCAGACGTCATCGGTCATCATTGGTTGCGCAGATTTGTAGAATATGTTCGGGGGGTCTGGATTCCAGTTCCACATGGACATTCATCATTTGTATGAGATATCCTGAGTCGATAGAGATGGCCTAGTAGTCTGCAGTGTCCAGTTGTCAGGCAGAATATGATGTTCTGTTGGTGTCTGTTAAGTTGATGGATTGGGTCATCTCTTCTGTATGCATCACCTTCCTCCTTCAACTGATTTTCGTAATTGTTCTGGATGATGGTTTTTGCAATGGGCAATGGGTTCATTTTACTACCACTTCTAGATAGAGCATCTGCTCTCTCATTTCTGGTGATTCCACAATGGGAGGGTAACCACTGAAGGACAATGGTTGATGTCCTTTGGATAATGTAAAGCTCAGATCTGATCTCATGCGTCATGTTTTCATTTCTGGTGTTCTGTATTTAGTCCAGTAATGATCTACAGTCAGTGAAGATTGCTGTCTTAGCTGTTGGCTGTTGTTCTGATCTGGTGAGGATTCTCAAAGCTTGCAGTAGTGTCATATCTTCTGCCCTGAAATTAGAGGAGATCTTTCCGGTTGGGAAGGCCTAACAAATGATCTTCCCGTTTACGAATCTTAAAAAAAATGCCTCCTCCGCCATTCTTTAATGCCCTCTCTGCGGATCCATCTGTGTATACGTGTTGTGACATGATGAAAACAATATCTCGTTCGTCTCTTGAAGGCATAGCCAATCAGCAACACGGAGTTCACGGTTCACGCAAGATGGCCGAGACGCATTAACACTCATTACATTGGCAAGATGGCAGGGACAAATTGTGTTAGGATCGTACAGTAATAAATTCATTAAAAATCAACGGAATGACAGAAGGCAATTCTACTTCATCTGTTCTTAGGGGAAGAGTAGACCCAGGTGTGGTTATAGCCAGAGAGACAATATCTTTTATAATTCTGGGGAAATGATCACGTAAGTGGGTCAAGCTGTTCGAAAAATGATGAAAAGTGTGGTTTCAAAATTCAAAGAAAAAGGAAGAACAGACGGATCTTGGAAAGATTGATATGGACGGAAAGCCACAGTCTGTCCGAGTAAAACGATATATCTCAGAAGGTAAAAGATTTTGTAGGAGAAAAGAACGACTAAGTTATCTGTTTGAAGAAAACACAGACGAACGAAAGTACTCGACAAAATCAAGAAATATTTTGGACCGAAGTCTGTATGACGTCAGAGCTGAAACAGTGGCCGGAAATGGAAGATAAATACGCGGCTAGTTGAAAGTGGAACACACACACAGAAGTTTTACACAGTGGACGGAAGGAGAGAGCATAGTCACATCTTCATGTACTAAACTGTATCTAGTGACAGCCTGCCTCACCAAACAAGTCCAACTTAATGTATTTCCGAAAAGACCAGTGCATGAGTAGTAATTACTTTATATATATATATATATATATATATCTCAACACTTTACACTTCAGATAATACCAAAGACCCCACAAAAAAGGAAATAGAGTGTAAGATCCCACCTAACTAACTACTGCAATCTAAACATTACAACTAAGTTCTAAAAGGAAAGTAGGGAGAAAAAGAATACAACAAAAGGAAAGGAAACAACATCAAATTAATAAGCAAGATTCAAGAAGCAAATAAAGAAACAGGACTAAGCTACTCTAAAAGATCAGATTCATAGACAGAACAGAAAATTTAGAATTTAGAGAAAGAAGAAGAACCAAATAAGAAACAATCATACAACACATAAAAAATAAATAAATAAACACAATTACAAATAAATCTTATCTGACGGTCCAGCGGCGCTTGATCCAGAGCTTCCTCAACACTGGTGATGAATCATGAAAACAGCACAAACAAGACTCCACACTTGTACATCCAAATGAAAAAAACGCATAAGTCCAGGAAATCAGGCTTCTCTTGACCGTCTGTCTGCCAGTTGACGACAATAATGTTCCTTGGCACAATAGTCTATAAATGACCACGTAAAGCTCACTTTACAGCAACAGTCCAGCAGTCACAGCACAATACAGTATCCTCCAGAAATCGTTAACAGTCTTCACGGTAACGTATTCTGTCCCTTCACTGGTCAGCAGGCTTCACTGCACATAAGCATTTACCCCTGGTTGGGCACATTAGCGTAGTCAGGTCACATAAGAGGCGTTGGCTTTCACCCCTGGTTGGGCACATCAGCGCAGTAAGTTCAAGACAAGATGTCTAACCCGATGACCTGAGGTACCATACACCCTATCAACCTCCTATCATCTATAACTTCCTAACACCAATCTCCTTCCACCCTATACCGGGGTTGACCAAGCTATCTCCCATATGACACTCCACTTGCCGTCTGGGCCAATCTAACTAGATGGTACCAACACCCCAAACTCCGCTGCTCCACCTGGACCACTGACAATAAACGACTAAATAAACCTTGAAATAACTCAAACTTTACTGCCTGAAGCAAGCTGTAATCCTATGCTAACACTTTGACACCTTTTCACTCATACTTGGAAGCTCTAGAGTAAACAATTACAAAATTACCTGAGCACCACAGTATCGACAACAAAACTGCCACATATTTAACGATTGAAAATAGCAACTTACACTGCGACGCTGAAACTAGGTCAGTTACCGTAATCGAGGTCAACTGACCGTAAACAATTCACTCCACAGACTGACAAACACAATGACTTTCTACTGGACGGCCGAAAATAACTTACTACCGTAGCTAAGCAGTAAATATGAAGGCACCAACACACTGTGGCCTACAGCCTTCTAACGTTATGTGTGCATAACTCGTTCTGGCCTTAATATAAAATATATAGACACTGCGGCCTATAGAAAACGAACAAAACCACAGGCCCCACGGCCTTCAGAATAGACGAGTCCTCCAGATGTCAACTGGGAATATAACACTATAAACTATAGGCCCCATGGCCTTTAAGAGTAGACGAGTCCTCCAGATGTCAGAAACAAACTACTTACACTATGGATTTTATGAATACTTTCATACACTTGGCTCTAACCACTAGGGGACGACCATAGCATACAGTAGCTGACATAAACTCACCATAACACCTGAAACAGGTTAAGTTCCCTTTAATACTTATGCACACAATGAAGCCACACACGGCTCGAAATACAAATGCAATACAATGCAACAGGAATGCCAAAATCACTTGCAATAATCAACAACTCAAACTATCATTATCAACACTCGCGGGTACGTCATACTGAGTAACCAGCATAATGACTTTCGCTCACCGGCTAAGTCCTGCACTATGATAACGCCATATTTTACTATAAATAACTTCTCATCAATGAATTACGAAAATAATGCAGATAGAACTACACCCACTGTTCTAGACATGTATAACCAAATCTGACCATATGAACAAATGACAAGCACCCTGAATGAATAACTATTGTTCTTCTTCTTCTTTGATCCTTAGCCGCCATCACGCCTAGTGGCGTCTTGTAGGGCAACAAACAATTGATTCCACTTTGCTCGGTCGGTGGCCATCCTTCGTACAGTGCCCCAACTCTGGTTCATTCTTTGCATCTCAGCCTCCACAGTCCTCCGCCAGGTTGTTTTTGGTCGGCCTCTCTTTCGTTTTTCTTCAGGGGTCCAAAGCATAGCTGTTCTTGTGATGGCATCGGGGTCTCTTCTGAGGACATGACCAACCCAGCTCCAGCTATGATGGTGTGCATGTCCTCTTGCTTGCTACGAGTAAGCAGATCTTGGTTAGTGATGGTATTTGGCCAAAAGATTCGGTAAATTTTTCTTAGGCATGTTGTGTGAAAAGAGGACAATTTCGACATTTCCTTCTCTGTAACTCTCCAGCATTCCGCGCCATAGAGAAGCACAGAAAGCACACAGCTCTGATATAATCTTAATTTTGTGCTTGTGCTGTATTGGGAGGACTTCCAGATGTTGTTTAGGCTAAAGAAGGCGGTTCTTGCCTTATTCATTCTGACATTGATGTCTCTGCCTGCCCCGCCGTCTGGTGTTACTATGCTTCCTAGGTATGTGAAGGTATCTGTCTGTACCAATTGCTGATTCCTTACTGATATGGGCTCAGGGTTGCTCACATTGAGCGTCATGACCTCAGACTTCTTTAAATTGATATTCAAGCCCACCTGCTGGCTAAACTTATTAAGTCTATCCGTTTTTTGCTGGATATGTTGATGTGAATGTGCTAGTAGTGCAATGTCATCTGCATATTCCAGATCTTCCAATGTAGAAAATGTTGTCCATCTTATTCCTTTTGGACTGCCCTCTGTTGTCTGGCGCATCACCCAGTCTATGACTGTTAAAAATAGAGTGGTTGATAAGGGGCATCCCTGTCGTACTCCTGTCTTCACCTCAAAGGTTAGGTTGCTCTGCCCAACACTACACGTAAAGTTGGCATAGAGGCTTTTTATGATTGACACTATGCAGCTTGGAATTCCATAAGCCCTCAGTATTTTCCATAAACTGTCCCTATGTATGCTGTCGAAAGCCTTTTCAAAATCAACAAAATTAATGTAAAGCTGTCTTTGCCATTCTGAGCACTGCTCTATAATGTTCCTGAGAGTGAATATATGATCTACACATCTCCTGTTCTTTCTAAATCCTGCTTGTTCTTTCCTCAGTTTGTGGTCTACTGCCTTTGAAATTCTCTGTATAATTATCCTGCCTAGTATTTTGCTGGGAATTGAGAGAAGAGTGATTCCTCTCCAATTATTGCAGTCTGCAAGATCTCCCTTCTTGAGCAATTTGACAATTATTCCTTTGTTTCACTCTGATGGTGTTGTCTCCGTTTTCCAGACTTGTGCAAATAGTGGTTCTAATAGTTCTGCTGCTAGCTCAGAGTCTGTCTTAAATAGCTCTGCATTTAAGTTATCATGGCCCGGAGCTTTGCGGTTCTTTGACCCTTTGATTGCTGTGATGATTTCTTCTTTGCGTGGAATGTCTGTATTCACATCTAGATCGTTTTCCGCTTCAGGAACATTCAATTGTGTCTCTGGTGGTTCCTTGTTCAGAGTTTCTCTGAAGTGCTCTGCCCATCTTGTTTCCTGTCCCTCTGCTGTCGTGATGAGATTACCTTGCTTATCTCTTACTAATGTAATATTGTTTGCACCTCGTTTTCCGCTGATGAATTTAGTTATTTTGTATACTGTGCTTTGTTCATTTCTCAGTGCTGCCTCCTCTGCCTGTCTTGCAAGATCGTCTAGGAAATTCCTTTTGTTGGCTCGGGTTTGGCGTTTAACTTCCTTGTCCAGCTGACTGTACTGTTCGCTATATAGTTGCTTTAACCTGGGGAACTTGGCTTCTGTTTTCTTTCTTTTCATTTCCTTTCTCATCGTTATGGTGTTTAATGTTTATGGTGTTATCCAGTCTTGCTTCTTCCTTTCCTGGAATCCCAAGCATGATTTGCTGCTTTTTTTGTATATTGTTGAAATGGTGTTGAAATTCTGGTCTATATCATCAGTCAATGTCTTTTCCTGACTTTTGGCAAATTGATATCGTTTCTTTATGTCGGCCGCAAAAGCTTTTCTGGTATGGGAGTCCTTCAATTTGCTGATGTCAAACCTTTTCTGTGTAGTTACAGTTGGTGCAGCCCTTCTTAGTTTCACTTTCAGTTTTGCTACTACTAAATGGTGATCACTTCCCACATCTGCACCTTTTCTTACCTTCACATCTTGTAATGCATGTCTCCATCTACCGTTAACCATGATGTGGTCTATCTGGTTTCTGTCCCGACCATTTGGTGATTCCCATGTTAATTTGTGAATTTCTTTATGTGGGAAGAGTGTTCCTCCAATGACCAGGTTGTTAATGCTACAGAAACTTATTAGTTTATCCCCCTTTTCGTTTGCTGTTCCGCTGCCGCATTTCCCCATTGTTCTTTCATTATATGTATTGTGTGTACCAACTTTCGCATTGAGGTCTCCCATTACTATAACAAGTGACCAAACGGGTTTTAAATTAGTACCAAGGTTGTCACTCCACAGCGTGACCAACTTAATATTTTATAATATTTATACTATGACACTTATAGTTCTTTATTCCTTCTTCAACTATCATCGGTTATCTACAAAACAACTTATCACTCATACTATTTGTTACCCACTACAAAGCAAATTCGTTATACGTGTGTCCACTCTTTCGGGTTGTATTTTTCTTCAGTCATCTCCTGAGCCAAGGTTTTTAGTTGTGGATGGGTCTGGTGGTCTTTCTTTCTTATTTCAGGGACTTCTGTGATGACAGATATATTTTCATGGCAAGTAGTTTGGCTCCTCATAATCAATTAACATTTCCAGTAGGTTGTTTTGGGAGGAGGTCTTCATGAGATTGATGCAGATGTTTTGGGAGGAGGTCTTCATGACACTGATGCAGATGTTTGGAGATGTTTAAAAAGCTGGTTCTCTTCAGTCTGTATTTTGTCAATCTATGGAGTTTGGCATTCATTGGCATTGATTGGATGACTTTGCATTCATTGGATGATTTGGCATTCATTGGATGATTTGGCATTCATTGGATGATTTGGCATTCGCAGTAGCGTCTCGCTGTAAATAATAAAAGCTAGGATAAATCATGACCAGAAACATGGTTTATGCTTCTCATTGACTAATTTATGTTTTTTTATGACATTCTACAGATTTAGCACGTGGAATGTTTTCAGACTGGCCAGACCGGCACAAGTGCAGCAAGATATGATGGAACTGGCATTGGATGGAAGGTATATTAAGAAAACTAAATGATAACATGACAGGGTGGTCAGTGTTCTGGAGTCGCCAGGGCAGGAGAGATGGAAGGAAACCAAAAGACGCATGGACACAGGAATTAGTAATGATAATGATGGACTGCAAAACTGAATAAACAAAATAGTGAGGAGAATCTTCTTCTTCTTCATGTACCGTGCCAGTGGCGTAGGATATTATGTCTCTCCGCAACTTCCTGTCACCAGTACAATTCATCAGTTCTGCTGTTGACATCTTTCTATGCCACTGTGATGAATTTACCATGATACAACGTTAAAATATCTCCAAATATAAGGATAAAATGTAGGGATAAAAATAATGCGTAAGATACTAGGAGACATGCTCGCCCATGCCCGCATTTCCTACCGCCAGTCAAACTAACTAGTTAGACGTGCAGACGAAACGGTTTACCCCTTTTGTAGACGGGAGGGAAACGGAGATCAAAAAAGGAAAAATATGACTGAACACGTGTTTGAATCAAGCAAGGCTAAAAGACGCAATTGGTAGTAAAAGAAAAAAGTTCACGTCAATCGTTGACACAATGTAAGGAAATGGACAAAAAAAGACCTTAGCTCTTATTCGCAACAGTCATTTCTTCGACGTTTTTACGATACGTGGTTGTTTTGTTTGAATTCAGCGGCAAACGCTGTGTAGAAGGCTCGATAACAAATTTAAAAAAAAAACTAAACTTGAGAAAAAATATGTTTTCTCTTAATAATAGAGTTATGAATATAAAACCTAGCTGGTTTGATAGCCCATCTTGAGCAGAGAACTAATATGCTTTAAATTATCCAGACGGATAGATAACAAGGAAGATATTGACAAAAGACTGTATTGTTCATATCAGACTAGCGACAGTATTGTTGTGCACACTTTCACTAAAGCTTCAAAATTGCGACACGAAACTGCTAAAATCCTTGAGACTTACGAAATTGCTGCTGAAAAAAACAAGTAGAGACAGACGGACCAACATACAATAATACACACTTGACTGAGATCTGACTGAAATGTGACTTTTGGTTGTAGATTTGAAAAATTAGGGAAGTCTGTGATTGGGCAAATGTAATCATATTAGCGGGACAGAGAAGCGCATTTTTGCCATTTGATACAATTCTGTCCAGGGACACAGTCGGTTATTGCCTGTGGTGTTTTTCCCAGAAGATAGTACATACATTTAGTGGGACGCCATCATATAGCCGGCAGCTCAGCTGAGTTTTGCTAGCAATTAACTGTGTTCTCAATTCTGAATTCTGGTAAGAATGAAAGCATTTATTTTGTATATTTTAATATTTCGAGTGATTGATACAGCCATATCATATAAAATGATTACGACAAGTAAGTGCTCGCTCTAGGTCCCCAGCCCAAGTTCAGGGTCTAGAGACAAACAAAATATATGGACGCCTAACTAAGACTATGGAAGGCGGATCTATTGTTGAGATCAATGGGAACATATCACCTATCTTATTGAATAAAAGGAAACTATTGAACATATCTCAGATGCAAGGCAGTCTTGGGGAACTGATACTATATGAGAACAACTGGGTAAGATGTGCGTTGGTCAGAGAGATCTGACCCCTCTGTGTAATGTTGATGTGTTGTGCTGTGTGTAAGAGTGGTGCAGTAAATAGATTACTGACACAGCGCACAAATTTTGTTTCAGAATTGTGAGTTTCTGTTGTGGCACTAGGGTAGTGCCACATAAGTAATCAAGATTAAACAAGCAGATGTGTGTGCCACCTACAGTGGTGTCGGTGCAGTCTAGCATTGTATTCTAGCTACCGAGAGGAGTGGGCCACCGGAATCCAGCACCAGATCTCCACTGACAAGATGAGTGTATTAGTGGCCTGCTGAGGATTCACCAGAACTTTTAAATATTGATAAATATTTCCCCATCACAATATACTGAATTTTGGGAAATAGAACATTTTCTAAAGTCTATAAGACAATGGACAAAGCTAGTTCTAGTCACAGAGTGGGTGTGATGACACCACCCCAACAGCACATCCAGTAATAGTTCTCCCAGAGACATTATAAGTATAATTAATATATTAACCAGTCTTATCAAATACCTATGTACACACATTCCATTTTATTATGCCATTTATTTATGCATTCCATTTATAACTCCATAACATTTCATATGTTCTGACCAAAATAAAACATTGGTTCAGAACAAATAAATTTAAAGAAAATTGTTAAAATAGTAATTATCTGTGTGTGTTTGTATATTCTACTACAACACATTACATTTCAGTACCCTAGACTTTTAACGTAGCTACAGTCATAATAGTAAAAGAGATATGTTTGAGGTCGTAAGTGGTAGTAAGAAGGGCCTTCTGTAATTCACATCTACATTTATCTCAGGAGCCTTCACAGCTGACCTCATACATTACACTAGGAACACAACAAACATACAATACCATCAAAACCACTACAGCCACGATGTCAAACTGTCCAGTATTTGCTCTCTTTGTCTTCCACTATCTCTTTTTCCTTCAACTAACCTGTTGTTACGATATATTCCAGCTTTCCTAACCTCATAACATGCCCCAAAAGTGGATTGCATCTTTCTAATTTGTGAAGTTTCCTTTGTGCATTGGCCTCTTTCAGGACATCCACATTACTCTTTTTGGCTGTCCATGGTATTTTTAACATTCTTCTGTAAAACCTCATCTCTGTGGTCTCTAGAGCTTTCCCTACTTGTTTACTAATTGTCCATGACTCACTCCCATATGTCAGGATTGGTTCTATATAACACTGAAGAACTCTATTTCTTACTTCCAATGACAAAGAATTGTTTCATAAAATACTCTTCATTTTATAGAATGCTACTTTTGCATGTGCTATTCTGCTCTTCACTTCTGAGATGCATCTTCCATCCGTTGTTATTAATGTTCCCAGGTATTTGAATTTATTGCCTTGTTTTAAAAAACTGTTCCATTTACTTTAAGCCCTTTTCTTTGAGACAACCATTAAAATTAAATCCCGTTCAGCTCCCCAAGGAGCATAGGCCTTCAACAAACACATGCCAAGTCTTCCTGTCCTGTGTCATCCGCTCAAGTTATTTCCATGTTTTCCTCATCATTTTCACCTCTGTGTCCAGTTCTCTTCTCCATGTGTTTTTTGGTCTACCTCTGTCTCTCTTTCCCTGTGGATTCCAGAACAAGGACTGCCTTGTAACGCTATCAACAGGTTTCCTCAATGTGTGTCCTATCCATCGCCAGCGTCCTCAACTCTTGTTCCATTAGCACTTGTCTGGTTCTTGTCATCAAGTCCACATTTGTGACTTTGTCATACCATTTCAGTCCTTCTATTCTACGCAAGCACCCGTTTATAAAAGTCTGTAACTTTTTGGTTGTTGTTTTTGTTGTTCTCCATGTTGAGGTTTTTGTGGTAAAAAGTTTTTACGTGATGGGGTAGCCAGCCCCATGCCCAACCCTCCTTAGTCGCTTGTTACGACGCGCTATGTAGGGTATTGTGTTACTATTCTCTGCTCACCTTTCGGGCCCCGGTAACACACGGGTGGAGACGACCATTACTTCTGTCTTTTTGCTGTTAAGACTAAGGCCTTTATTTTCATTTTCTATCATTATTATACCAACCATTTCCTGCAGCTCCTTTTCACTTTTTGCTATTAAGACTGTATCATCAGCGTATCTCAAGTTGTTTATATTATGTCCGCCTAATGATATTCCTGGCATGTCTTCTAAAGATCACATTATATTTTCACTTTACAGAAACGAAAAAAAGAAGAATAAACAAAACTGTGGAACTAGTTAGTTCCACAGTTTTGTTTATTCTTCTTTTTTTCGTTTCGTTGGATTATTTACTTTCTTGTTTCAGTATTTCTTTTAGATTTTACGGTTTTCTTGTATTGTTATTGTTCTTTTTTTCTCTCATCACTGTTGTTGTTTACTTTTTCCATCTGCTAGTATCGCCCATTTGTTGTATGTTTCTCATCATCGTATAGTTTTGTAGTACCTATATGTAATTTTTGTCTTTGTCACCTGTTTGTGGCTGACGAAGGGTAAAACCCGAAACGTCCCTTGTCTCATGTGAACTGTTATTTGTAAAACTGATTCAATACCGTTTTATTAGTTTATAAACTTATATTCCTTACCAGTTTTACTGCAGCCCCTTAATTTAAGCCTTTTTGTGTTGGATATGGAACAACCATCCCAGATTGTGGAACAATAGTCTAGGTATGTTTGTATGTGAGATGTGTAGAACATTTTCCTTGCCCCCTTATCCAGGAAGTGTTTGATTTTGGCTAATTGGTAAACTTTTTGTGCCGTTAGCTTTGTGAGTGCACTTACATGTGAGTTCCAACTTAGGTGCTGGTCAACAGTTAGACCTAGAGTTTTATGTTCATTTACGTTTTCAATTAGTGATGTTCCAATGTAGAGCTGAAGTGTTGTTTTCTGCGAGCTTTGTAGTTTTTATCTGGTTGATATTAACATACATTTCGTTTTACTAATATTTATTTGCATTCGATTCTCGTTGCTCCACTTAATAATATTATGTGTATCAGTTTGTAAAGATAGTTCTAGTGCAGTGCAACTTTTGTCACTAATGTAAACAGTACAGTCATCGGCAAACAGGTCACAGGATGAATGTTTGATGTGCAGAGGAAGATCATTAATGTATACGGCAAAGAGAAGAGGGCCGAGGATAGAACCCTGAGGAACACCGATATCGACAACAGTTGGGTTGGACAAAGAATTATTGTAAGACACCACTTGTTGTCTGTCTGTCAGAAATGATTTAATTAACTTCACCAGCTTAAGATTTACTTTCATTGTTTCTAATTTTCTGATTACAATAGTGTGATCTATCATATCGAATGCTTTTTTAAAGTCTACAAAGATTGCTCCACATAAATTATCGTTATTGATATTTAGATGCCCGTTGTCTATCATTTTTGTTAAGGCTGTGTGACATGAATGTTTTGGTCTAAACCCCGACTGACTATCAACAAGCAGGTCATTATTGGCTAGGTGTTCTGTTACTGTTTTGTGTATGTGTTTTTCCAGTGGTTTGGACAGCGATGATATAAGAGAAATGGGCCTATAGTTACCAAGGTTGTTATTATCTGATGAACCAGGTTTAACAAGAGGGTATCTTCTTCTTCTTCTTTGATCCTTAGCAGCCGACCGTCAAAGCAGTCAGTGGCCATCACGCCTAGTGGCGTCTTGTAGGGCAACAACAAATTGATTCTACTTTGCTCGGTCGGTGGCCATCCTTCGTACAGTGCCCCAACTCTGGTTCATTTCCTGCATCTCAGCCTCCACAGTCCTCCGCCAGGTTGTTTTTGGTCGGCCTCTCTTTCGTTTTCCTTCAGGGGTCCAAAGCATAGCTGTTCTTGTGATGGCATCGGGGTCTCTTCTGAGGACATGACCAACCCAGCTCCAGCGTCTGCCAGCTATGATGGTGTGCATGTCCTCTTGCTTGCTACGAGTAAGCAGACCTTGGTTAGTGATGGTATTCGGCCAAAAGATTCGGTGAATTTTTTTTTTTTTTTTTTTTAGGCATGTTGTGTGAAAGGAGGACAATTTCGACATTTCCTTCTCTGTAACTCTCCAGCATTCCGCACCATAGAGAAGCATAGAAAGCACACAGCTCTGATATAATCTTAATTTTGTGCTTGTGCTGTATTGGGAGGACTTCCAGATGTTGTTTAGGCTAAAGAAGGCTGTTCTTGCCTTATTCATTCTGATGTTGATGTCTTTGCCTGCCCCGCCGTCTGGTGTTACTATGCTTCCTAGGTATGTAAAGGTATCTGTCTGTACCAATTGCTGATTCCTTACTGATATGGGCTCAGGGTTGCTCACATTGAGCGTCATGACCTCTGTCTTCTTTAAATTGATGTTCAAGCCCACCTGCTGGCTAAGCTTATTAAGTCTATCCGTTTTTTCCTGGATGTGTTGATGTGAATGTGCTAGTAGTGCAATGTCATCTGCATATTCCAGATCTTCCAATGTAGAAAATGTTGTCCATCTTATTCCTCTTGGACTGCCCTCTGTTGTCTGGCGCATCACCCAGTCTATGACTGGTAAAAATAGAGTGGTTGACAAGGGGCATCCCTGTCGTACTCCTGTCTACACCTCAAAGGTTAGGTTGCTCTGCCCAACACTACACGTAAAGTTGGCATAGAGGCTTTTTATTATTGACACTATTCAGCTTGGAATTCCATAAGAAGAGGGTATACTTTAGCGATTTTAAAGGCAGATGGAAAATAGCTCCTTGCGAGACATTGATTATATATGTATGTTAGTGTATCAGTAATAGCTGGTGCAGCACAACGCAGTATTCGATTACTGATTAAATCAAGTCCCGATGAGTTATTATCTTCAAGATCAAGAAGATAGTTATAAACTTCGTTAACTGTTATAAAAGAAATGTCGCATGGAATGGTGTTAGTACACTTGTTCTCGTAGATAATTCGCTGAAGTCACAAGGGGAAGAAGGTATGGCGGATTTTATATTGTGGATGTCTGCCTGAAAATGATTGCTGAAGTCTGTACACGCAAATGAAGTATTGGGATTTTGTGAGTCAGGCGAATTTCTTTTGTTCACCAAGGTATTGATTGCCTTCCATATATTTCTACTGTTGCTTTTGGTTTTAACTAAATGACTAAAGTAGTTTTTCTTTTCTCTGCGAACTTTGTTCCTTTGCCCGAAATATTGTACGATTTGTAGCGGCAAGTACTTCTTGTGTGATAAATGGATATTTTATTTGTCTTTTTACGCAAATTTCTTTAGTAGGCGCATGCTTATTAAAAAGTGGATGATGTTTTTGTTACTCTGGTAGGTTTGTTGACCATTTGTTTCATGTTGTACGATGCTATGATGTTGGTCCATATTTGATTTGGCTTATGCATATCAATATTGAAATAGTAGAAGAATCAAGGAGGAAAGGAGCAAATATAGAAGTAGGAGTAGAGAACGTGAGTACCCAGTATACAACCTGGATGAAATACTTGCGAACAGGGCAGAAAGGTGGAGACGTTATGCGGAGATAACGAGTCAGACTAGATGGAGGGAATTGTCAGAAGCGGATAAACGATAGAAGGAGAGATATAAAAATGGCGGCGTTAGCTAAGTCGTGAGGAGACTTTTAGTGGAGTCATTCTCCACCGAACACAATAGAGAACCATAGGGAGATAGATAAGAGATGAGAGTCATGGAGAAATGACGGGAGTATTGAGAAGCCACAGGAAGGATGGCACAGACATATAGAAATGATAGTTCTAGAAGGAACGAATGTAGAAGTGAGAAGCCATGGAGAAAATGGCAAAGACAGATTTTTGCAGCTGTGGCCGGAGTTTTGTAAAGACTCTGGGGAGAAATCATATTTTTTTCTCCGAAATACATGAAGAGAAGAGAAATGTGTTAAGAACGTTCCAGGGACAGAACGAAAAACATAAAACGTTAAGTGCGGCGTTTGCCAGACTAAACATAAGAGTCTATTGAGGGTAACCCTCACCGAACATATACAGAAAAAAAGTTAAGACACGGGGAGACAGAGTGTTGTGGAGAAGGAAAGAAAAGGAGGTAGCACAAAGAGAGGTTCCAGAGAGGGAACAGACATTGAGATACCAAAAGAAAGGGACTAAGAAGAAAAAACAAGTGAGAAGGCACAGGAACATGATACAGACATGACGTCACTGAAGAATGATAGTGAGAAAAGAACAAATATGGAGAAACCATGAAACAACGTGATGAGGGAAGGACGTAAAAATAGAGTAACCAGAGATAGACATAAGTAGAAAAAGAAATCAAGGGACAGATCAGCAGCAGAAACACACGCAAATAGGCAAAAGCGACAAAATGGTTTAAGATAGGTAGACCCAAGAAGTTTCAAATATTTCCGTGTAGGAGACCACGGACAGAAGTCTAGTTAGTAAAGGGTGTACAGAAAGATGGCAAATTCAGTGTTGCCATGATAGTTAAATGGCTAACGCCATCATGAACAATGTATAGAAAGACATGACAGAAAACATGTTTAGGCTTTATACGAGAGAAGAAAAATGCCAAACAAGCCACATAGGTGTGTGATACATTAACATTTTTAGCAAAATGATGTGCGTGCGAGATAGCAGGGATAAACGAATGAATGTCAGGAAATAAACTTGGTCGATTGTGAATGAAAGAGATGGAGAAATATAAATTATTCTTCATTAGAAGTATGAAAGGGAAGGAGATGTGGATGAATGTAGTTATTGCTAGAAGGACGGGACAAGAACGTTCCCAGTACAATATAATTATGTTGTGTAAAAAGAAATTGTCCATTGGGGAGATAAAAATTAGTTATGTGTTGAACAAGGGTTGTAACAGCACATGGCTAAGAATTTTTTTTTACAAGGTATATAGGAAAAGTACAATAGTGTTCGTACAACCATGGGAAAATTTTTGTTGTCTCCTATGGATAAAGAATTTTTTTTTTTTTGGGAGGGGGGGGGGGGGAGATAGATGTGGCAGATTAGGGAACGAATAATGAAAATCAGATATAGGAAAGTCTAGACAGAGTAGAAAAAGGGTATGCGCAAATAAGAATGTGCATGAGACGGGGAATCGAAAAAGAGGTGAACAGAAATCCGGTTGGGCACACTTTTCAGCACACAGTCAGAAGCGTGAGTTAAGCAGTACAAGTCGCACATACCCGAGATAGACGAGGGTAGCCATGTTGAAGGCAATACTCAAGTAGAATGTGTTGTGAAAATTCTCTGACAAGGAGATAAGACTGGGTGGTAATTAACCCAACATTATTGAAAGCATAAATTCTTGACTAGGACGGAAGAACGATAGAGCGAGTTAGGCTCCACACAATATAAAAAAGATACGTAGAGTGAAATTATTTACATCTAGACAGTAGTCCTAGTCCTCGTCTCAAATAGTGGCCATCTATCAAAAAAGGTAAAGGAACAGCCCCGAAGGAGTCCGGTATCACATAGATAACCTGAACCCAGAACGACATGCAACAATAGACAAGGATTTTGTTAGGAAGGAAAGAAAAAGAGGCAGATACTGATAGCACCTGAACAACCACTGACTGTTAGATATTATAATATTGAATGTGTTGTCTCAATGCTGAACGAGAGTTGAAGAAGGAAGGGTGACGGACCAAGATTGTAGAGGTCCAGGTAACAGCAGTGGTCCACACATTGTACATAAACTATTTTCAGTTGACTGTGGCGTTGTGTCATCGCTCGCTGTGTGAGTGACTGTTGTAATCATTCATATTGTCATCGCTGTGATAAACTTTAGTGTTATTATTCACACCACAGAATATAAGCGGTCGCTATGTTCTGTACTAGGAGGAAAGACTATGTAAAGTGGTAACTCATGTAAGGACCTCTCGATTTCTTTCAGTCCCCAGCTAGAATTTATTTTTATTAGAAGAAGAAAACCAAGAAACAGCCACAGATGTATTGAAGTTTTCATCATGTGAAGAAAATAGCACCTTTAAATATTGAAGGTAAAAGGCGCAACTACTTGTACTGAAAAGTTGTGGAAGCAAAGGTCAAAGTGACCTAGGCACATGAGCTACACGGGATTTTTGGGTAACTCACACAATTACGGAGAGAGAAAGGAAAATACGGACACTACAGTAAACTACCTTCACAACAAAGAATGTTGGTTTGATTTCCTGCTGCATTTGTTTATTTATGTATTTCTGTAAATACACCTTGTTATGTGACTCTGCCGAGCTATGCAGATTTGTCGAATTGAATGCAAAGTTACAACACTGTTAGTAAGTACACCACTAAGCACCTTAACAACAACTAACGAGAGAAGAACGAACCTGGCGTAACCATACAAGAATCTACATCTCTAGCGGACGGCTAGTAATATACTTGATGGACATTTGACAGAAAGAAGATAATATCAATATAACAAGACGGTCACATAATACTATTTGAAGCCGTGCCCAGCTCACGATCACATAAGATCTATTTGGTACCGTGACCCACCACACGGTCACAACACTTCACATACTTGAGGTCAATCATCAACCTCTCTCTGGACACATAAATTAACAACTACATTGGCAAATCGTCGACCACCTTTGCAACGCGTGGTTCGGGAAACTCCAAACTCACAATGGAGACCACATTTGTGGTATACAATGCCATCGTCACCAGTACGCTTCTATATAGCAATAGTGAGGCATGGACCATCGTCACCAGTACGCTTCTATATAGCAATAGATAGGCATGGACCATTGTCACCAGTACGCTTCTATATAGCAATAGTGAGGTATGGACTATTGTCACCAGTGCGCTTCTATATAGCAATAGTGAGGTATGGACCATTGTCACCAGTACGCTTCTATATGGCAATAGTGAGGCATGGACCATTGTCACCAGTACGCTTCTATATAGCAATAGTGAGGTATGGACCATTGTCACCAGTACGCTTCTATATAGCAATAGTGAGGTATGGACCATTGTCACCAGTACGCTTCTATATGGCAATAGTGAGGTATGGACCATTGTCACCAGTACGCTTCTATATAGCAATAGTGAGGTATGGACCATTGTCACTGATGCGTGATGCCGTATGATGATGGATGGTATCCGCATGTCTGGTTTTGTGTGGTGTGCAGATGTGTTCAGTCAAAACAATGTTCATACAAAAATAACAGGGCAATCCACATAGGACGTCAGTAAACTCACGACGTATAAAGTCAATGATTCTTGTAACAGCCGTTGACGTTTTTCTTCATTATTTATTGTGGACGCCACAGTGACAAAATGGTTACGCGAATATGTAGGCACATCAAACAGTCATTATCACAGCAACATTCAATACAGCAATAGACGGTAGACAGCATTACAATGATGAGTCAGATGCATGTTATATTTCAAAGTGCTGTAAATGTAGTCAGGTGAAAAACTCCATCCTTTTCTATAACAGCCAGGAGATAACCAGATATATGAGATCAGTTCACTCTCCTTAGTCTGACTTCAGCAAGACAGACACGTCTGCCGAAGTATAAATAATGTCCTCAAAAATATCCTCTAGATAATAAAGGTTTTCCAAACCTAGTTCATTTAACAAAGTAGCAAGTAATGGTCCTTGGTACATGCATCAACCGATGCAGTACAATGCAGCGACATGTGAGCTGGGAAAAAACATCTCGTGACGACGACTTTCGAAGACAGGTTATGAATCGAAATCGCTCACGACCCAAAATCGATAGAGTTAATGAAAAAGTCAATTTACCTTGCTTTCAAGAAATACAGAAATATCACGCCTCCCGGCATGTGCAAATACACTAGAGGTATTATCCCGAATAAACGAAATATCCATAAGAGGACTCTCACATTCCTGACAGAACAAAAAAAATAGCGGAGATCCCCTCTTCAACGAGGCATCTCTTTCGCCATTCCAAATCGCTCACTCCCCTAGTGGTGGGCGGAAACCGATCGACCAAGAAGCAAGACAAGTCATGCGCAGTCCAGCGCAAAATGACCACAGCTCAAACTTAACTGCATTCGATACCAACGCGAGAAGACAAATGCTTACCGAGAAAAGTGACTATAAATTTCAAGCAGTTGTTGCCCTTGCGTTATAAAATAGATATTGAAATAAAACGATGTTGCGAGAATTTATCACGCAACATATCACCACCTCCTCCCGATAAAAAAAAATGTGGAACATATTTTTTTTTCCAATATCAAAGAGCATGCGATAAGCGGCTCAAAACGCACGAATTATGCGCTGATAATTAACTAAATTGCCAAACAATAGGCTAATTATAGAGTGTCTGGTGAGGATATACCTCAACAGAAAAATAAATATGTCTCAAAAAATATTCACATCGGGGAGGTGTCACCAACACACATCACGTTAGCATGTAAACACAATATACGTATGCAAGTTACTATAATCATCATTAAACAGCATACTCTAATATTGTCTTTAAAAATGGATGTACAAATCTGATAGGAAAATTTAAATAGTACATTCTTTGACATGTAATGACAAAAGTACATAGTAAAGTTAAACTACATGACGATCCAGGACATATGCTCTGGTATTCCGAGGGTAAGTACACAATCTAGAACTCGTCATGCTTGATACTAGTAAGGTAAGTCCTCAGCTCAACAATGACATTCTGAGAAAGTACAAGCAATATAATGCTAATTAATAACTAATATGCTTCATAAGGTACAATACATTATTAATAATTGTGGCTGTTTAGTAAACTAACGGCCCTTATATTAACTACGCAGTCCTCCTCTATCATCTTAAAAAACGAACAGAAGAAGATGACAACAAAGCACGATAGTGTGTACATATAAAGTAAGTACAGATGTGCTAATCTATTGTAGAAATATAGGTGTGTTATGACTCTGTAATATATGGAAATATAGGACAGAAGTATTAGTTGGAGTCATGTGGGCATCTTGACAAAATGTCAGCCATCACATTATCCGCACCACGGATAGCTCGTACCGTGAAGTGAAAAGGTTGAAGAGCTATAGCATATCGAGTGGATCTCGAACTCTTCAAATTCTTAGTCTGAATAGCTGTAAGAGCTTTCTGATCAGTCTCTAGAATGAAATGTGCGCCCAGGAGGAATCTTTGTAGCTTTAGAATTGACCAAACCATCGCTAACAACTCACGGTCTAAAACCGAGTAGTTCCTCTCTGCCGCATTTAGTTTTCTAGAAATGTACATAACAGGATGCAGAGTATTTGCATATTCTTGCATCAGTGCTGCTCCAATCCCAGTGGATGAAGCATCACTCCGAAGAACAAAAGTCCTATCAAGAGTAGGTAATCTTAAGATGGGAGGAGAAGAAAATATATTCTTGATTTGGTCTAGTGAAGATTGGCATTCTTCAGACCAACGGACCAGATTAGGCGAACCTTTCTTCAACAATGTTGATAGAGGTGCCATGATCGAAGATAAATTTGGAATAAATCTCCCATAAAATTGAATTAAACCTAAGAGACTCCTAACTTGTTTCTTCGTTTTAGGAACAGAGATGTTCAGTATTTTGGAAGTATTGTGGTCTTCTGTCTTCAAGAGACCATGACCAACACGATGACCCAGGAAAGAGATTTCACCAAAACCAACAAAAGCTTTAGAAGGTTTTGCTGTCAAATTATTCTCACGTAGAGTGGACAGTAAGTCATATAACCCTAAATAGTGATCTTCCCAGGTATCACTGAAGAGACAGATGTCATCTAAGTATGCGATGACATCCGAACGATGTGACAGAATTCGACGCATCATGCGAACGAAAGTGGCAGGGGCGTTCATGAGACCAAAAGGCATAACATTCCATTGAAATAGACCCCTAGGTGTAGAAAAAGCAGTAAGAGGTTTGGCATGCTCTGCTAAAGGCACTTGCCAATAACCTTTAGACAAGTCAAGTTTAGTGAAGAATCTAGAATTAGAAAGTCTAATCAGTAGATCTTCTAACAAAGGCATCGGTTCAGCGTCGAACTTTGTGACCTGATTCAATTTGCGATAATCAACGCAAATTCGTATGTTCTTATCCTTCTTCCGGACAATAACCATGGAAGAAGAATATGGTGAAGTCGATGGTTCAATTATATTTAATTGAATCATTTCATCCAATTCCTTTTCCACTTGCGACTGAAAGTGTATAGGAATAGGATACGGCCTAACCCTAATTGGATTATTGTCGGTAAGAATTATGTCATGTTCTATGACATCTGTGTGTCCAGGAATGTCAGTGAGAACATCCTGAAATGTTTGTAACATCGACGAGACTTGTCGATGTTCGTCACCAGAAAGATTAGGAGAAACAGAAACGTTTCCAAGATTCCGTGGAATGTAATGGAACCACTGGAAGGGGAAGATTGACATCTGAGAAGGTAGATTCCTCATCCTGTATGACAGACAGGGATGAATAATGACCTTGAGGTGCAGGAGCATCATCCGTTGCCTGGAAAATAGGCAGCAAATAGTCCGGACGTTCGTGAAATTCCGAAAGCATGTTTATGTGGAAAGTTTTATGCTTTCCATCAATATCGACCACATAGTCAACATCGGAAATCCGAGAGACTATTGCATACGGACCTTTCCATGCAATAAGAAGTCTATTTTCCCTACTGGGGAGTAGGATGAATGCTTTGTCACCTGGACAAAGTTGTCGTAGACATCTATTCTTGTTAGCAAACTGCCTTGCCTTCTCTTTAGCAATTTCTGATGAAGCAGTTGCTAGCTTACATGCCTCAATGATCTTTTGTCTAAGAGCAATGACATACTCATATGAGGATTGAGTTTCATCGCTAATATCATCGGCAGTGATGAGATCGTGTAATAAAGACATAGGGCCGCGTGGACGCGCGCCAAAGACAAGTTCGAATGGAGAAAATCCTGTGTGTTCATTAGGGACTTCTCTATAGGCAAAGAGAGCCGCGGGTAAAACCCTGTCCCAATCTTGAGGATGATCTTCAGTTATCTTACCAAGCAAAGTCTTGAGCGTTCTATTCAGACGCTCAACTAACCCATTAGACATAGGATAGTAGATACTACTGAGAGATCGTTCAATATGTAAGGTAGACATTACCTGTGACATAGTGTCAGATATGAGTTGAGTGCCATGGTCTGACAATATTTCTCTGGGGAACCCCAAGCGAGAAAATATCAACCAAAGAGCATCTGCGATATCTGTAGTAGATATGCTCTTAAGAGGAATAGCCTCTGGCCAACGTGTGCACATATCGACACATGTAAGGATAAACTGATGTCCTCTGGCCGACTTGACCTTAAAAGGGCCAATAATATCTATGGCCATTTTCTGAAACGGCCGAATAGGAATGTCAGCAGCCTGGATAGGCGCAGCATGTCGTGGTCCTCTAGATTTGACCTCCTGACATACCTTGCATGATCGGCAGTAAATACGAATGTCCTTATTGACAAAAGGCCAAAAGAAAGCCGCAAGGACTCTCGACTTCGTACGGGCAAAACCCATATGTCCAGCACATTGCGAGTCATGAGCATGTTGTAATATTTGGACTCTCATGCTCTTGGGAACAAGAATTTGCGAATGTGCCGACGTAGTCGAATCTTGTACCATACGTACAAGTACGCCGTTTCTCATTGCAATCCAAGATTTTCTATTTGTATCCTGATTCGGATCACCTTTCTTCGCAAGAACGAAGAATTTTTTTAAAGAAGGATCTTCTTCTTGCAATTTTATGAAAGAGTCACGAGTGATTACTAAGTGACTATCTTGGCTATCAACTTCATTATCACTATTCAGTGAAGTTTCGGGTGTTTGTAGAGCTTGTGCTCTTGTAACTACTGCATTTGTAGCTTGCATGTTATTATCTTCCCAAGCAGCAATCTGCTGTGGGGTACACTCCCTAACTCCGTGAATACGACCAATAATAAGGTCCGCAATAGGATTAGGTAAGAGACAAGCATGCACATCTCCAGTAAAGAAAGGAGTGGCAATGCGAATTACAGCAGTAGGATATTTTTCTAGAGTGCCGCCAAATGTGACACATTTAATAACCCTTCCTGTAGCACAAGATGGATCTACAAGCGATTGTCTAACACCAATAGTGGTGCATCCGGAATCGAAAAGTAGTGAGACCGGAGTATCATTAACAAGACCCTTATGTAGGATTAAAGAACCCCTCCCGTCATGCGCAACAGCAGCAGGAAGAGCGGGAAGTGGGTGACCACAACTCAAAGTAGTTATGGTACCCGGTTCGAATAAAGTACTGCATTGGGGGCATTTGTTTGCTCTCTCAAAGTCAAAAGCAGAACCAGTGACAGCGTCAAAGTTTTTACTATCAACAACATGATTACAGGCTCCCTCAGTTTCCTGTTGTACAGCATTAGCCTGCTGATATCTCTTTTTTTTGTGTTGAGATCTACCCCGACTATTATTACCTCTGAAGTTATCAAAGTTATTATTATCTCTGCAGTTATTATTGTCTCTATTGTAATTGTTATCCTGGTTCGAATTCCAGTTTCCACGATTACTATCATGTTCACATTGATGCGAACATCTATTTGTTTGGTTCTGAGGTCTTCGGCAGGAATAACCTCTATTACCATATCCTCTTTTGAAATGCTTATAATTATTAGGGTGATAGTAACGAGTACTATCAGGTTGTCTCCAATTCTTCGAAGAAGAATCACCATGAAATTGATTTCCATGATTTTGACAGAAATTACCGCTACTCTTTCTATCAAAATTTTGTTGGAATCTACGAGCAAAGTTTTGGCCATACGGAGCTGCCGAAGCAACTGGTAAACCTTCTTTCACCTTAGAGTTACCCATGGTTATGTGTGGGTGCGCAGTTACGTATTGGCAACAGAAATCTTCCATTTCTTTTATTGTTTTAGGTTTACGTTCATGAAGGAAAGCAAGGAAAGACTCATTGACAGACGACATGACTTTGTCTCTAAGTATTAAGTCCATAAGTCCTTCATAAGTTTTTTCCGTCTTAGATAGTTCAACCCATCGTGAGAAAGTAATGCGTATTCTTGCAATAAACTCGGAGAATTCAACTCCATTTTCAGGTAACATGTTTTTAAATTGTAGACGATAGCCGTCTTCGTTAAGCTGATATTTCTTTAACAAAGCGGCCCTGACAACCTCATAATTGTTCTTGTCAGGTTCATCCACCATATTTAATATACTTAGAGCTTTACCTGTCAGTATCCCTGATAACTGATAAACATATTTTGCTTTGTCTATGTTATGAGCTGTACATGCTTGTTCAAATCTGTCCAGATAGAACATTATGTCATCGCTGGAAGGACTAAATGTTGGTAACTTAATCTTAAAAGTATCATTATTAGCCTTACCAGAAGATGAACCCTTGTTTGAATCATTACCATTACTCATGCTTGTCAATTTCAATTTTTCCAACTCTAAAGCTAAGACCTTTTCTTCATGTTCCATTTTTGCTTTCTCTTTCCTCTCATCAGACTCTCTCTGTAATCTTCTTTCCTCAGCCTGAGCCTCTTTTTGAAGTCTTTCATTTTCAGCTTCTTTTTCAAGTCTTTTATTTTCAGCCTCTTTTTCAAGTCTTTTATTCTCAGCTTCTAGCTGGAGTTTTCTTTCCTCAGCTTCTGATTCCCTTTTTTGTTTTTTCCATTTCCATTTGGAATCTCTTTTCATCCACCTGCATCTGCAGTTTCTTTTGTTCAGCTTCCATCTGCAGTTTCTTTTGTTCAGCTTCCATTGCTTTATCATATCGAGCAGTTGCAAATTCTTCTAACTTATCACCAGTCTTGCCAAGCAATTTACCCTGCTCAATAAAGTGCTCAAATGTAGACATGTTGTCTAACATATGAGTCCAAAACCTGAACTAATTAACTAATTTATTTCAAACCTAAGTGTAACAAGTCTTAATTAAGCACTTGTATATTCACATCACCTTATATTATCCCAGTCTCTGTGGGAAACAAGTCTCCAATCAAAGAACTTGTATATGAAATATCAACAATCAATTCTTGATCATAAGTGCACTTCTCATTCAATAGTGCACGACACTATTCATCATTCATTTATCATCAGTGTAGTAGTAACAGTGCATTAGCATAGCCCATTAACTAATTACTATAACTGTAAACAATGACTATGTAAACACATGCAGAATGTAAACATTGAAAATGTAAACAATACAAACAATGTAAACAATAACAAAGATCAGCAACAATACAAAAACGTTCGCAGAAATCAACTAAAAATAAAGCAGAAATTAATGACATATCACAAAAAATGTGACGATATCTGCGATAGAATTAAACAAAATACATGACACCACAGTGTATAAACAAAAATGTTGTATGAAACTAAATTATAGACAAGAGTAGGCTAACAAATACAAACAAATCAAAACAAAACTAAAGAATGCGAAATAATAACGAAAACAATATTAAAACATGTCATCACAGCTAACATAAATAGCAACAGAAGTCGCTTAGCAAATTCCAGTATCGGAAATTTGCAAACCCTACAGAAAACGCTCACAATAGACGACCTCTATGACGTGGCATAATCTAACGGAGACACCACCCAACCGAGAACCCGCTGAAATATAAACATATAAATATACGAATAACATATAAACATATAACATATAGAATGAGATGATACACAGAAGACTCAGCAGAAGTATAAGGGCACAGTTTACATACAAACAGGCCACTTAACTTATAGGCTTCCAATCGTAGAACAGCAGAAAAAACGGATGTCAATCAACGTCCTAAAGAGCGAAGCTCCAACGATGATGGCACATCTGAACTGCTTCCACTGCTAACACGATGGTACAAGAGCTTCTGAAATACTGTGTGTTGAGTTGTTTCGGCACTTGACCTTCTAATCCAAAAGTAAGTTGATGGAAATCGGTACTTGGCCTTCTTCAGAAAACAACCCGTTTCAACCGGCACTTGACCTTCACAAAAACGACAGCACTGGAACCTTGACAGCAGCAACTTGCTTGACTTGCGTAAAAGATAACAGCAGTCCGAGTTATCCGGCAACATGTAACAACGCCGGGTACTGTCAAATTCTTGTTTCCGTCAAAAAGTTGAAATTTTGACTTTTACCGGGCAACGCCGAGTACTTTGAAAAATTTTGAAGATGTTGACTGTATTGAAGAATGTTAATTTCTTGAAGGATGCTGATGAATTCTTGTTGAAAATGAAGTGGGTAAGGGACCCCGTGTTTGCTGGTACCAGAATCAAACCAGCTTATGGCCACCAAATGATGCGTGATGCCGTATGATGATGGATGGTATCCGCATGTCTGGTTTTGTGTGGTGTGCAGATGTGTTCAGTCAAAACAATGTTCATACAAAAATAACAGGGCAATCCACATAGGACGTCAGTAAACTCACGACGTATAAAGTCAATGATTCTTGTAACAGCCGTTGACGTTTTTCTTCATTATTTATTGTGGACGCCACAGTGACAAAATGGTTACGCGAATATGTAGGCACATCAAACAGTCATTATCACAGCAACATTCAATACAGCAATAGACGGTAGACAGCATTACAATGATGAGTCAGATGCATGTTATATTTCAAAGTGCTGTAAATGTAGTCAGGTGAAAAACTCCATCCTTTTCTATAACAGCCAGGAGATAACCAGATATATGAGATCAGTTCACTCTCCTTAGTCTGACTTCAGCAAGACAGATACGTCTGCCGAAGTATAAATAATGTCCTCAAAAATATCCTCTAGATAATAAAGGTTTTCCAAACCTAGTTCATTTAACAAAGTAGCAAGTAATGGTCCTTGGTACATGCATCAACCGATGCAGTACAATGCAGCGACATGTGAGCTGGGAAAAAACATCTCGTGACGACGACTTTCGAAGACAGGTTATGAATCGAAATCGCTCACGACCCAAAATCGATAGAGTTAATGAAAAAGTCAATTTACCTTGCTTTCAAGAAATACAGAAATATCACGCCTCCCGGCATGTGCAAATACACTAGAGGTATTATCCCGAATAAACGAAATATCCATAAGAGGACTCTCACATTCCTGACAGAACAAAAAAATAGCGGAGATCCCCTCTTCAACGAGGCATCTCTTTCGCCATTCCAAATCGCTCACTCCCCTAGTGGTGGGCGGAAACCGATCGACCAAGAAGCAAGACAAGTCATGCGCAGTCCAGCGCAAAATGACCACAGCTCAAACTTAACTGCATTCGATACCAACGCGAGAAGACAAATGCTTACCGAGAAAAGTGACTATAAATTTCAAGCAGTTGTTGCCCTTGCGTTATAAAATAGATATTGAAATAAAACGATGTTGCGAGAATTTATCACGCAACAGTCACCAGTACGCTTCTATATGGCAATAGTGAGGTATGGACCATTGTCACCAGTACGCTTCTATGTGGCAATAGTCAAGCAAGGACCAGCGTCATCAGTACGCTTCTATACAGCAATAGTGAAGCATGGACAAGCCTAAGATAAGCAGGAAAAAAGCTCAATGAACTTCACCTTCAGTGTCTACGCTACATCCTTGGTATTTCGTGGAAGGTCAAGGCCACAAAAGTCGATGTGCTGTCACACGAAGGACTTTAGAAAATGTGTAGCTTGTTTAAACCGCACAGGCTTCGCTGACGTGGCCTTGATCACCGTATGAAAGATGTTCGCATCCCTAAAGAAATATTGTGTGGACACCTGGTAGATGGCAACAGAACATCCGGGCGACAACAACTGAGGTTCAAAGATTTGTGCAAGAGAAAAATGAATATCCTGTTAGAACGACACTGCCGATTAAACCAAGTGGAATTGCTCCCTATGGCGACGCAGATGAGAAAAACATGAATATTACACAAACCGCAGTTGAAGGTTTGACTTGAAGGACGCATCATTGACATTGTTAGCTTTGACTGACAGATGACACTACTCTTGCTAGTATTTTTTGCTCCCGACTTTTGTGTCCCATACATCCTTGCGTCGTTATGTTTTATTACTCCCACATTTTTTGAGAGTACACTACTGAATGCCCTTATGTTGTTTATGCGCAATGTTTGTGTCTATATGTTCTCCTACTCACATAGTTTGTGGCTTTATGTCCTCCTACTCACAACGTTTGTGTCTTTATGTCCTCATACAACGTTTGTGTCTTTATGTCCTCATACAACGTTTGTGTCTTTATGTCCTCATACAACGTTTGTGTCTTTATGTCCTCCTACTCACAATGTTTGTGTCTCTATGTTCTCCTACTTACAGAGTTTGTGTGCCAACATTCTTGTATGTCCCTATTGTTTACCACTCCATCATATGTGTTCCAGCAGTCCCGTGTGTCCTTTTAATGGTTCAACATGTTTACCAATGTCAACTGATGGCATGTTCCCAAAGGAACCAGAGATGAGAAGAACATATTTGTGGTAGATAGGATCACATGTTGATAGCAGTACAAGGCAATCCTTGGTCTGAAATCTCCAGGATAACAGCAGGTGACTGAAAACACACGGATAAGAGAACTTGCGACTGTGAGGAAATGAGTTGTGTCCTCTTACATTATTTTCGTTCTCTCCTGCATTTTCAAATACCAGGATTAGAGGCTTAAGGAATCAGTGCACCCGTCATAAGAGGAATGCTAACATTTCCCCGACCAAGGGTTCGAAGCATCTAATCATAGTTGCTGTGTCCATTCATCTGTGAAGGAGATTGTATTCCCAAAAAATTTAATTTGGGGTAAGTTAAACTTTTATTTTACAATGTGAATTTGACATGTCTGTACTTGCTAAGTGGTTATACACGGCACAGGAGGCTGGCAACCTCAACATATGAAAATGGTATGTTCGTAAACCACTGCAGCAAGCACTGGGGTTGGCTTTTATGCCAGTTTGCACAGGAAAGCGAAAGCAGAAGCGACCCCAGAATCCGAATGGAGTAGTGAGATGATTACCTCATGTGTGCCTAGGGTGTATAGTATCATTTTGTGAGATTTGTGTACTTTTGTAATGTTAGTTCAGGCAAAAGCCATTGCTCTCGCGCTGTCAAGACACATTTTCCCATTTATGTGACCAGAAGAAAAATTTTATTTCTAATCGTATTCCCTGAGCTATGCTGTATACGCTCAGGGAGAATAACAATTCAGAGAGACCCAACTGGTGGAAGGACAGCGAGACAAAGCGCCTGTTAATCTTCAGTCCACAAATGTACTTAGCAGAGGCTTTTGTTCTTTTATTTTTCCTAAAGTAGTGGTACGAGACTACATTACTGTTGGTGATAGGAGACTACATTACTGTTCGTGGTACGAAGATACACTTACAAGAGACTACTATGTTTGATTCAATAGCTGAGTTCGACACCAACTATCTACAGTGGACACGTGGTGAAGACACCCACATTGCCATTAGGAGTGGAGTTCATCTAGACGCCTCTAGAGAAGATCCCTCATTACGAAAGACTCGACAACTAACCATTGCAGTACTCCGCAAATTACGTTTGTGTTAACAGATGAAAGCAACGGACAAATAACCAACAGTCCCCAATTAAGTCTCGATGAAGACAATTTCTTAAACGCCCTGAAATCATCTTCACCCATATTTATTTTAATTTGTTAAAGACTAATTGATTGTTAAATTTGTTATATGCTGTTTTACAAATTCATAGTTAATTCAGTTATTATAGATATGAGAGCGCATGTATGATCGAGAATATTATATATACTCGATATATATATATATATATATATATATATATATATATATATATATATATATATATATATATATATATATATATATATATATATATATATATATATATATATATATATATATACATATAATTACTGCCATAGAGCCAAAAATACTTATAACAGGAATGTCGCTGGATTAAACCAGCTGTGGGCTCGAACAAGCCACACCATTGCTTAAAACTTCACAAAAGGTGACGGATCAGATATACGTTAATAGTGCTCTGCACTATGCAGCATTGTTCTTGACTTCGGAATTATCTTATGAAAACACCCTTGAGATAGAAGCATCATTATCCTTCTATCTACAACTCTTACTTACTTAGTCGTTCCCCTTCTACCGTGAGGTGTAGAGGTTTGGAAGAGAGAGCGCCAGACTGTCCTATCGGGTATCTACAACTCTGCCAAGAATAATCTTGTGCGAAGGTAGACATTTTTGAAGACCCATTTTAGATACTCTTGAGTTTTGGCCACTGATGGACCACTACTGCAGAGCAAAAAGAAGGAAAATCACGTGACAGCGACAGAAATGAAAATGATGAGAAAGACAAGGAAAGACCTTGAACTATTGGCGCGCGACATTAGAACTTAACTTTGTTGAAGGCTTATGGTCAAATACATGCCAGGTGTGGAAACAGGACAGGTTTAGTACCACGTGCTTCCATTCACAAAAAATTGTAAAACTCCTGTGTATTTTTTGTACATGAGTCCGTATTTAATTATTCAATAATGTCTCTACGTCAAACAAATTTAATGGAGTAGAAGACAAACAGCATACGGTTATATACTTTTATTGTAATCCACAACATAAAATAGCCATAATTTAGCCAAGCTTTTGTCTTATAACAAATACAATGTTTTTTTTAAAGTTTAATTTGTTTAAAGAAACGCTACTGATAGCTTCGTGCAATCTGGGCTTTATGAAGAGACTAAAACATGACTAAATCTGCTGCTCTTTCAGGCATCTCGTTCTACGTGACTATAATAATGTTCGCATTGCACTGACAAATATCTTTATGAGAAACTAAGTGCTACAGACATCACTGGTGCATGGGAGCTAAAAGGCTGTGATGCCAGGTTCCCAAATAGTGACCAATATTGTTTATCAGTACAATACAAGAAAGGAACATACACAGCACAGGTTGCAGAGATCCTCACAGATTTGAGAATTGTTATGTGATTCTAGCTACACCTTTTAGATTTTTGAAGATTCACAGATTGTTATTGTTATCGTTATTGTCAGTCAGAATCGACCTCACTGCACACCGGGCAAACCCATAGGGGCTCAGTCTCCCTCAGCAAACGTTGAAGAGTATTAATGCTAACTGTACCTGTAGCACGCTGGTTGTACGACTTACATACGACGAAGATACATAGAAGTCTTATTAAGAGATGCTTTGACGGATACTGCCAGTGCCAAACGACTTTTTTATCAGCGAATAGACTCTCTGGTTGACCATGAAAGCCAAAAACAGCAGGAAGCCCTGTAGAAGTACCAGACACAGGTAGATGTAGGGCAGGATGAGACTGTTGGGGTAGATGTTGAGTAAAGCGGAAATAATCCATGAGAATCCCATAGCTGACGAGAGTTTGAGATAAATTAAACAACAGGTTTTCGTCGAGGATTTTTGTCCCAACGTTTCTGAGCGCCTGTTAGCCTGATGTATGCCGATAAGTGTAAGGATAAATCCGACAACATTAATGATAAACGTAAAACCGAAAGGAATGACAATAAATGCCAACCTTGCCCACAGGGGCCCAGAAAACCAGGTGCAGTATGGATAACCGTATCGAGGAAAATCATTTGTCAGTGTGCGCGCTGTCGATTTATCTGAATGGGAATGTGATTCAGGATTAGATAGGTCCAGAATTACTGATGTCATCACCACAGCCAGAGACAACCCCCAAACAACCAGGTTGTATCGACAAAAAATTATGCGGTCATCCACAGATCGGACAAGTGTATTGGCTAGTGGACCAAAAGTCAAGGCCATATTGACAGCGATAGCCGACATCCATCCAAAATGAGCTAACGTGACAAGATGGCTGAGGGCGGCCACAACTGGACAAATATAGTCGTGGCTCAACTCAACCAGGGTGAACAAGTTTGACAAAAATGTTAACATCATGGTCGCGGCCAAACTCGCCATCATTCTTCCTGGAAGTGTGCAGAGTTCCGGGAACAAATAATAAATAACCAGCATGAGAAACAGAAAGATGATAGAGATTATCGTGAGTAGCCAGCTTAAAACCAGATACACCAGGTTCTGATGAATGACATGAGTGTAGACCTGATTTGTAAAGTTAGAACAGACAAACACGTCCTCTCCCCATATCTCGAAATCTCCCTTGTTGTAATATTGTTGTGAGGCCAATACAATAAGTTGAGAGCCATTCTGGAGAGTTTCGTTGAAACTATATTTAACAATAGAGCAGTTGGCTCTGAACAGGAATGTGTGTTCACAAACAAAAACAGTTTTGTTTACTATCCACGATCCGTTGAGATCCGATGACCTGTCAATGACTAAGACAAATGCTACGCTGGCGAGAGGAAAGTATGTCTCCTGATCTCTGTTGTGGAACACGACATGAGCAGTCTTCTTGTATTCTTTAAGTTCGAAGTCCCTTGTCTCCGTTGGGTCACCACCATTTGGACAAGAATTCAAAAAAAGTGTTTGATTTCCCATATTTGCCATGTGTATTTTTGATATCTTAGAGCCCAATCGATTTAAACATGCTGGCAGTGCTGCTAGATTAGTTATCATGTATAGACTAGCGTTATTTTTGACCTTCACAGTTAACTCAACTTCTTGGATTTCACAGTGTTTATTGTTAGCAATCGTTTGGCTTTGCGGGGAAGTAGAATCAATACTGTCTTCTGTTTTGTGACAGTCCCTCGTTCGTAATATCCTGCACTTTGAGATGGTCCCGACCATGCAGATATAATCTAAAAGTTCTCTTAAATGATCGCAATGAGAAATGTTTTCTGCTGTTATAAATATATACATCTGGTCCCAGCCCTCTGGGAAAAGCTGTGTTGATTGCTGAACAATGTAACTGCTTGACTCCTGGACACAAGTTCCCCTGTAAGCTTCAAATCCTGGTAAACAGACAAGCATCCGACACTCCTGTGTGAAAGTATCGAAGACTTCTGTGTCATCGCAGACGTAGTATGTAATGACGTCACTCTGGTACGTGAATTTTCCGGTCACGTCGAGAATGATAACAATGCCTCCTTTCAGATCCCTACCGTCATTTGGGTCTGAGATTAAATTCACCAATATCCCGTTTCGAGAAGGGCATGTGGCCGTAATAGAAAACACCATTGCTAGATTTTGTAAAGATTTTGGTTCTTTACATCTCAAGCAGTGAGGGTTTTTGAGGCAGGAAATTGGAAAGGTGAAAACAGGAAAATTGTACACCTGACATAAAAGAATATCTTCACGAGTACATGTCCCTGCCTTGACCAGACTCGACAGCTTTGCTTTATCTTCCAGGTTCTGGTACGTGTCTGGATCACAGGACCTGGGATTTGTCGTTTCTGAAGGTGACATATATGTCACATGACACAAGCCTGTTTTCACAAAGTTTGCCATGTCAGAAAGTGTTAACATTGTTTTTTTATTTAGCCTGAAAAATGGAAAACAATTGAGCACATACGACCACACCTGCAGGTTGATAACGGATAAACCATGGCATTGAGCACAGAAAACGTTCTGGAAAGTTAAGTGTCCCCCTGGCAGCACTGCTGTGACTGGAGGAAGGAGTGCCGCCGCAGAGTTCTTGCATTTTTTTTTCAAAGAGTGGTCGTTACTCTCTGTGGGGCAGCGACTAATCAGTAACATACTCCTATTCATTCCTACTCTTGCACAAGTTGAGAATTGAAGTTCGATATTTCTTATGATAGATTTTGCTTTCCCTGGGAAGCTGTGCATGTCTCTTGTGAGATTTGTCAAATGTTTGTTTAAATCTATTTCAGTGGTTATATTTACAATCAAATCCAATACGTCCTGTATTTCTGTTCGTCCAAAACAACTTTCGAAAGCGTCTACACAGCAGTCGCCAAAAAGGACGCACTCCTTGTCACAATAGCATATCCTGGCACTGTAGTTAGCTTGACCATAACTGCTGTTGTTCTTGGAAGTTCTGGGTGACTCATAATCGGCGTCATTAGTTTCAGCAGATTCAGTGATCTCATTTAAGTCCGGCACCTTTGTCCCACTGCTCCGTTTGCACCAATACCGACGACACAGTTTTTCCTTTTGCGAGATCACGAATGTCACATTTCCTAGTAGAATTTTTACCTGTACAGGTACTCTGACTGCAGAAGGAGAAGTTGTGACACGTGTGCTATTCTGCCAATCGTCTGAAGAATCACTGTGCATTTTAGTTTCCTGTAATAAAGGCAACATTTCCTCCGTCGTGTTTCCTCCAACATCAACACTGCTCTCAACTACAGATGTTGTATCTATGTTCGGTTCACATTTTTCCTGTTGACCTTGCGGGGGAAGATCAGAAGGCCCAGAAGACTGTACACGTTGATCGCCAATCACATTAAGATATGACGGACTGGTGGATTCCAATTTGGTGAGGTAACTCAATTTTGTGACCAAATTTGTCACTGTACTGTTATTGTTTAATGGTTTCACACCACTGCTAACGCTTCTAACAAATGTCGTCCCTTCTAAATAAATTGGTTTAACACTTACACTATCGTTTTTACAGTTTCTTTGGGGTACTGTGGAATTTATGTGCACACTTCTCAAAGGCGATTCTGAGATAACTGTGGCATGAATTGTTGTCATCGTCTCATTTCCGGTGTTTTCAGAAGATATCTGCATAGTCAGCATGAGCGTCATATTATCTCCATAGACGCAGACGATTAGCCAAAAGTAAAAGGGGAAGATCTCTGTGGAAAATAAATAAAGAAACGTGTTACTGTCAAAGTCATTGTTTTTATTATCTTATCTACAACCAGTGACCCGTGTGTCAACGGAAGGCCTACTACTGATACCATAGCATCATTCGTGCTAATAGTTAACAGTTAGATTAGGAAGAATAGTTACGATGTTTTATTGAAATAAAGACTCGAGATACGCTAGTATCAGATTGAAATCGAAACTAGGTTAAATAGCGACTCAACGCTATTTTTTGGCGGGATTTGCTTGGCAACCGATGACGTAAATCGGAATAGCCGAGATACTCCATCGGTAGGCATATGAGACCCAATAAAATAAATAGAGAATTATTAGATTAACCAACCAGAAGGGTGGCAAAAGCGCGCACCACGCTGCGAAGGCATATTTCGATATCCGAAATCAGTTGATCCACAGAAGCCAGTTTGTACGGACGTAGAACTGCTGGTCTTGAAGTTATCAAGATATCAACTCTGTGTGAAGCAGATAGTTTTTATAAGTAGGGAATTCATAATTACCTGTAAGTACAGCTTCCTGCGATTTTTTTCATTTTTCAGAATAAAACCTAGTTAGGCCAGAAATGCCTAAATGTCGGGAGAACGAGCTGAAGTTATAAGAAATGAAACGGAGCCCTTTTATGTCAAATTAATTAAAATCATAGAAGAGGTAGAGGCTCAACGGTCATTTACCCCTGAGTTGGATAAATCTAAGAAGCAAACGAACAGGATCTAAGCAAAAATACTTACCCCAATTTGGATATCAAATTAGAGAAAATATAAATAACCACAAAGACGCATTTTTATGAGGATTTGTAAATGCATGCAAGTGACTTTTTCTGGATTGTATATATAAAAAAAAACTGTTTTACTGGATCCTGAAGACTTTCTTGGCTATCTCATGATGAAGGTTTTTGCAGTAAATAGTGAACATAAAGTATGCTAGTTATTGTCACAAAACTTTAAAACACCACAGAGGAATTCTGGAACGAACTTGGGTATAGTTATCACTGTGACAGGGACGCTAGGGGTACCTCACACCCAAGACCCGTGCACCAAGAAAATTTATAAAGGATCGTTTGACAGGGGTTGCAATTATTGGTTGCTTGCAACCCTCTCAGCAGCAGACTTAACAATTCAAGCAACCCAAAGCCTTATGCAGATCAACATTTAATTCTACCGAACAGAACCGAACACCAAACAAACAATCCAACAAACAATCCAACGAACACCCAGTCAGTGTTCATAGACTGTGTGCTCAAGGCATTTACAGCTTGGCTCTTGTGTGTCTTCTTAGTCTGTTCTCACTGGGCGGCTCTCTCAAACATAGACCGGTTTCGCCGCTTGCTACCCCTTTTTATAAGCCCTGGCCTAACCACTCAATTTACTGCGCGCTACGCGTCTTAATCTGCGCCACACAGATAACACCCGCGATTATTGCTCCAGAATGCATGAAAACACAGATTTACACAACTAGAGCAAAAAACACAGCTAATTCGTAGGCTTATTATGGCCTTGTAATAAATCTGCTTGAAGATAACGTGACCAAAAGGCACTAAACCACATAGACAACATGACTGCCCAGATGGGGCCAGTGCCGAGAACGACAGACCTCAAGATGGCGCTGTCACATATTCCCCGCCTGATTTTGTTGTCGTCCCGACAACTGCACTAAATCAGGCGCTTCAGTCGTATTCTCCAAATCTGGAGGATCACCTTTTCCTTCACTTCGTCTCAGGTCATTGCTGGTTACTCTAATGCTCGGACTCGCTCTGTCCATTCGTTGGATGATATATGGACCCCCTGTCATTGTGGGAGCACGAACTACAACGTACTCGTCTTCTGACCACATATCACGAATCTCGGATCTCTCAGCGTCGTGCATTCTCTTCTTCACCAATTCTCTGACCTGTAGTGGAGTAGAACACGACAGCTTGTCACATCTCTCTTTCCGGACTGCTGCAAAACTCTGCAACGGTGGCTCTGCTCTTACGTGCGCCCCTCGTAGCCTGGAAACGTGTCCTTCAACGAGTTTTAGATGAGTCTCCTCCTCTAAATGCCGACCACTTTTCCCGGCGCCCTTATGGTGACAGTTGCCACGGCCATCTCTTGGCTTGCACTGTGACGGCAATGTAGATGTGTTGGTACGCTTAGAGAGGGCGCTCTTTGATGGACAAACCGATATCAAATGGTCCGGGGACCTACAATGGAAACATCGCTTAGGAAGCGGGCCCTGGGGACACTTGGCTGCCATGTGGTTTGAAAAGTCTCCACAGTTGAAGCATCTTATTTTCCTAAGCTTCCTTGGTGCCCTGGGTCGCCTCCTGCTACCCTTACATCCCTGGCCGCCTTTGACTTTCTTCCCTGCAATAAGCGCCTCACACTCCGGTCGACCACCAACCATCTTTATCTTTGAGTCATTCTGCTCCCCTTCTGTAACCTGACTCCCAGCCGCAGAGGGGTCTAGTTTAACGCCTGTGGGCATCGATTCTGTACGTGGCCTAGTTCTCTGCATCTAAAACAACGAACTGTCCTGGTACGTCTCCCCTGCTCCTGAGACATCGCATCAATTTTAGCCTCTAATTGAGCCACCTGTGCTCTCAGCCGCTCTACTTCTGCGTTAAATGCATGCGTATCTGACACAGTCTCTGTTCTTGCCACTTCAACACTGGCAACACCAGCCCCCGAAGCTGCTTCGACACTGGCAACACCAGCCCCAGAAGTGGGCTCAGTCTCCAAAAACCGTAGGGCATAGTCCCTCACCGACGTGAACGATGCTGTAGGCTCCTTGATGATCATTTCCTTTGCAAGCTTTCTTAGTAGGTCATCTCTCAGACAAGCAGCAAACTGGTCACGAAGAAAGGATGGCGCCAAGGGAGTGACGTTGTTCTGCTTTTGTGCCCTTACAACACTTTCAAACACCTCGTGAATGCGATGGGAGAATTCCCAAAGAGACTCCCTTGCACCTTGCCGGGTAGAGTAGAACGCGGCCATTACTTCTGGGATGCTCCGACGCTCCCCATACACCCTAAGAATGGAATGTAGCATTGCTTCTGGGTCACCGTCATCAGCCTGAATCCTCAGCTCCCTACGGACACTTGGGGTCACACTGTCAAGAATAACATCTGCCTGGTCCTCTTTACTCATCATCCCTACTCTCCAGGCAGCTCTCACCTCTCTGACATATTCCTCAGCCGTAGGACCCGTGCGCTCCCCAAAGCACCGCACTCTCTTGTGAGTAGGTACCACGATGTACTGTACTCGTTCTGGTTGACGATCCAGCCCTACTACAGGGTCATCCACCTCAGCCACATCTTCGTTATCAGTTCTACTAGCAGCACGTGTGTTGCGTGCCGCCATCTTGTTGCTAGTAGAGTTGACTAGAAATCTTGACAAACTGGATGATCCCGTCCCTCGCCTTGCACTGAACTGGGTGTTCTACTGTTTCGGCTGTTGCTGCTCTGATTGCTGAAGAGTTGCTTCACTGCGTGCTGTCTGTCAATCCTGCCGACGACGCCACTTGTGACAGGGGCGCTAGGGGTACCTCACACCCACGACCCGTGCACCAAGAAAATTTATAAAGGATCGTTTGACAGGGGTTGCAATTATTGGTTGCTTGCAACCCTCTCAGCAGCAGACTTAACAATTCAAGCAACCCAAAGCCTTATGCAGATCAACATTTAATTCTACCGAACAGAACCGAACACCAAACAAACAATCCAACAAACAATCCAACGAACACCCAGTCAGTGTTCATAGACTGTGTGCTCAAGGCATTTACAGCTTGGCTCTTGTGTGTCTTCTTAGTCTGTTCTCACTGGGCGGCTCTCTCAAACATAGACCGGTTTCCCCGCTTGCTACCCCTTTTTATAAGCCCTGGCCTAACCACTCAATTTACTGCGCGCTACGCGTCTTAATCTGCGCCACACAGATTACACCCGCGATTATTGCTCCAGAATGCATGAAAACACAGATTTACACAACTAGAGCAAAAACACAGCTAATTCGTAGGCTTATTATGGCCTTGTAATAAATCTGCTTGAAGATAACGTGACCAAAAGGCACTAAACCACATAGACAACATGACTGCCCAGATGGGGCCAGCGCCGAGAACGACAGACCTCAAGATGGCGCTGTCACATCACCAAGAATAACTATCTCTGGTAGTACACCAGTATCTTGACTTGAGTGGTACAATAAACAAACACACAAGAAACTTGAACATAAATGCCTTATAAAAGAATCTACACATCCCACGGTCACGTGTGAAGTTCTTGTGGTTAATGAGACAAACAAACAATGGCCCTACGTTTTCTCAAGCATGTCGTAAGAGGCCACTAATGTGTGGGTGTGCATGGAGCTGGCAACCTCACAATGTAAAACAAATGAATACAGAAACTAACGATACAAAAACACATGGATGCTTTGATGACAGGATCTTCTACTTCTGCTTTGATCCTTAGCCGACGACTGTCTAAGCAGGCAGTGGCCATAGCGTGTGGCATCTAGTAGGACAACAAAAAACTGCTTCCATTTTGTTCAGTCGGCGGCCATCCGTCGTACAGTGCCCCAACTCTGGTTCATTTTTTGCATCTCGGCCTCCACAGTTCTCCACCAAGTTCTTTTTGGTCGGCCTCTCTTTCGTTTTCCTTCAGGGTCCAGCTGCAATATTCCCGTGCTCCATGAGGGGAAATAAAATGGAAATATTGAATGAAGACGACTTACAAGGAGGGTCGGCCTTGGGGCAGGGCGTCCGGTGTGAGCGCCTAGGGCGATAAGGGCAAAGAGGCGCCGGAGATTGTGAGAAAGGACAATTAATGTTCTCGCTAAGAAGTTCAACATTTTTCCAGCTGTGAAGCCATTCGCCCAGACACAATCACGTGATGTCAATCTTTTAGAAGAAAACACTTACACCTGTAGCCGAACGATCTACGCTAGCATTATCCGTGCTATTAATATGAATTAGAATAAGACAAGCAGTTAGGACATATCACTCAAAAAAAAAAAAATAATAATAATAATAATAAATACGTTACTGACACCAGTTCAAGTGGGCAGCTCACGTTTACCAAAAGTGAGTGATCATAACAATCTAGGGACGTAAATAGAATAGTCGAGAACAGCGAAGCTAGACCAATTAATTAAATCCAAAAGTGTTGAGTTAACTAATCAGAAAGTGGCAAGGACACACACCACGCTGAGGTAACTAGAAGTCATTAGTTGTCCGGTGAGAGAGCCTTGCACTAGGACGGGTTATATATATATCTGAGGTTGAACAGACTGGCGCTCCCCGGTATATACATAAAAAGTCCGGCTCCGACAGGCAAGTCTTAATTTATCGATATCAAGATAGTATTTCTGTGGTGAACAGGAAGTTTATATTTCTGTATGAGAACAGCGATCATGCGCTCTCGTAAGTATCTCAGTGTAAGTACATTTTCGTATTAGATAGATACTTGTTCTAGGGAACGTCTGTAGAGATACAATTAACCATTTCGCCAAGGAAACTCTGCGAATATCTGCTACAGAGGAGCATGAGCACCACCAGTTAATAGTGTCATATTTGGAAAACTAGTAATATCTAAAGGAGACAATGTTATAGAGAAGAACAAATACTACAAGTTATTGAGGTCATATACGGAGTACTAGTAATATCTAAGGATTCAACTTTTGACTGTACGCGAGCTCCATTGTTCAAATTATCTTGTCATGCCTGTTCAACGTTCATGTTAATAACAGTTTTTACGGAGCAGCTAGAAGTTGGTTTCATCATTACTAGTTTCTGAACTTGTACCATTAATGTTTATACTATCACTATATGGAAAGTCACTATAGTAACATCATAGAAGGAACTGAACGAGCCTGGAATTTTTAAAAGAAAAAGATCATCCAAGAATCACCACCTCTGGCGGAGTTGACCAGTTGACCAGTACTAAGATAATCTTTAACTTGGAAGATTAAACCGGAGAAATCTAAACTTGGACCACGTCACTAGGCTTGCCATCTGACACCTAGTGATTCTATCACATTACCCTAACAGGTCCCGGCCCGCTATCACACACCAAAGTGTGGTATATTTATAGCGTTCTGTTTCAGTTGTTATCGTGTTTTTGTTTTTATTATTATAATTAATAACTCTTTAAAGCTGATCCCCAGTTTTATATATGAATGCAACTTAATTTTCCAGTAGAGTTTAATTAACTTTGGTGGTTAGAAGTGTGAAGATTTAGGGTTCTAAAACCTGACCCTTACCCTTACCATTTACTACTCCCGCTCTGAATTCTTCTTTTAAGGCCGTATTGATCACACGTCCCTCTGTTATTTATTTCAATCAGGTTATATTTACAACAGTTATAGTTATTTACAATAAATATTGTTGTTTTTACAAGAACTATCATTATAGTTACAAGACCTATTGTTATATACGCAGATTTAAACAGAAGCTCCAAAGCCAAAGCTCAAAAAGTGTACATAGACAGCAAACAAAGAAGTAAGAAGACGCATCAAGAGAGACAAGAGAAAGTATACCAAAGAGTTGGCAAGAAAAGCAGAGGAAACTGCAGCATAAGGAAACATGATGGACCAGTCCAAGAACACAAGGAAGCTAACAGGGAAATATAAGCAAGCAAGTGGCCTCATCAAAGATAAGAATGGAAAATTGCTTAGTAATATACAAAGAACAAATGAAGCGATGGACAGAACAATTTGAGGAACTTATCAATAAACCAGCTCCAACTAATCCCCCAGACATCCAGCCAGCACAAGAGGAGCTACAAATTAGCTGTGAACAACCAAGTAGAGAAGAAATAAAGAAAGCCATAAAGCTTCTGAAAGATGGAAAAGCAGCTGGTCCAGGTGGAATTGCAGCAGAGGTCATCAAAAGAGATATTGATACCTGTACAGAGATATTATACACACCATTTGGCAAAGTCTGGGAGAGAGAAGAAATGCCAGCAGAATGGAAGGAAGGTTATCTGGTCAAGTTGCCTAAGAAGAGAAATTTACATGAATTCACACATTATTGGGGAATAATGTTACTATCAGTGCCAGGAAAAGTATTAAACAGAATCATCCTTGAGAGATTAAAGGAGTCCATAGACAAGCAGCTAAGAGATTAACAATCAGGTTTTGGCCAAAACAGGGCCTGTACACGCAGAGTTCTTCATGAAGGGCAACTTACAGAACCGTTTAGGATAAGAACGGGAGTTCGAAAGGGATGTCGTTTGTCTCCATTTATTTTCTTACTAGCAATAGATTGGGTTATGAAAACATCGATATCACACAACAGAAATGGAATCCAGTGGAATCTGACTAAACAGCTTAATGATCTGGATTTTTGCAAATGACTCGGCTCTTCTTTCCTATAACCATAATCTGATACAAGACAAAATGAAATACTCGACGAGAGGTCACAACAAGTGGGTCTGAAAATGCAAATGAAAAAGACAAAGATTATCAGAATAAATGCAAGAAACGATAACAAGGTTGAACTTGAGGAAACACCACTAAAAGATGAATAATCGTACACATATCTTGGCAGTAATATAGCCACCCTTAGAAGGACAGTGAACGATATCAAAATATGAATACAAAAAGCAAGAGGAGCTTTCATTTCATTGGGAAACATATGGAGGTCAAGAGAAAGCAAGTCCAATAAGAAAATAAGAATCTTCAACTCAAATGTCAAGTCAGTACTACTGTATGGCTCTAAGACATGGAGAGCAACAACAACAAAATAATTACATAATTCATAAATGGGTGCTTGCGTAGAATAGAAGGACTGAAATTGCATGAGAAAGTCATAAATGTGGATTTGATGATAAGAACTAGACAAGAGCCCGCGGAACACGAAGTGAGAAGAAGATGCTGGCGATGGATAGGACACACATTGAGGAAACCTGTTGATAACATTACAAGGTAGTCCTTGTTCTGGAATCCACAGGGAAAGAGAGGCAGAGGTAGACCAACAAACACATGGAGAAGAGAACTGGAAACAGAGGTGAAAATGATGAGGAAAACATGGAAAGAACTTGAGCTCATGGCACGTGACAGGAGGACTTAGCACGTGACAGGAGGACGTAGCATGTGTTTGTTAAAGGCTTATGATCCTTGAGAGCTGGTAGCCCTAAAAACAATGGTCTCAGCGCACCTGGAACAGAAACTATTGGTTCTCCTGTATCATCAGCTAGCCATGTCAGTCATCGAGTTTGGTGTCGGAATACTCACGCTCTCAATATCACAATGTTAACAACAGGAACGCAGTCAAAATGAAGTAATGCATGTAGTCTTGGACTGTATGCGAGATACCCCCGTCGTAACGATGCGGTACATGCTTGGGTTACTGTCGATTACATCCAGATACGCGATGGCTCAGTCAAAAGCCTATAAGCGAGTAACCACAAACAAATGGCACCCGCTACATAGAAACATAACTGACATTGACGGCGCGAGAATAAAGCGAGGGATGGTACAGGCAGAGGCAACGACTAAGCAGGTGAACACAGTTGAAGATATATTCAAAGAAGAAGAGTGGAGTAAATCAGGTAAGAACGGGACTAATTACCAACAAATCATCATCAGCCTTGCTAGGGAGTGCATAACTTGGGCCCATGAGAAGGCACAGCTGGAATTAATAAGCTGATAAATAATCATGCTGGGGATGATGATGCCATTGAGTACATAATCTGTAATCTGTAGTGAGAAATCAGGATGGATTCTCTTTTCTAGTGTAAAGGGCAGAAGCATGGCTGAACATAGCAGGGCTTACAAGATAACAACCTCCAGCATGAGAATGGAGGCAGAGTCAACTACTACAGCCTTAAGATGGCTGTCTGAGACTTCATTAACAATGGCGGTAATTGTATCAGACTTACAAGCCACGATTCCGAAGGTCCAAAGTGAATGGCTTCGTCATCAACGGAAAACTTCCATAGAAGACATGAATCTTCAGAAACTGGTGTAGATCTACTGTCCTGATCATGCAGGGATACGCAACAATGAAAGAGCTGACATACTAGCTTCGAGAGCACCCATAGAAGGTGCATTGGATATGGATAAGTGAGAGATACTGAGGGCAATTATTGATCGCCTGTTAGACAGTGACACTGCCAATCGATGAATCATCAAGGCTAAGATTGCTGGAATTTGGCACCAACCGTAAGACCAGCAGGGATGGACAAATGAGAGGATCCCCCCCGGCGTGTATGCAACTAATTCGAAACAGGAACCAATAGCATTCATACCCATCGACATTTTCTGAGGGAGACTGAGCACCTATGGGTTTGCCCAAAGTGCAGTGACGTCGATTCTGATCAACAATAACAATCATTATATTTACAAGAACCATTGTTATCTTGACAATAACAATCATTATGTTTACAAGAACCATTGTTATCTTGACAATAATCAGCGTGGTATTTACAAGAACCATTGTTATCTTGACAATAACAATCATTATATTTACAAGAACCATTGTTATCTTGACAATAACAATCATTATATTTAAAAGAACCATTGTTATCTTGACAATAATCAGCGTGGTATTTACAGGAACTCTTGCAATCTTTGCACGGAATATTGTTATCACTAGCCTCATATGTAAACATCATAAGAAATGGACTACGCTTTTCCTGAAACAACACCATCATCTTAACGTTACTGGGTCTCCAGAAAACATTTCTGCCTGATCCCACCTACAAAAACAGTGCTCAAATAAATCAACTCATACACCTTAACGATAGATTCAGCTGAATGAGCAGAAATATCAGTCAACATAAGTACGCGGAAGGCAAAGACAACCTTCATAGCGTTGGAAACTATATTTAAAATTCATTATATCAGGTGTGTTACAAAGTTAAGAATTTTTTACTGAAGTGTCCTAGCAGTAGTAATGGCTCTGTAACATGGAGAACAAAAATAAAACTTCGTCTCTTAGTTACACTTTCACATGTTTACTTCAATATTTTCAAAGAAAGCAGCAAGCAGTTTGAAGCTATTTATATCTGCATAGGAATGGTAAAGGTGACGACCATATGTGATTTCTCTGTGGCTCATATGTTGGGCATATGTTGGGCATATGTTGGGCATATGTTGGGCATATGTTGGGCGTCTGTTGGGCATCTGTTGGGCATGTGTTGGGCATATGTTGGGCATCTATTGGGCATCTGCTGGGCATATGTTGGTTATCTGTTGGGCATATGTTGAGCATGTGTTGGGCACATGTTGGGCATTTTTTGGGCACATGTTGGGCATACGTTAGGCGTATCTTGGGCATATGTTGGGCATATGTTGGCCATCTGTTGGGCATATCTTGGGCTTATGTTGGGCATTTGTTAGGCATATGTTAGGCATATGTTGGGCATATGTTGGCCATCTGTTGGGCATATGTTTGGCATATGTTGTGCATATGTTAGGCATATGTTGGCCATCTGTTGGGCATATGTTGGCCATCTTTGAAGCAGATGTTCCGTAGTTATTTTATCAGTGCCACAGTTACACTCATCAGTAGTTTCTATCTTTAACTTGTTAAATAGATGGTATCCCAATCTGTTGTGTTCCCTGCGGCGTATGAAGATTACCACTTGTTCACTTCTGCTGAGTTGGTAATATACACAAATGTTATGGTAGTCTGGATGGTCTACATCTAATTTGTTCCTGTATCTACTTCTTATAAAACTCTTTACTTCTTCAAAAGTTATGATTGTATCAGTGTGACGTGTAATGAAAATGAACCTACAGTAATCTGACAGCTTATCGTAACCTTATAGCTGCTCTTTGATTTGCAAGCTAAAAACATGCATTATACTAACTTCTGCTGCTCAACATTTGTCCCGCCCTCTTTTCTGTAAACACGAGCTAATGCATTGTTTACTCACCTTGTTGACCTGTCAGTCTTAACAGGAAGCAAATCAGGCTTTGTTTACTTCGTTCTACTCACGCGAGCTCATCATAATACCTGACAGACAGACAACACGTGAGAGAGAGCGACGGCACAGACCCTTTGTAGTTTTACTCAAGGAAAGTCTAGAACTCCCTGTGCTCTTTGATCTCGAGACGCGGGCATTCTGAAGATAAACCCGCTAGCAGAACTAAAGTCTTTGATGTCGGTCAACAACTTTAGACGAAAGATTCTGGTAGTCTGAATCGTAAGCTTTCATCTTGAGCTATAGCTTCTGAATTTTGGTCTCACACCGTAGCGCGAAATTAACGCCATTAGAAATCAGAGAAATCTAATGATATATATACTGCTGTTTCCTCAACCCCGCCATCAGAAGTCAGTCAGAATTTGAGAAGAAAGTATAGCTCGCAGTCATAACCATTTTCCTTTGGATTAATGTGTACAAAACGTGATTCGTGGAGATTTTCATTTTGGATTTTTCTGGTAGATAGTACTAAGTGTTAGACGTATTTTTCAGCGATAGCCTTTAAAGATAAACACTTAAATACTTTAAACCTACAGTTAAATACTTCACTTAGATCTTTCATGCTAGTAAGGCGAATTAAATTAAATAACGCGTAGTGATTTCCATAACCAGATATTCAATTAAAATGTTAGACCACGAACACCGACGCTACCTAGCTGAGACGAGACGGTAATTTGTGTTTACAGCGTAGACCGTACTTAGAGGCGTTAAAAGATTGATAGTGGAAGGAAAGAATACTGTGTATATGTCATTTTTTAATTTGTTATTTTAGCATCTATTATTTTTAAATGACATACGACAAACTAACAAGAACCGACAATTTAATAACTATTTAATCTTCTTCTCTTCTTCGATCCTTAACCACCGACCGTCAAAGCAGTCAGTGGCCATCACGCCTAGTGGCGTCTTGTAGGGCAACAACAAATTGATTCCACTTTGCACGGTCGGTGGCCATCCTTCGTACAGTGCCCCAACTCTGGTTCATTCTTTGCATCTCAGCCTCCACAGTCCTCCGCCAAGTTGTTTTTGGTCGGCCTCTCTTTCGCTTTCCTTCAGGGGTCCAAAGCATAGCTGTTCTTGTGATGGCATCGGGGTCTCTTCTGAGGACATGACCAACCCAGCTCCAGCGTCTGCCAGCTATGATGGTATGCATGTCCTCTTGCTTGCTACGAGTAAGCAGATCTTGGTTGGTGATAGTATTCGGCCAAAAAATTCGGTGAATTTTTCTTAGGCATGTTGTGTGAAAAGAGGACAATTTTGACATTTCCTTCTCTGTGACTCTCCAGCATTCCGCACCATAGAGAAGCACAGAAAGCACGCAACTCTGGTATAATCTTAATTTTGTGCTTGTGCTGTATTGGGAGGACTTCCAGATGTTATTTAGGCTAAAGAAGGCTGTTCTTGCCTTATTCATTCTAATGTTGATGTCTTTGCCTGCCCCACCGTCTGGTGTTACTATGCTTCCTAGGTATGTGAAGGTATCTGCCTGTACCAGTTGCTGATTCCTTACTGATATGGGCTCAGGTTTGCTCACATTGAGCGTCATGACCTCAGACTTCTTTAAATTGATGTTCAAGCCCACCTGCTGGCTAAATTTATTAAGTCTATCCGTTTTGTCCTGGATGTGTTGATGTGAATGTGCCAGCAGTGCAATGTCATCTGCATATTCCAGATCTTCCAATGTTGAAAATGTAGTCCATCTTATTCCTCTTGGACTGCCCTCTGTTGTCTGGCGCATCACCCAGTCTATGACTGTTAAAAATAGAGTGGTTGATAAGGGGTATCCCTGTCGTACTCCTGTCTTCACCTCGAAGGTTAGGTTGCTCTGCCCAACACTACACGTAAAGTTGGCATAGAGGCTTTTTATAATTGACACTATGCAGCTTGGAATTCCATAAACCCTCAGTATTTTCCATAAACTGTCCCTATGTATGCTGTCAAAAGCCTTTTCAAAATCAACAAAATTTATGTAAAGCTGTCTTTGCCATTCTGAGCACTGCTCTATAATGTTCCTGAGAGTGAATATATGGTCTACACATCTTCTGTTCTTTCTAAATCCTGCTTGTTCTTTCCTCAGTTTGTAGTCTACTGCCTTTGAAATTCTCTGTATAATTATCCTGCCTAGTATTTTGCTGGGAACTGAGAGAAGAGTGATTCCCTCCAATTATTGCAGTCTGCAAGATCTCCCTTCTTGGGCAATTTGACAATTATTCCTTTGTTCCACTCTGATGGTGTTGTCCCCGTTTTCCACACTTGTGCAAATAGTGGTTCTAATAGTTCTGCTGCTAGCTCAGGGTCTGTCTTAAATAGCTCTGCATTTAAGTTATCATGGCCGGAGCTTTACCGTTCTTTAACCCTTTGATTGCTGTGATGATTTCTTCTTTTCGTGGAATGTCTGTATTTACATCTAGATCGTTTTCAGCCTCAGGAACATTCAATTGTGTCTCTGGTATTTCCTTGTTCAGAGTTTCTCTGAAGTGCTCTGCCCATCTTGTTTCCTGTCCCTCTGCTGTCTTAATGAGATTTCCTTGCTTATCTCTTACTAATGTAATATTGTTTGCACCTTGTTTTCCGCTGATGAATTTAGTTATTTTGTATACTGTGCTTTGTTCATTTCTCAGTGCTGGCTCTTCTGCCTGTTTTGCAAGATCGTCTAGGAAATTCATTTTGTTGGCTCGGGTTTGGCGTTTAACTTCCCTGTCCAGTTGACTGTACTGTTCGCTATATAGTTGCTTTAACCTGGGGGACTTCGCTTCTGTTTTCTTTCTTTTCATTTCCTTTCTCATCTTTATGGTGTTTAGTGTTTCTGGTGTTATCCAGTCTTGCTTCTTCCTTTCCTGGAATTCTAAGCATGATTTGCTACTTTCCTTATATATTGTTGAAATGGTGTTAAAATTCTGGTCTATATCATCAGTCAATGTCTTTTCCTGGCTTTTGGCAAATTGATATCGTTTCTTAATGTCGGCCGCAAAAGCTTTTCTGGTAAGGGGGTCCTTCAATTTGCTGATGTCAAACCTTTTCTGTGTAGTTACAGTTGGTCCAGCCCTTCTTAGTTTCACTTTCAGTTTTGCTACTACTAAATGGTGATCGCTTCCCACATCTGCACCTCTTCTTACCTTCACATCTTGTAATGCATGTCTCCATCTACCGTTAACCATGATGTGGTCTATCTGGTTTCTGTCCCGACCATTTGGTGATTCCCATGTTAACTTGTGAATTTCCTTATGTGGGAAAAGTGTTCCTCCAATGACCAGGTTGTTAATGCTACAGAAACTTATTAGCTTATCCCCATTTTCGTTTGCTGTTCCGCTGCCGCATTTCCCCATTGTTCTTTCATTATAAGTATTGTGTGTACCAACTTTCGCATTGAGGTCTCCAATTACTATAACAAGATCATATCTAGGTGTGTCCTCCATTTCTTTCTGCAGTTGTTGATAGAATTCATCCTTGACCTCCTCATCGCTATCATTCGTTGGTGCGTAGCATTGTATTATTGTAGTGTTGGTGAATCTCCCTCTCAATCTCAATCGTATCAGTCTGTTGTTGATGGGTTTCCATTCCAGTAATGTCCTTTCTATCCCTTTCTGTAGAATAATGGCTACGCCTTCACTGTGCTGTCCATCTTCTCTTCCAGAGTAAAGTACTGTTTCTCCTGTTGCTGTTTTAACTTTTCTTGCCCCTGTCCATCTGCGCTCGCTTATCCCCAGGATGTGTAACCTATAGTTTCTCATTTCTGCCGTGACCTGTCTTAGTTTACCTGTCTCGTACATTGTCCTGACATTCCAAAATCCTATTCTTGTATCCTGTTTTGCGGTCAGGACATCCGTTTTCATGTCAGTGGCTTCCTTTCGGCTTTCACCACTGACAGTCATACGAGCCACAGACTCCGAATGTCCATCCCGCAGCAAAGTTTGTTCATTTGATGTTGTTTCCGTAACTTCATTATTTTTTTTTACATAGACAGGGGTGTCAGCCCTATGCTAAAACCCCCAACCTGGAGGACCAGGGTACCAGCTTTTGTCTGACCCCTACCCACACAGACCAGTCCAGCTTGGTTGAACCTACCAGGAGTAAAACTCCCACTGGCATAGCTCTGGGGATTGTCAGGGTACGCAAGCTGCCATACCGCTACAAGGTATAAGTACCATTGATGGCAGAACTATTTAATGACAGGCGATTATTCTTGTAGGTGGTGCGTATGAAAAATTAAATAATAATTAACACCATACGCCGGTCACCAGCCGAGAGCAGGGGTGGGAGAGTTATCATAAACTCGATCCGACCCAGACCAGCGGCCGGCGATTTATAAGCGTGTAGTCGCCGATGAAATTGGATGACAATAAATATAAATACTGGACTTACAAAATCCAGATTTCCATTTTTACCAGCCCACAGTGGTTTGTACATGTAACATTATTATTGTTCCCTGACTCCTGACAGTCGTATTCAAGTGGATTATATATATATATATATTTATACGCTGTGCAGAATCGGCGCTCTGACACAGAGTTGGCCGATAGAACAACCATCATCATCATTTTTTAACATTGTTTAGCAACCAGATGTATCCAAATACTGGAAAATATTCCCCTCTCTAAATGGTAAACCTCAAGGATTTTCGCATTTCCAACTATTGGTAGGAACACCTATATTCAGATAGAAGCCCCATATTCGGCGTTCACCTCACTAGTTTTTTTTTTTTTTTTTTTGTGATGAACTGTGGCCAATTTGGATTGTCGACAGCTTGGGGTGACAGTGTAATCATAGTAAAAAAATAGGAATTATGTTCATGGAATAATTCTGTTACCAATAGATTCCACAGACCTACTATAGAAACCAATTAGGTAAGAGTGTGAGAAAGTGGCCACGGTGAGAGAGTGTTATGATTTTCTTGTTTTGCTGGGAATTATCCATAAATCTGATTATCTAAATTTTGTTTACTTTACTTGGTCTTACAGTGTACCAATATTGTTTTATTCTGTAACCTAGTGCTAACCTTCAACCTTTGGGTTAATAATTTTGAGTTTTTTTCGCCATACGGGGAAGGCGCACCTCTCTTTTTTATTTCCTATGTATGCAAATGATATCTCGATATCTTTTAGATAATTGGTGTTGTCAAGTTTAGTGATAATAAACTACAAAGAAACTTAACTTTGTGTGTTGGTCAGACCCATACCCATTTATCCTTAGTTTTTCACGTTTGTGTGTCATTATTGTCACATATTGTTGTGTGTGTGTAGAGTAACATGTTCTTTCATTAGGCAGGGAGGCAAAGACTGTCCTATAATAAAGCATAGTTGTACGGATAAGCTGGATGAGAGTAACCTACTCACTCCAGAGACATATCTTTCCCTCAACCTACCACATGTGAAATCTATTTTCTATACATTCTCGTGTATCTGTCAACCTTTACTCTTTACTTAGACTGGGCCCAATAAACCAATTAACCTACCGTACGACAATCAGGCTGAGGCAGTTTTCCTCCTCTCTTTGCCAATCTGCCAGACTCTTCGTTGCCGAGGATGTTGCTATGAGATGGGATCCAGGGTATCACAAGAAAAAACAACCAAAGAGTTACAAACTTTCATGAACGAACCACTGAGCAGAATAGAAAGATGAATGTATAAAAAAAAATCACTAACGTGGACTTGATAGAGGACTGCTAGACAGATAACAGTAGAATTAAAGATGAAGACAACACGTTGGCGGAAAATAACACTAAGAAGGTCAAGGCAGTGCTTGTTCTGGTATACCCAGGGTAAAAGAGATATAGGACGAACAAAACTAATACACATACAAGAGGAAAAGACATAGAGAGAAACATAAGATATAAAGAAATGATGGACAAAAACTGGAACAATATGGCACAAGTCAGTTGAGATTGGAATAAATTAATTAAAGAGCATATGGTCCATAGGGAGCTAAGGCACAGAAGAAAAGATACAATGACCGTTGTCCAGGTCAGTACAAGCAAGAATGGCATCGTTGTCCATGTCAGTACAAGCAAGAATGGCATCGTTGTCTAGGTCAGTACAAGCAATAATGGCATCGTTGTCCAGGTCAGTACAAGCAAGAATGGCATCGTTGTCCATGTCAGTACAAGCAAGAATGGCATCGTTGTCTAGGTCAGTACAAGCAATAATGGCATCTTTGTCCAGGTCAGTAAAAGCAATAATGGCATCGTTGAAAAGGCAAACATTATTCTGATGGGAAGTACGTACCTGACAGAACCATCTTCTCACATATCACTTTTCACATCCAGTTATGTGCTCATCACATATTTTCTGGCACTTGGAGCCGGCAATCGTCAGTCTAGATAATTAAAAAATTCCATTTAGATTACGTAAAATCATGTGATTAAAGATGTATAATGGGTAGAATGTTGCATCATAACATGTTTGAGTCTCAGCAGTCTGGATAGAATTTCTTCCCCGATTGTCATACTATAGGTATTGACTGCTTGTGGTAATTGAGGGAAACTATAGAATAACATAGATGAATTTGACAATAATCTACTCAAGAAATAATTCTTAGTTAGTCCCGATGGTCGGAGTGACTGGGGTATGGCGTCCGCCTCTAATTCTAAAGGTACCTGATTCGCTCCCAGCACAGATAATATAATTGATGGACATTTGTTACAGAACCAATGGTTCCTAATGATTTCATACTCCCTCCACCCCACCCACCCCTCGATCTCTTGTGTAGTGAGATCGGATGCATAGCCTTCTCGGATAAGGGCGAGAAAAAATAGGAGGTGCCGAATGCAAGGTTCGCACGTTAAAAATCCCCCAACAGTTGGAGATCGTAAAGAGTAGACCATAAGGCCGCTGCCCTGGCAACATTTACAAATTAGGAAACATACCCACCACAAAAATATTTATAGAATGTGTGATTCTTGCATACATAAACAGGGATCCACGCCGGTGTTATGGAGTTCCGTGTCGGTGCTGAGATCCTCCTTGTGTGATCTAAGGGAGGAGATCGGAGCACTGATGAAGTTTGTCTGTGTACAATGAAGATGGTCCTTTTGTGCCCATGTCAGTTATCTGGCCAGTAGTTATCTTATCTTGGTTGGTTCTATTACAAAAATAATTTAATCTTTTTGTTTGTGTTTTTCTTGTTTGTTAATATGTCATTCAAGTGGCTACAGGCCTTCCGCCTGAGATGGAGATTCTTGATCTTACCAAATGTTCTTTCCAGGTTCGTTCTTACCCTTTTCAGATGTTGTTCTATTTGTGTCGCAAACAGTCATATAGGCCTAGTGGTTTTTCAATCATCCAGTTGCAAAATTTCAAACAGCAACCCATATTGTTGAGTGAATGCAGTGATTTTCAATGAGAAGTTTATTGAAAATAAATTTACAAAGAAAATTAAAGAATTGGTGTTTTCACGCCTCTACACTTCAAAAAAATCTTTCTAGCTTCTAACGAGGCTTACGATAAGCATGTGCGTGTACGTACGCTTAATTAAAACCTCAGGAAAATATTTCCAACAGAAGAATAAAAAAACACTGGTCTTGATAATCTCAAAGACGAAGTTCACCTAAACACTATAAAACTGCCTAGCAAAAATTTATATCTATCTCATCTATCTTTCACGCACATCTCTCCTTTTTATACAGCTTCTTTTTACCACCATTTATTCACAAGTCTCCTCTTTTTCCACACGTTACATTTCATCTACATTTGCACACGTTTTGCTGTTTTTCGACTTTTTTCACACACCTCTCTTTTCCAACTAAACAATAGAAAACCCAAGAATCACAACATTCACTTCACACTTCCCACGCATAACACCCATTCATTATTATTTTCTGAGACTGCTCTACAATGCCTCTCACAGCCGTGACTGCTAACTGAACCTGTGACCGCTTGACATACACTACCATTAATACGTGTTAAAAACCACATACAATGAGAATAACAACGTTAAAAGCAGTTAAGACATTTGTGCACAAAACACAGTATCATGAAAAGTTCACGGCTTTGAGAGAAGCATTGTAAAGCTGTCCTAGAACAACAAAATGTTCCATTCAAATCACACTTTAAACCAAAACAACCAAACATGTTAGATCCACAGATGAAAGAGTGTGCTTCTGTAGTAATTTATGAGGAACATTGAAACGTTAATTTCAAATAGCTGGGATGAAATCGAATTAGAGACGCCAAGGTTGTATTCCAATTCCCCTTCGTTAGATAAGACATGGATTAATAAAATAATTGACGCAAGATAACACTAGCCAACAAATTTTCAAACGTTATTTGTACCAGAAATTAAATATACCATTTCTTATTGATTTTGACATGCTGATTTCAAATATCATAATGAAATTCACCAATTGGCTCTGGGTTTTTTTTTAATGATGAATTTACATTACAGAAATACAAATAATGTATGCTTGTTTAATTCTCTGGGGTGAACAGCTAGTATTTCTACTTTTGCATTATAAAAATTGTGGTTACGTACTCAATTAATTGATATTTCAACACAAAATGATAGAAAAAATAAAAACATTATTTAAAGTTCACATATCATGTTTTAAAAAGGTACATTTGAACCCATTCCGTCATTATTCTGTTCGAGCTCTCTTTGCTTGCTTCTTGTAGTCAATCGATGAGGTGTCTCTTGTCACAGTCTAACAGTAATCAGCAAGCATTGAAGGGCTCCAATTGCCTTGATACATTGTCTCCATAGCAGCAATGTCCTGGTGAAATCGTTCACCATGCTCATCACTGACCGCTCCACAGTTTGACGTAAAGAAATCCAGATGAGAATCCAGAAAATGAATTTTCAAAGACATGATGCAGCCAAGACTCTTATACTTCAGAAGGAGATTTTCTACAATTTCATTGTAATTATCAGATCTGTTGTTTCCAAGAAAATTGTCCACCACTGACTTAAATGCTAGCCATGCTGCTTTTTCCTTGCCATGCAACACGCAAAGAAACTCGTCATCATGAAGAAGTTTTCGAATTTGCGGACCAACAAATACTCCCTCTCTTATTTTAGCTTCACTCAGCCTTGGAAATTTTCTGATGAGGTATTTGAAAGCCTCATCTGTTTTCTCCATTGCCTTGACAAAGTTTTTCATGAGACCCAGCTTAATGTGCAAGGGTGGCAACAAAACCTTGCTGGTGTCGACAAGTGCTGGGTTCTCAACGTTCTTACTGCCAGGCTGCAATGACTGCCTGATTGGCCAATGTCTTCTGATGTAATGGTCACTTCGTGCACGGCTATCCCACTCACAGAGAAAGCAACAGTACTTGGTGTATCCACCCTGTAGTCCATGCAAAAGAGCGACCACTTTTAAGCCACCGCAAAGTGACCAATGATGATGATCGTAGTTTATACACTTTCAAAAGCTTCAGGACCACCAATGTCCTCTTCTTCATCAGTGGAAGCAGCTGAAAATGATTCTGGCACTTTGGGAACTGGTAGGTCATCGCCATGTGGTACCGGACGTATTGCAGAGGGGATGTTTGGATATTCCAGAGTCCATTTTTTATTCTTTGATATGCCTTTCCAAATTGGAGGGACCATGCAAAAGTAACAGTTGTTGAGATGATCAGTGGGCTCTCTCCAAATAATTGAGACTGTAAAAGGCATAGCTTGCCTTTTGCCAGTCAACAACAGTTTAAGATGTGCTGCACATGTATTGCAGCATATGTGTGGCGCCCAGCTCTTATCTTGATCTCCTATTCTACAGCCAAAATACAAACTGTACGCCTTCTTAATCACTTTAGTTATATTTCGTTTTTGTGAGACAAATGTCACCTCACCACATATATAACAGAAATTATTAGCACTTCACACATGTCCTAGGCATTTCTAACTACGATACTTTTGATAAGGACAAATGCACAAACTAATGGCAAAATTTTATCAGAGATAAGATATTTATACACAAAGGTGATGTAATCATAGGTAGGATTGCATCATCAACTTCTAGTTACATTTTTATTGGTCATTAAAAAAAAATTATGCAATCGCCCACAACAGTTGCGTAATATATATAAATTGACCGTAATTAAATAAACTAGTAGCATATATCTTGAAAACTAGAGCCAATCAACATTTTTTAATGTCATTTTCGTTTTCAGCACACCAAAATTAGTTAAGATCAGCTATTTTCATTTCTGGTACATTCTGGTTGTTGACTAGTGTAATTTCCCCAACTGTAAGGAGTTAACCCGTAAAAGCAACAAATGTGAGAAACAGTGCGTATCACGTTCAAATTAGAAAATGCCACTCTCAGCTTACTTCTTCTTCGATCCTTAACCACCGACCGTCAAAGCAGTCAGTGGCCATCACGCCTAGTGGCGTCTTGTAGGGCAACAACAAATTGATTCCACTTTGCACGGTCGGTGGCCATCCTTCGTACAGTGCCCCAACTCTGGTTCATTCTTTGCATCTCAGCCTCCACAGTCCTCCGCCAAGTTGTTTTTGGTCGGCAACCTATAGTTTCTCATTTCTGTCGTGACCTGTCTTAGTTTACCTGTCTCGTACATTGTCCTGACATTCCAAAATCCTATTCTTGTATCCTGTTTTGCGGTCAGGACATCCGTTTTCATGTCAGTGGCTTCCTTTCGGCTTTCACCACTGACAGTCATACGAGCCACAGACTCCGAATGTCCATCCCGCAGCAAAGTTTGTTCATTTGATGTTGTTTCCGTAACTTCATTATTTTTTTACATAGACAGGGGTGTCAGCCCTATGCTAAAACCCCCAACCTGGAGGACCAGGGTACCAGCTTTTGTCTGACCCCTACCCACACAGACCAGTCCAGCTTGGTTGAACCTACCAGGAGTAAAACTCCCACTGGCATAGCTCTGGGGATTGTCAGGGTACGCAAGCTGCCATACCGCTACAAGGTATAGGTACCATTGATGGCAGACTCTCAGCTTACATTTACCATTAAACAACATGAATATTTACTCATTTTACATTTGGAATTAACAAAAAATGATTTCAACAGATAACTATAAATAAATGTACACATTAATACAAAATAGAAGCATTTATCATTGAATTTAATCTTGAGAACATTTGGTTCCAATAAGACACAAACTGGAATTTTCTTATCGTAGAGAAGAAAATGTGTGAGGCAATAGGTGAAATCGGTGGTAGCTATGTCGGAGGTCATGTGTCAATTAAATTATACTGCTACATACTAACCGTGGTTAGCAGATGAAAGCTGGTTAGTGAACTTTTTGTATCTTGAGCGCTGACAATGAATAGGGTAACTTTCATTTGCCGGACATCAGGACTGCATGCGGTCTTCCAGGAACTAGATGTACATAAAACAACGCATCTCTCGTAAATTTGTACATTTCCAGAGATTTTCAAATTCTGTGTTCCCGTCATCCATCTTTTCTTTTTCTTCATATCAGTCTGTCCCTACAAGTCTATTATCTAACTCACTGATTTTCAACCGGTGTGCCGCGAAGGGTTCGCAGGTCTGCCTTAACGAATCAGGTCTACTAATCAGAATCAAATTAGCTGGCTTGTGTCTGGACAGCGCGAGTGCAATGGCTGGTGCCTGAATTACAATTAACAAGGTACATATATCTCACAAAATGATACTATACACTTTATGCACAAATGACGTAATCATCACTCCTCACTGCTCCATTCGGAATCTGTGGTCGCTTCTGCTTTCGCTTTCCTGTGCGAACTAGCATAAAGCAAACACCAGTGCTTGCTGTAGTGGTTTACGAACATACCATTTTCATATGTTGAGGTTTGCAGCCTCCTATGCCTTGTATAACCACTTAGCAAGTACAGACATGTCAAAATTCACATAGTAAAATAAATATTTACACTCACTCCAAACTACTTGGAAGCACAATCGCCTGGCACAGAGAAATGGACACTGCAAATGTGATTAGATTTTATTCCGGATCTCAAATTAAACCAATCCTGTCTCTTTAGAATTAAGTGAGTCGGGGTGTTAAATCATTACTATCCCTGCGTGTTTTAAAATATCAGTTTTAAAATTTAAACTCGTGGCCTCTTTCAAATATGGCAGTAACACGTCCGACTGCACATGTGCAAACTCGCAAACACATCAGTGAACTTATTTCCTAACTAATACCTTCTGCCATATTGTCACCTCTGACAGGTTTTCCGTACTATTGCTACAGAGATGGTCCAGCGGAAGTGATTACATATTATCACCTGTGTTTGCATACATCTCCCAGATGTATTTCATAGCCAATCTGGCTTGCTTTTCGTCGGTCGTGCGATACCACTTTGTGTCAACAATAACCGTCTCTATCAAAGGTGGCTAGACGACGTAATTGATAAAAGTATTATCCGCTGACCTGTCTAACTAACCTTGTAATACTACGTTTCACATGGTGAAACGTAAACAAAGCTGGGAGTGACTAGGCAAGAATGTAGGTGCATAAAATATGCCAAATAATAGGTCGATGAGTGTGAAAATAGGGTCGGAAAATTACACGCACAAACGTATAAACGTATCATCACAGCTGTCTGAAACTCCATTAACCGTTTCAATTATTGTATCGGGCTCTCAGTCCATGCTTCGGGGTGTCCAAAATGGATGACTATGGCATAAAAGAAAACCATCTATAGGAGCCTCACATCTTCAGAAACAAGTTGTGGCTCTACTGTCCTGTCATGCTGAGTTGGCGGCAATGAGAACCCTGACAAACTAGCTACGACAGCGGTCATGGTGAGGACACTGGATATGAAAACGGCACAGATACAAACAACAATTAAGGATCGCCTGTTAGAGAACAACACTGCAATAACAAGGCTAATAGTGCTGGAATTTAGTATCAAATTTAAGACTAGCTGGGATGGATGTATGAGAGGATGCATCTTTCGTATAAACATCCAGAACGATTCGCTTTCATTCACTACGACATTTGCTGAGGGAGATTGATAACATATGGGTTTGCCCGGAATGCAGTTATATATTTATTCATGCATTTATATGTGTGTGCATGTGGAAATTCCAGTTATTTGCAACGCGTAAGCATTTAAATTATTAGCATCCAAGATGAACACTTTATATAAGAATTATTAGAACCATATTGTAAAGGCATATATATGCCGGTACCTACATACATTAACGCCATTTATAAATTGCAGATCAGTGTATATTCATAGTGCGTGTGTTAGAATTAAACTTGACGTTTTTGGACATTTGAATGAAAATATTCATATTGGAACAATGAAATTAAGAATAAAGAACCTAATAATTGATATGCTGTAAACTTCAGAATTTATTTTATTCCATTTTAAAGTTGTCAGTAAGTAAAGAAGAAATGTATATTCCAGATATAATATTAAAACACACATCGACAAATCGTCTTGTACCTCAGGAAAGAGAAACACGGTCTTGAATCCTTGTATCTGCAACAGATGGATCTGTGCCTGATAGCTTTATACATGAGAAGATTCAGTGTTTTCAATTATTCTTTTGTTTTTTTCGATGCCAGCACGAGATAATATTTGTGCAAAAACAAGTGTGAACGATGTGATGTGAGATTAGAACACAGCTGCTGGCGAGTGTTTGATCCAAGTTTGAATCTAGTCAATACAAAACATGACGTTGTTAAAAGTCATCGATTATGCGGACATCGACCACACATTTCAACTGTGTCATGGGTTGACTCTCTTGCTCTGCAGCAGTGGTCCACAAATTGCCAAAAGTCGAGTAAAAGGATGAGGTTTCAAAAAGTAGCAACCTTTGCTCAAGGATACTTACTCTTGGCAGATATGTAAAATAGGGGGTTTTATGCCTCTATTTTAAGGAGTCTCATAGGGATTTAGAATGGAAAGTTCAACAAATGCGTCTTCTAAGTTGATTGTAAACTTTACATTTTCCACCAGCTTCTGTGAGATATATGTTTTTGACCCGTATTTAATGAGCCCTCATCTGACGGTAATTCAGCAAAGTGTTATTTTTATATTTAGTTCTGTGCATATGTATTTTTTTAATGAGCCATACGGGTGAAGACATCAATTTAACTCAACCAAGTGATTAACTTCACCTCATGATTTATATTTACGCAGATAGCAAGAGATTTAGATTAATAGGAGAAGGCTACGCCATCATTGTGCTGTCCATTCTCTCTTCCAGAGTAAAATATTTTTTCTTCTGTTGCTTTTTTTATTCTCCCTGTTCCGGTCCAGCTGCTCTAACTTATTCCCAGGATATGTAATTTGTAGTTCCTCATTTCTGTTATGATCTGCTTCAGTTTTCCTGCCTCATTCATAGTTTTTACGTTCCAGAATCCAATTCTAGTTTCGTGTTTTGCGATCAGAGCATCCGTTTTCAAGCCAATAGCTTCCTTTTGACTTTCGGCACTGTCAGTCATACGAGCATCAAATTCAGGATGCTCGTCCCACATCAAACCTTTTTCATTTGTTGCTGTTTCCGTAACGTGTTTTGTTTAACGCAGACAGGGGTGATGGCCCTGTACTAAAACCTCCAACCTCTTTAGTAGAACCTGCCTGGTCTGAGTGCATGGTGTTTGATTAATATCAATCATGTTCACCAACGTATTGCAATAAATAAAATCTCTTGTACAGTCAGTATTCAATGTTTCTGACTCTACTCATTATGAAGAAATGAAATTTACAATCTCAAAAAGCCATTCATAATTCTGCGATATTATTATTAGTATGATTAAAAATGCACCAACTGAATTTGACTGTATACCTGAATATATTGTGGACGTAAATTATTCCTTCTAAAAGAGGAGCATTCAAATATTATTTCAGCACACCCAAAAATGTGTAGGTATACTCTATTCCATTAAATGGCAAAATGGGGAGATAATTCACCCAAATAATTTATAGTCAACAATGGTATCGAGGGGAGATTATTCATCCAAATTGATAATAGTCCGTTAAGACACTCAAGGAGAGATATGTATCTATCAAATTTATATAATACTCTTAACAGTTAAGTCATACAATGCATCTACCACACCAAAACTAATGAATAATAACCATCTAGAATGGTATATACACGAAATAGAATGTACCTGCTAATCAGTGTATTATATTATTTATATCATTCCCCCACTCGGTTGTACTTGTTTTTAAACAGGACGGATGCCTTTACAAAAGCAAGCCTCATTATCGTTTTTTGGACACGCTCCATGCCTTCAGTACAGATGAGTGAAAGTTCTCAGTACGCTACACAAGACGAATTTCAGATAAGTTTTTTCTCTTCGCTAACATACTTAATCTCAATATTATTAATAACCTCTAGTATTGGTTAATTGCTTTTAACGTTAGTTAATAATTGATTGGAGTATTGGTTTAAATAAAAATATAAGTGAATAAATAAGCCCAGGTAGGCCAACCACGTGGGGTCTTCTTTTGTAAAGTGCCGTAGCCATCTTGTTCAGGCATCTTTCATCGTTGAGACGCTCGTGAACAAAATTAAAGTTAATTCAAATTTACTAGCTTAGTAGTAGGACTAGTCAGCTTTTTACTATTTATATCTAAACATAATTTAAAATTTATATATTAAAAAAAATATTAAGAACTTGTCTTGTGTTAATTTAGCATAGATAGAGCATAAATACTAATTGTAAGTCATCAGTGATAGGTATAAAATAAAGATAGAGTAATTAGCCAATATATAAAAAAAAAAAAAAAAAAAGAGAGAAAGAAGTGCAGCCAGCTTATAATGCCAAGGAAAATAATCTACTAATTATTTTTTAAATTGTTTTATTTTTAGTAAAATAAATAGGCCTAGTCATAATTTGTGTTATTTAGCATTAGACAGAGTGAACCAGAGGATAAATCACAATGCCACCAATGCTCAGGTCGCAATCCGGAGAGGGAAAAGCATGGGTCAAACCAGCTGAAAAGGGTAGAACACCAAACCCGACAGAAAAGAACAGGATCACTAGCCCTATAGTCAGAAACACAGAAATTGGACCCAAAATAGAAACAATAAAGGAAAATCTGAAAGGAGGCGCAATTAAAACTGCAGTAAGCAGAAACAACAAAAACGAAGACGCAGGAACCCGGACAGCAAACAAACAGACAGGACACAGGAAAGAAGACAACCACGAGACCACAAGCAAAAAAAGTCAGGAAACCAGAGGAGGAGAAAACAAAGAAACCAAAAACAGAATCAAAATAACTCAGATAGCTGGAACAGAAGCCACACTGAGATCTCTCCCGGATGACAAAATCCTGGTCATTCTAGAAGCAATAATAGGAAAAAAATATATTGACAAAGTGCAAAGACATGGAAATGGAGTAACAATCACTGTAAACAACACAGAAAAAGGCAAAGCACTGTTACATGAATTAAAAAGTAACCCAAAAGAAGCACAACTCGCACATGGGATAAAGGTAAAGATTGAATTGATCAAGGAAATTAGAAGATTCGTCATCAAAGGGGTCGACTCAAACCTAACAGAAGAGGAGATCCACACTAACATAACGAAAGAAAACCCACAAACAGAGATAGAAAAAGTAGAAAGAATCAAAACCAAAGAGCAAAAGAATACGACAGTGGTAGTGATAAGTGTAAAGGGCACAGAAATACCCAAGCAAGTCAAACTCCACCAGAGAGCCAAAATGACAGAGGTATTCATACCTAGCATTATACAATGCACAAACTGTCAAGGCTTTAGCCATACCCAACATGTGTGTAAAAGAGCGACACGGTGTAGTTTCTGTGCGGGAGCACACAGACATGTGGACTGTCCAATGGCTAAGGAGGACAAAGATTATAAACGAGAAAACAAAAACAGAAAATGTGCAAACTGCCAGGGTAACCACAGTGCCAGGTATCAGGGATGCCCAGTCTATCAAGAGACAAAACACATATTAAAAGAATCACTAGAAACAAACAAACCATTCTGGCAAATAAAAGAAAGACAGAAAACCAACAACCATCTCCAAAACTCTCAAGAAAATATCATTAAGAAACAAATACAACAAATAACCAGTGAAGTGAAAGACATAAAGGAAAAAATCCAGAAAGAACCCATAAACAGTAAAGAAGATGACAACACAGAGACGGAACATATCCTCATCCAAGCCAGACAGGTACTAGAAGAAATGAAAACAGCACAAAAGGAAATAGAGAGAGACCTCAAAAAAATAGCAGAGATAAAAGAAGCTAATGAAGAAATCCTAAAAAAAATAGAGAGAGAAAGAGCTAGGCCTATAGAAAATATGGAAAAAAAATTTAAGGAAACAGTGGAACTACACCTACCATACCTCGCAGAAAGAGTTCAGAGTATAATGGTTACTTGGAATGATGAGTTTGTAGAGAACATAAGAGGTAAAGTGCAAAACCAAAAAAAGTAGATCCCTTATCAAAAAACCTAATAAAAACAATAACATAACTAAGCTAACCATACTAAATGGGGACCAAAGACTCTAGAGCTATCAAAGTAGTCCAGTGGAACTGTAGGGGTGCCAGGAAGAACTTGATGTCTCTTATGGGACAGTATAAGGAGGCAAAACCCATCTTTGCAATACAAGAAACCCTCCTGAACCCCAAACAAAAACTGAACTACCAAGGGTATATAACACTTAGAAATGATAGACCTGAGGGAAGAGGAGGGGGCGTGGCCTTTTTAATACATGAAGACTACAAAATATTAAATTGGGAACAATTCAACACAGAAAATATTGAAGGAATAAGTATAACATTAGACAGTGAGCCAGATAACTTAAAAATAATAAACATTTATAGCCCCAAGGGTAATATAACCGATAGGGACATTGCCACTATTAACACACAAATAGACCAAAGAACATTATTGGTAGGTGACTTTAATGCACACCATGAGGCATGGGGTAACAACAGTAATGATCCAGCAGGAAAAAGACTGTTGGACTACATTGAAAGTGCTGAGCTAATCATACTAAATGATGGCTCAGTGACAAGGGTTAACCCATGCAACAGTGGAGGAGATACAGCAATAGACATAAGTATTATAACACCAAACCTAGCCTCTACTAAATGGGAAGTACTGAATGACTCCAGCTCAGACCACTTACCCATAGAAATAAACCTAAACGACAAATATAGAACTAGTCCAAAAAGCTCGAAACCCACATTCAACCTAAAAAAGGCAAATTGGGAGTCCTTCCAATTAGAGCTAGGTAAACTAAGCATAGAACAAATTGAATCTAACAGTATAGATATATTTGCAGAAAAACTAACAAATGAGATTTTAAAAATAGCAATAAAATATATACCAAACAGGAATATGCCTGAGCACTTAAAACCAACACAAAAAGGTAAAAATAGGAAAAGAAACAAAGATAAAAATCCAGTACCATGGTGGACAGACAGATGTTCAGAACAACTGAAATTGAGGGAGAGGGCCCTTACAAAGTATAGAAAAGCCAAAACTGAAGAGAATTACACAAACTATAAAAAAATAAGAAATGAAACAAATAAAATAATATTCAGAGCTAAAGAAAAGAGTTGGAGAAATTTTGTCAAACATTAAACCATAGGTCCCAAATAACTACAGTTTGGAGAAAACTAAAAGCAATTAAAGGAGGAAACAGCAAGAAATTTAAAATCCCAACAATTAAAATACCAGAGAGAGCCGAAACAGATAGAGAAAAAGCCAACATACTAGCTAAATACTTTTATCAGGTTAGTTCAATAGACAGTCTAGATAAGGCAGAAATAAATAGACGAAAAACACTGCTAGAAAAATTAAAAGAAGAAAATATGGAAACCACACAGGATGCTAAGTATTTAAATGCAGATATTACAGTAGATGAAATAGAAAGAGCTTTAGCAGAAAAAACCAATACTACCTCTGGGGAAGACATTCTGAGCTATGAAATCCTCAAAAAGGTACCAAATACAACTCTAAGAGTGATTGCATCCCTCTACAACAAAATCTGGCACACGGGAAAAATACCATGTTCATGGAAGACAGCAGTAGTCATCCCCATACTAAAGCCAGATAAGGAAGCACATGATGTCAGCTCATACAGGCCAATATCGTTAACATCACATCTAGGAAAAATTCTAGAAACAATAGTCAACAGCAGACTAAAATTTCATCTCGAAAAGCATAATTTGTACAGTCCAACCCAGGCAGGCTTTAGAAGCCAACATAGTACAATAGAGCAACTGCTGAGGCTGGAACATGATGTTAAAACAGGCTTCAAAAGGAATGAAAAGACAGTAGCTATATTCCTTGATGTAGCAAGAGCATATGATGAGTGTTGGAGGGAGGGTGCACTACATAAAATCAGGAAACTAGGTATAGTAGGCAGAACCTACAATTACCTAGAAAACTTCCTGCAGGATAGATACTTCATGGTACAAATAAACAATGATAGATCTGAGGTATATGAGCAACAGAATGGAATTCCCCAGGGATCAGTAATATCACCATCAATTTTTACGATTATGGTCAACGACCTAGGCGACGAGTTTAAGGACTTAAAAAACAACCTATCTCAGTTTGCAGATGATGCTGCGATATGGAGAACGGGAAGAAATCTCCCATTCCTCTATAAAACAGTACAAAAACAAATAGATAAAGTATCTGACTGGATGAACAAGTGGGGATTTAATCTAAACGTTAAAAAAAACCATAGGAATGATTTTCAGTAGAGGGCGTGTAATTAAAAAACAATATAATTGACATAAGCATTAATAAGCAAAAAGTATGCACAGCAAAATCAACTAGATTTCTTGGCATGGTACTAGACCAGCAACTAAACTGGAACAAAACACATAGACCTTTTAGTGCAAAGCAGTAGAGGACTTATTAATATGCTAAGATATATGAAAGGAAGTGGTTGGGGCGCCTGCAATAAGACAATGTTAACATTCTATAAATCATTTATTAGAGGCAAACTTGACTATGCCAGTGTTGTCTATGCATCAGCCGCCCCAAGCAATAAGAAGAAACTAGACACAGTCCAAAACCAGGCACTATCAATAATAGCAGGTGCCTCAAAGGGAACATCAGCAGAAGCACTAGAAGTAGCGCTAGGCATTATACCCCTGGAGCTAAGGAGAAAAGAACTGAGATTCAGCTACTGGGCAAGAGTGGCAAAAGATCCAACTCACCCGGCACATAAAACCTTTGATAGGGGTAACCAGTACATAGGCCACATTCCATTAAACCATAATAGATACCCGTCAGGGTGGAAAACAATGGATGAAGTGGATCAATACCCAGACCTGTTTAATGCGATAAACAGTAGTGCTCTGTATAAAGCAAAGATCCCACCATGGGAATTAAAAGTGCCAGAAACTGACTCCCACTTATCAAAGATCATAAATAAATCTAACGACATAATCTCAGCAAAAAGTAAAACACTAGAGTACATAGAACGGTATACAAATAATAGCCTAACTATATATACAGATGGGTCCAAAGATGAAGAAGGACAATTAGGAGCAGGAATAGCAATACCAAAACTAAAAATTTATAAAAGATACAAAGTAACAAGTAATACATCTATCTTTACAGCAGAATTAGTGGCAATCCTAAAAGCTTTAGAAATAGCTGCAGAAAATCCACCAAAAAAAGTAACCATTCTCACAGATTCCCTATCATCAGTACTAGCAATCAGAAACAGAACAGAAGGCAGCAGGCCAGACATTATAGAGGAAATACTACAGGTTAATACATATCTACAAAATATAGGATGCAGTGCAACACTAACATGGATACCATCACATGTGGGGATAGCAGGAAATGAGCTAGCAGACAAAGAAGCCAAAGGGGGGAGAACTAGCCATAACCAAATTGAAGTAGGCTTAGGGAAGTTTGAAATTAAGAGCTTAATTGCTCAAAAAATAACTAAAGAATGGATAACAGCATGGGACCTAAGTAAAAAAAGCAAGACACTCATATAAAATCCTTAAAAAACCAAGCAAAAAATGTCAAATAAAAGATGAACTAAAAATACCAATTAATAAAAAATTGCTGAGACTCAAGCTGGGAACTGGATATTTCATGATAGAGGAACCCACATGTGAAGAGTGTCAAGAACCAAACACAATTAGGCACTTTCTAGTGGACTGCAAAAAATATGACCAACAGAGGCAAAACATTAAGACATACTGTAGTAACCACAAGGTAGAAATGAGTGTAGAAAATCTCATAGGCACAAAGAGCCCTTCAGAAATGCAAAAGTTAATAAAACACTATATTACAAAAACTAAAGCTAACATATAAAAATCAAATAAGGAATTGAACCAGTAGTCCAAACTGGTGAAAGACTCGCCCCAGAAACATACAGATTAACCAAATAAACCATCCAGTAAAAATCAAAAACATACTAACTTAGAAAATAGCATATATTGGAATTTTTTTTTTTTAAACCATGTTGAACTATAACTACAAAAGGAAAAATACCGACTAGAGATAATATAATATAAAACAAATACAAACAAAAACATATTACAATAAAAGAAACACGTCCTGATATAACCAACAAATCCATGTACATGGTAGATGGTTGAAAGGGGCGTGCTACAAAATGAAGTAGCAAACACATTAATAAAAAAAAAAAAAAAAAAAATACAAAAGCAAGACTTCTGCATTTCTACAGCTTGCTGTGCGAGAAAGGTTCTTTCATGACCAAAGTTTTATATTTGAAGTCAATTCAATACCCTTTAGCTCCCCAATGAGCATAGGCCTTCAACAGACACATGCCAAGTCTTCCTGTTCTATTTGAATGTTTGGAGTTTTTTCTTCACTGCTGAGCCTCCTAATGTCGTACTATGATGATATATAGCTTAAAACCTTTCCTGAGATGCAAAGAATGAACCAGAGTTGGGGCACTGAACGAAGGATGGCCACCGACCGAGGAAAGTGGAATCAATTTGTTATTGCCCTACAAGACGCCACCAGGCGTGATGGCCACTGACTGCTTTGACGGTCTGCGGCTAAGGATCAAAGAAGAAGAAGAAAAGAAACGGAAAAGTGAATGGAAGAGACAACGAGAAAAAAATAAAGCCCACGTCACAGCTATCAAGTATGACAAAAACATGATCAGTTAAGAAGAAGAAGCAATAGCGAGGAATGAGATAAAAAGAAAGTCATTTTGTGTGTAACTTATGAAGCAACTAAATGTTTTCAGTCCTGCACAAATCTGAGTCTACACATTACGTGTTTGGCGTCTAATCAGAAAGAAGCTAGCAAAGTATATATATATATAAAAGGCAACGTCTGTCTATTACCTCATAACTCGAGAACGGCTGAACCGATTTTAATGTGGTGTTCTCCAGCCTATTAGACATTTCTCTGGAAAGGTTTTAAGCTATATATCATCATAGTATGACATCAGGAAGCTCAGCAGTAAAGAAAAAAAATCCAAACATTCTTATCTCAAGTATCTCAAGGGACGTAAAAACTTTACCGTTGACCCTTATTATGGGTGAACGTCCTTAGCTTGCAAACTGTATAAATCATTAGATTTTCTTAAATTTACAAGTTCATTGCTTTCTGTTATGCAAATTTCATAAACCAGATTCATGACACAAGCACTACCTATCACTCCTGTAAGGGAAGGAAAGTGTCAATAATACTCAACTATGTAGAGTTGTTCACGAAATGCCTCTAAGAATACGTTACATTCCCTAAATTTGCTCTGAAAAACGTTTTGTGGGCGTTTGTGTGTGTATGTGTGTGTATATGTGTGTGATGGGTACATTATTTTAAAAAAATAAATTCAGACTGGAAATAATCCTAATGTCTTTAACATTATTCAAAAGCAATTTAGTTGTGCCCTTTCATCAAGAGAAATTGAAAAATTATAACGTATAGGTGCAAGTATAAATGTGTATGTGAAGGAGTGGTTTTATACGTGTATTTGTTACCTATTATTGCTAATTTTTCAATGCACATGTCTTTGTAAATTTGAAAGTTGTCACGGAATGTGAATAAAGTTGTTATTTTCCAATTCCCTATAAAAGTCTGTTTTTCAACGACTATTCATACAGAACAAGGTCAAACGATTCACGTGGCCGGCGTCGATTTTGCGGTGAGTGCTTCTCACATGGCTTACTGTATGTGACATTTCCCCGAGTTAGCACACCGGAACACTTATACGTGTTGTCACCAAGTGACTGTGCTACCAATTTCGTCTACAAAGAAGCCTTCATGTACATTTTTTTGTGCTAGACGATTTATGTATGTTTTGACATAATAACTGGTTAGCGATTCGTTTGGATATGGATAAAAGGCAAGTAACTTTACTTTTTTGTCAATTAGTATTCTGCTGGGATTTATTAGGTACTTATCTACAGAATAATTTTAAGAGTTCACAATTAAGTTTATTTACTTCTTAATTTTCAGTTTTCGTTTCATTTCTTTGTTACGTTTTTGTCTTTAATTATATCGTAGACAATGTTTGTTTTCCTCTGTTTAAAAAAACACTTGGTTTTTTTATTTTGGGCTCATTTTAGGCATTATAATCCCACTTCTCGGAAATACGAGGGAAGGTCAAAAAGTTATGCCTCCTATTTTTTTATGTATGTAAATATTGCATCGGTGTGCAATTTGTAAATTTAGCAGGATTCCTCAAACACTCTTCTGCACTGTATAGCATTACCAACCTGTTTCAGTAACAGGTGGCCCCACTGTAACAGTTTAAAAATGGCTGCCAAAGACGTTCGGTTAAAATAACGTTATGTCATAGAATTCCTCAATGCTGAAGGCGAGACCCCAATTCGCATGCACGAACGTTTGAAGAAAGTTTATGGAGATTCAACCATCCTGGCAGGTTGTGGTAGCGGAGAGAAAGTCTGCATACCAAGAATCCCGATGATTCCATCCGATCTGCCGTTCAATTTTAAGAGACTCCAATTCCCTATGAAAGTCTATTTTTCAATGCCCATTAATAAAGCACAAGGTCAAACGCTTCACGTGGTCGGCGTCGACTTGAGCAATGAGTGTTTCTCATATGGCCAACTGTATGTGGCATTTTCCCGAGTTAGCACACCAGAACACTTACACGTCAAGTGACTGTAATACCGATGTCGTCTACAAAGAAGCCCTTACTTAAATTTTTTGCGTTAGAACCACACCTCAATGACATAGTGCAATTAAAACCAAAAAATGTTAAACCATCCTAACACGATTCGCAGTAAATCCGACTTGCACCCATTCCGGCATGGATCCGGAATATATATATATATATATATATATATATATATATATATATATATATATATATATATATATATATATATATATATATCATGACCCAAGTGGGCCCGCCCCCCTTAGAGTGTAAAGGAGTATACTGGGCCGAAACACTTGTCTGATGGGGGGACTTCTTCTGATGATCAGATTGCCTCCTGTTGTATCGCTCTGTAGAGAGTTTCCTATCATAGTTACATGGTCAAACCAGTGACGATCGGGAAAAGACCGATTGACTTCTGGAAAGACAGATGACACTGGGAAAGACTAGAAACCGGCTGACCGGGTTAGCACCCCGTAAGCTGTATTCAATTGCTACAGGACCCAAAAATGATAGATGCCCCCAGGATTCACCGAAAGGGGGGGAGAATGATGAATCCACAGGCGCCTCATTGGAATCGACCAGACCCGTTACACGGACTTCGAGCTCTGAACAACGGCTGGAATTTCCATGTGCCTGTGGTAGGGAGTTCTCTACTCAGAGAGGAATGAAAATCCACCGAACGAAAAAGGGGTGTGGGGGTCATCTGGGGGAGATCAACAGCGCTCTGTCTCGACGGATAAGACGTTAGAAGAACGCAGCCAGGAGTCAATCCACAGTGCTGAGTACATTCAAGTTGATCTGCCTGATGATGATCTCACACACTTCTTGGACGGGAAGAGAGATGCAATCAAGTTTCCACCTGCCAGTGCAAAAGGGCTTTGGGAACAGCTGGACGAAGCCTTGGCAAAAGAGTTGGATAACAACCTGAAGCAGATAAGTTTGGAGAAGAAGCTGGAAATCTTCGGCGACATAATATATCTGCACTGTCGCAAAGTGTTCGGAGTGAGGGAGGCAAGGGAAAGTAACCCACCACGAAAAAATTAAAATAGAAGAAATCAGGAAACAGAAGAAGCATGCCCGAAAACTTTTCAAGAACGCAGTTGCCACAGAGAAGGAAGGGTTACGACAGGTTTGGGAGCACCTGAAAGGCCAACATAATGCCCTTTGTAGAGCAGAAAGGTTGTGCAGGAAGAGAAGGAAGACTCGAAGGGATAGGGAAAGATTCTTCAGGGAGCCCTTCAAGTTTGCCAAAGAACTGTTTGAGCAGCCACGGTCGGGTACGCTAAACATCAAGAAAGAAGACCTGGAAGAACACCTTAGAATGACATATTCAGATGGTCGCAAAGATGAGCCGCTCAGCAGCATGGCAGGCCTTAAATGGCCGAGTAAGCCAGGAGCTGAATTTAACACCAAGCCCCCAACGGTGCAAGAGGTAGAAAGCATTGTCCAGAAAGCTCGGTGCAAGTCAGCTCCAGGTCCTAATGGTGTTCCATATGTGGTGTATAAGAGATGCCCTGAAGTGCTCAAACGACTGCTCCGTTTACTAAAGAATGCGTGGAAAGCCCAGCTTATAAGCAAGGAATGGAGAAAGGCGAACGGAGTCTACATCCCGAAGGAGCAAAATTCCACAGACATCAGTCAGTTCAGGCCAATCTCACTACTCAATGTGGAAGGGAAGATATTCTTCTCAGTGATGGCGAAAAGACTCACTACATACCTCCTGGCAAATGGGTACATTGACACTACCATTCAGAAAGGAGGTATCCCAGGTACACCAGGATGTCTAGAGCATGCCACAATGATCTGGGAAGCAATCCAAAAGGCAAAGTCTGACAGAACAAACCTCCATGTAATCTGGTTGGATCTAGCGAATGCTTATGGATCCGTTCCACACCAGATGTTGTGGCAGGCCCTAGAAATGTATCATGTTCCACAAGAGATTGCAGCAATGCTGAAGCTGTATTTCGCAGGGTTTGCTGTCAGATTTTCAACCAGAGAGTACACAACGAAGTGGATTGGCCTTGAAGTTGGAATTGCAATGGGGTGTACCATCTCTCCGATACTATTCGTGATGGCTATGCAGGTAATCCTCAATGCGGCCGAAGGAATGGCTATAGGTCCAAAGCTTGGGGGAATGTGTCACATGCCACCGCTCAAAGCATTCATGGATGACACAACAATTCTGACATCAGATGAACATCAGGCCCGGAGGATGTTAGAACGCCTGGATGAACTAGTCAGCTGGTGCAGAATGAGCTTCAAACCCAAGAAGTCGAGAAGCCTATCAGTCAGGAAAGGGAAGATAGCAGAAGACATATTCGTGGTTTCCAACCAAAGAATCCCTACTGTCATTGAGGAACCTGTTAAAAGTCTTGGCAGGGTGTACGATGCCTCATTAAAAGACTCGAAGGCAGTGCAACAGACAATAGAAATGGCAGACAGAGGGCTACAGATCATAGACCAAAGCAGACTCTTGGGAAAGTTCAAACTGTGGTGCCTCCAGTTCATGTTGATACCGAAATTGCTGTGGCCACTGCTTATATATGAAATAAGCACAAGTACAGTCGAAGCTATAGAGCAAAAGGTCAACAAGTTCATGAGAAAGTGGCTAGGGGTACCACCAGGTCTGTCAGATGTAGCACTGTACTGCAAAAAGTCAAAACTTCTGCTTCCTTTCAAGTCAGTTGTTGAAGAGTACAAAGTTGGAAAGGCAAGGCTTGCAATGATGCTACGCGAGTCAGCTGATGACGTGGTTAAGTCCATTCAGCCTACACTGAAAACGGGAAGGAAGTGGAGAGTGGAAGAAGCTGTTGATGCTGCCCAAGAGTCACTCAAACTGAGGGAGGTAATCGGATACACACAGACGAATAGACGGGGATTTGGTCATGGAGACATCCGCTGGTGGTCCAAGGCATCAAGCAGGGAGCGCAGAGACATGGTTGTTCATGAGATACGAGAGGCTGAGAATGATAAGAGGTTGCAAAAAGCAGTGCAGCAGGTCCAACAAGGCCAATGGACTACATGGGAAGGAGCCCTGCAGAGGTCCTTGACATGGAATGATATATGGCATATGGCACCTCTTAGGCTCAGCTTCGTGGTTAGATCAATGTATGACCTGCTGCCGTCGGCCACCAACCTTGTGAAATGGGGAAAGTCGGATGATGAGCAGTGCCCCCTGTGCCAGGGGAGGCAGACACTCGAACACGTGCTCTCAGCGTGTAAGGTGTCATTAGGGCAAGGGCGATACACCTGGCGCCATAACAAAGTGCTAAATGAGCTTGCTGCGACAATAGATCTAGCAAGGATGAAGGCGAACAGCAAACCCAGGCCGAGCACCGCAAATACATACTTTCTGAGGGCAGGAAAGTCAGCACACCCCAAACCGAGTAAACCAGGTAGCAGTTTACCATCTCTTCTTGATTGTGCAAACGACTGGGAGATGGCGGTAGACCTACCTGGACGAGGGGCATATCCAGAGAGTATCAGGAAATCGCGGAGACGGCCGGATATAGTGCTTCATTCTTCTTCAACGCTTCAGGTCATACTGATTGAACTGACCGTGCCATTTGAATCCAGATTAGACGAGCAACATTCGTTCAAAGCGGCCAAATATAGTGATCTGGCCGCGGATCTGAGACACGAGGGGTTCACTACAAGGGTCATGGCTGTTGAAGTGGGCGCAAGAGGGCTTGTGGCTGCATCAATGTATGATCTATTGAAACTGTTGGGGTTGAAGGGACAGGCGAGAACAAGGGCACTGAAGAGGCTTAGTGAAACTGCCGAAAAGGCATCAGGCTGGCTGTGGAACAACCGCATGGGCAATGGAAATCGTGACAATAAACGCTGCGGTACAGAAAACACCAGGAATTTTTCTAAGTCCACAAAACGCTGAGTTTTGTGGTGTACTAGTGAGCGGGCTGTGACTGAGGGGCAACAGGCGATGTATATTATAGGAGGTGTCAGTGTCAGAATTTCAGTGGCTAGGCTCGGCGGCTTCGCGATGGTGTCTCAGTGTGTGCGACGGAACGAACGGAATAATTTGTCTTCTCTTTGTTACTTTCACAATTGCCTCCACGGCTGGCGGAGTTGTGGATTAAAGTTGCTACCATAAGTGAAATGGGTTCATTTTCGATACAAGACAACAGGAGGCTGAGACGCTTGGGAGTCATGACCCAAGTGGGCCCGCCCCCCTTAGAGTGTAAAGGAGTATACTGGGCCGAAACACTTGTCTGATGGGGGGACTTCTTCTGATGATCAGATTGCCTCCTGTTGTATCGCTCTGTAAAGAGTTTCCTATCATAGTTACATGGTCAAACCAGTGACGATCGGGAAAAGACCGATTGACTTCTGGAAAGACAGATGACACTGGGAAAGACTAGAAACCGGCTGACCGGGTTAGCACCCCGTAAGCTGTATTCAATTGCTACAGGACCCAAAAATGATAGATGCCCCCAGGATTCACCGAAAGGGGGGGGGGGAGAATGATGAATCCACAGGCGCCTCATTGGAATCGACCAGACCCGTTACACGGACTTCGAGCTCTGAACAACGGCTGGAATTTCCATGTGCCTGTGGTAGGGAGTTCTCTACTCAGAGAGGAATGAAAATCCACCGAACGAAAAAGGGGTGTGGGAGGTCATCTGGGGGAGATCAACAGCGCTCTGTCTCGACGGATAAGACGTTAGAAGAACGCAGCCAGGAGTCAATCCACAGTGCTGAGTACATTCAAGTTGATCTGCCTGATGATGATCTCACACACTTCTTGGACGGGAAGAGAGATGCAATCAAGTTTCCACCTGCCAGTGCAAAAGGGCTTTGGGAACAGCTGGACGAAGCCTTGGCAAAAGAGTTGGATAACAACCTGAAGCAGATAAGTTTGGAGAAGAAGCTGGAAATCTTCGGCGACATAATATATCTGCACTGTCGCAAAGTGTTCGGAGTGAGGGAGGCAAGGGAAAGTAACCCACCACGAAAAAGTAGAAGACAAATTAAAATAGAAGAAATCAGGAAACAGAAGAAGCATGCCCGAAAACTTTTCAAGAACGCAGTTGCCACAGAGAAGGAAGGGTTACGACAGGTTTGGGAGCACCTGAAAGGCCAACATAATGCCCTTTGTAGAGCAGAAAGGTTGTGCAGGAAGAGAAGGAAGACTCGAAGGGATAGGGAAAGATTCTTCAGGGAGCCCTTCAAGTTTGCCAAGAACTGTTTGAGCAGCCACGGTCGGGTACGCTAAACATCAAGAAAGAAGACCTGGAAGAACACCTTAGAATGACATATTCAGATGGTCGCAAAGATGAGCCGCTCAGCAGCATGGCAGGCCTTAAATGGCCGAGTAAGCCAGGAGCTGAATTTAACACCAAGCCCCCAACGGTGCAAGAGGTAGAAAGCATTGTCCAGAAAGCTCGGTGCAAGTCAGCTCCAGGTCCTAATGGTGTTCCATATGTGGTGTATAAGAGATGCCCTGAAGTGCTCAAACGACTGCTCCGTTTACTAAAGAATGCGTGGAAAGCCCAGCTTGTAAGCAAGGAATGGAGAAAGGCGAACGGAGTCTACATCCCGAAGGAGCAAAATTCCACAGACATCAGTCAGTTCAGGCCAATCTCACTACTCAATGTGGAAGGGAAGATATTCTTCTCAGTGATGGCGAAAAGACTCACTACATACCTCCTGGCAAATGGGTACATTGACACTACCATTCAGAAAAGGAGGTATCCCAGGTACACCAGGATGTCTAGAGCATGCCACAATGATCTGGGAAGCAATCCAAAAGGCAAAGTCTGACAGAACAAACCTCCATGTAATCTGGTTGGATCTAGCGAATGCTTATGGATCCGTTCCACACCAGATGTTGTGGCAGGCCCTAGAAATGTATCATGTTCCACAAGAGATTGCAGCAATGCTGAAGCTGTATTTCGCAGGGTTTGCTGTCAGATTTTCAACCAGAGAGTACACAACGAAGTGGATTGGCCTTGAAGTTGGAATTGCAATGGGGTGTACCATCTCTCCGATACTATTCGTGATGGCTATGCAGGTAATCCTCAATGGGTCCGAAGGAATGGCTATAGGTCCAAAGCTTGGGGGAATGTGTCACATGCCACCGCTCAAAGCATTCATGGATGACACAACAATTCTGACATCAGATGAACATCAGGCCCGGAGGATGTTAGAACGCCTGGATGAACTAGTCAGCTGGTGCAGAATGAGCTTCAAACCCAAGAAGTCGAGAAGCCTATCAGTCAGGAAAGGGAAGATAGCAGAAGACATATTCGTGGTTTCCAACCAAAGAATCCCTACTGTCATTGAGGAACCTGTTAAAAGTCTTGGCAGGGTGTACGATGCCTCATTAAAAGACTCGAAGGCAGTGCAACAGACAATAGAAATGGCAGACAGAGGGCTACAGATCATAGACCAAAGCAGACTCTTGGGAAAGTTCAAACTGTGGTGCCTCCAGTTCATGTTGATACCGAAATTGCTGTGGCCACTGCTTATATATGAAATAAGCACAAGTACAGTCGAAGCTATAGAGCAAAAGGTCAACAAGTTCATGAGAAAGTGGCTAGGGGTACCACCAGGTCTGTCAGATGTAGCACTGTACTGCAAAAAGTCAAAACTTCTGCTTCCTTTCAAGTCAGTTGTTGAAGAGTACAAAGTTGGAAAGGCAAGGCTTGCAATGATGCTACGCGAGTCAGCTGATGACGTGGTTAAGTCCATTCAGCCTACACTGAAAACGGGAAGGAAGTGGAGAGTGGAAGAAGCTGTTGATGCTGCCCAAGAGTCACTCAAACTGAGGGAGGTAATCGGATACACACAGACGAATAGACGGGGATTTGGTCATGGAGACATCCGCTGGTGGTCCAAGGCATCAAGCAGGGAGCGCAGAGACATGGTTGTTCATGAGATACGAGAGGCTGAGAATGATAAGAGGTTGCAAAAAGCAGTGCAGCAGGTCCAACAAGGCCAATGGACTACATGGGAAGGAGCCCTGCAGAGGTCCTTGACATGGAATGATATATGGCATATGGCACCTCTTAGGCTCAGCTTCGTGGTTAGATCAATGTATGACCTGCTGCCGTCGGCCACCAACCTTGTGAAATGGGGAAAGTCGGATGATGAGCAGTGCCCCCTGTGCCAGGGGAGGCAGACACTCGAACACGTGCTCTCAGCGTGTAAGGTGTCATTAGGGCAAGGGCGATACACCTGGCGCCATAACAAAGTGCTAAATGAGCTTGCTGCGACAATAGATCTAGCAAGGATGAAGGCGAACAGCAAACCCAGGCCGAGCACCGCAAATACATACTTTCTGAGGGCAGGAAAGTCAGCACACCCCAAACCGAGTAAACCAGGTAGCAGTTTACCATCTCTTCTTGATTGTGCAAACGACTGGGAGATGGCGGTAGACCTACCTGGACGAGGGGCATATCCAGAGAGTATCAGGAAATCGCGGAGACGGCCGGATATAGTGCTTCATTCTTCTTCAACGCTTCAGGTCATACTGATTGAACTGACCGTGCCATTTGAATCCAGATTAGACGAGCAACATTCGTTCAAAGCGGCCAAATATAGTGATCTGGCCGCGGATCTGAGACACGAGGGGTTCACTACAAGGGTCATGGCTGTTGAAGTGGGCGCAAGAGGGCTTGTGGCTGCATCAATGTATGATCTATTGAAACTGTTGGGGTTGAAGGGACAGGCGAGAACAAGGGCACTGAAGAGGCTTAGTGAAACTGCCGAAAAGGCATCAGGCTGGCTGTGGAACAACCGCAATGGGCAATGGAAATCGTGACAATAAACGCTGCGGTACAGAAAACACCAGGAATTTTTCTAAGTCCACAAAACGCTGAGTTTTGTGGTGTACTAGTGAGCGGGCTGTGACTGAGGGGCAACAGGCGATGTATATTATAGGAGGTGTCAGTGTCAGAATTTCAGTGGCTAGGCTCGGCGGCTTCGCGATGGTGTCTCAGTGTGTGCGACGGAACGAACGGAATAATTTGTCTTCTCTTTGTTGCTTTCACGGTTGCCTCCACGGCTGGCGGAGTTGTGGATTAAAGTTGCTACCATGGGTGAAATGGGTTCATTTTCGATGCAAGACAACAGGAGGCTGAGACGCTTGGGAGTCATGACCCAAGTGGGCCCGCCCCCCTTAGAGTGTAAAGGAGTATACTGGGCCGAAACACTTGTCTGATGGGGGGACTTCTTCTGATGATCAGATTGCCTCCTGTTGTATCGCTCTGTAGAGAGTTTCCTATCATCATCTTATATATATATATATATATATATATATATATATATATATATATATATATATATATATATATATATATATATATGTATATAAATGCTCGGTAATATATTTTGTTCATAGTCTTACAACTCCATTTTTTGCCTTCTTGTAGTGGGTACACTCGTTATAAATGTACCTGTACGTAATATTAGGGCCTTTGTCTTGTGTTATTTAGTCTATACTGGTGAATAGATAAGTTATAGAAGTGATTGCAACAATCATTAGTCTGGGTTGCATTCCAGTCCCTTAGCCCATTTTTGCGTGGAGTCTTCGTGCCAATGACCACTGTCCAGGACGCGCTATTTTGGTGGTGCTGAGTTAGCAGTATGCTCAGTCACGACTGACTCCCACTGATGGGGGCGTTCTGATGGTCCTGGGTTCGATTCCCTAGTAAGCCCATCACTACTGTTACGTTTCTGTTATCTACGATTAGCTTCTTTATTTCTCACCAATACCTACATCATACCCGTTTATGTTTGTTATTCACTGTTCGCGCGCCTCGGGTTTCCCTCTCTGTTTGTTCTTACCTTCATGTTGTGACTGTGGTTAGATTCTCTCTCTGATTGTTCCTACCTTCGTGTTGTGACAGTGGTTAGATTCGTTCTCTGTTTGTTTCTACCTTCATGTTGTGACTGTGGTTAGGTTCTCTCTCTGATCGTTCCTACCTTCACGTTGTGACAGTGGTTAGATTCATCCGCACAAATATGCATATAAATGTCATGTATTACGACAATTAAATGTAGGCCTAAGCTAGTGTGACGTGTAATTGAAAAAGAGCCTACAGTAATCTTACAATCTTTTGTAACCTCGTAGCGTTATAGGATTTGTTAGCAAAACCATGCATTTACAGCCTGTGTCTACTCACTTTTTCGTGACGCCTCTTTTCTTTGAACATAAGCAAACAAAGTGTTTACAAACTTTCGTGACCTGCCCGTCATAACAGGTAGCGAATCAGGTTTGTTTACCTCGTCTCATCACGCGAGCTTATCTGTCAATCATACGATACCTGACAGACCGCACGTGAATAACACAGAATCTTTTGAAGTTCGTACTCAGAAAAAGTTAGAAACCCCTGGGCTCTTTGATCTTCGGAAGCGGGCATTCGTACAGAGAAGACCAGTTAGACGTAAGAATTCTTCTGACGTCGATTAGTAACGCTCGACGGAAGACCGACAATAAGCCTTTATATGGAAACTCTGTTCTGATTCTCCGTTACTCACACAATAGTGCGAAGAGTAACATCATCTATAGATCAGAGAAACATAATGATATATAAAATGTGTTTTCTTAAACCTGCTATCAGTTGTCACTCAGAATTTTTGGATAGTCTAAGCACGCAGTTCTAGAACCATTTCGCTAAATTTGTTAATAGCATTCGTGGGGATTTTCATTCTGATTTTCTGGTAATATAAATTAGTGTTTACGTGTTTAAAAGAGTTAGCTTTTACTAATTAAAAGTGTTAGCTTTTACCATTATAATTCACTTCGGTTTTCTAGCGTTAAAAATAGTGAAATAAAATAACGCGTAGCTATTTCATACCAGATGTTCAGTTATCATGTTAATTTTCACCACACGCTTTCTCACATAAGAAGAGACGGTTTTAGCAGACTGGTTAAATGATAGGCGCGACTGCTAGTGACAGAAAAGAATTCACGTTTTATTTCATTGTGCGTATTTATTATTAGTGCCTATTAATTAATATCATACGACTAAACTATCAGACGCCGACCAAATTAATAGCTACTTAACGACCGGCGATAGTTTGTGGTAATTGACATTGTACGTTGATCGTTAAGCGCGAGCAAGAAGGGGGAGAGTCGCATAACTCATCCGACCTGAAGACTCAGCGCTTGCGACGGGCGATAGGGTAGGCTAAAGACACCGTGTGCCTTTTAAATTTAATCAGGACTGACGGAGTGGATAACATATCGTCTTGTCCCCGGGGGTCTGTGTGCATATGTGTGTGTGTGTGCGTGTGTGTGTGTGTGCGTGTGCATGTGTGTGTATGTGTGTGTGTGTGTGTGTGTGTGTGTGGCTATATAGAATAGTAGCATTTTTCCATAAATGTTTCTTATATATTCCTAGCAGACCTGATCAAGGGCGTCCAGCGGTCTTTTTACTGATTTGTTAATGTTGTCTTTTCTTGGCTTGTGCACCACCATTTTCAATTGTGCGCAAGTATTTGCCAACGATACATGAGAAACATTTTAACTTGTAAATTTAACTGGACTTAACAAACCCAGCAATATTTTTTCAATATTACCAGCCCACTGGGGTGTGAAAAAAATAACATTTATTCCCGACTTCTGACAGTCGTATCAAAGCGTATCATCCAGAATTTACGCTGTTTCAGAATCGGCACTCTACCATAGAGCCAGCCGATAGGATTATCATCATTTATCAATTGTAACATTTTTAGCAACCAGATGTTTCTAAATACTGGAAGTATTTTTCTCTTTTAACTGTGAACCCCAAGATCACGTTTCTACATCAACTATTGGCGGTGACTTTTTGTTCATCCAGGAAAAACCCACACCAGATTCGGCGTTCACATCACTAGTCTTTATTTGTTAGAGGATGGACTGGTGCCAATTGTAGAAATAAACCTGACATTTTATATAGTCAGGAAAAATTGTAATTTCAAGGGATATCACCAAGAGTAGGTAAGAGTGATTGAGTGGCCACTGTATGAAAGAGAGAGTGAATATTTTTCTTTGTTACAGGGACTTTACCAACATTGGATTTTGCTTAAACTTGTTAACTTACTGGGTAGCCTATAGTAGGAACCTGTTTACTTTACTGTCTACTCTGTAACATAGTGCAAACCTTCGACCTTTGGGTTATTAACTTTTTGGGTTCTTTTCTCCATAGGAGGAGGGCACATTTATTCTGCTATTTCATATGTATGTAAATCTTTAAATATTTGATCTTTCTTTAGATATTTGATGTTGTCAAGTTTAAATGATAATAAACAACAACGAAAACTTAACTTTGTGTGTTGGTCAGACCCATACCCAAGTAACCGTAGTTTTTCAGTTTGTGTGTCTTGTTGTCACATAGCTGTGTGTGTGTGTGTAGTTAAACTTATATTTATATGTATGAGGAGGGCAAGGTTGTCTTGTACTAAATGATAGTCGTATAGATAGGCTGGAATAGAGAAACTTACTCATTCCATAGACATATTTTGTTCCTTAAGCTATCACCAGTGAAATCTATTTCTCACACTTTTTTCTCACGTATCTATCACCAACCACTCTACTCTGACGGGACAAAAATAACTCGCAACCTATCTGTACGACAGCTAGTCCTAAATATCTGAGTAAATCTGCAAAATTAAGAGACACAAAAAGATTCGGCAGACGCAAGTAAGTTATTTAGAAACATCTTGCATTAGCTAGACACAGGGACAACAAATAAAATGGTATGGAAAGCTGTCAAATCACATAAACAGAACAGGTCGTGAACAACACAAGATCTGACGAGAGGAAGATAGATAGTCAACGTTAGAAGAAATCATGAGAAAACATGGCATGACGCTTGGCTATGCTTGAAACCTCGAACTAAAAAAAACACGATTCGTTCCCCCCCCCCCCCCCCCCCCCCCCCCCCCCCCCCCCCCCCCGATTAGCAGCAGAACTGGAAGATATCGCCACGAACATGAGTAACCATTTCTATTGTAATCGTTACAGTTATTAACATTAATGTTCTTAGCTTCAATTTATTTTATGGATGAAGACAAATTCTAGTGAGAACACCATTATGACGCGTTTGATTCTCCATGTGTTTTTGTTGTTGTTGTTGTCCTGGTCAAAGACTCGGTCTGCGTCATTTATGCAAAACTCACGAAATTGTCAATTGTTTCTATACCGTTTATATCGTCGCTCACTCACATATAATCACATATATTTCTCCTATTGAGCTCACATAATAATAATAATAATAATTATAGCCTTTCAGTCATAACTGACTATGGGAATGCGCCCCTGAGGTGACAGCCCTCAACTGCTTATTTTTCTGGTGTTTCTTTCGACGTTTTCTCCTCTCTTCTGCTTGTTGTGTAGGCTTCTTTTCGCTCAAACTGAGGTGGCGATGCAGATAGCATCGCCACTTGGTGCGATCGGCCGCTTCATGCACACATCTTTAAATCTCAGCTGCGGTCGCCCAAAATTCCTTTTGCCATCTGCCAGTTGTCCGTAGATTATATCTTTCGGGGTGCGACCATCTTCCATGCGGCGGACATGGCCAAGCTCACATAATCAAATTTATTTCTCTCATTACTTTAGCGGCACGTCACAGTCCTATCTCAACGCTCTGTTATAACCACATTTATTTCTCTCATTACTTTAGCTGCACGTCACAGTCCTCTCTCAACGCTCTGTTATAACCACATTTATTTCTCTCATTACTTTAGCGGCACGTCACAGTCCTATCTCAACGCTCTGTTATAACCACATTTATTTCTCTCATTACTTTAGCTGCACGTCACAGTCCTATCTCAACGCTCTGTTATAACCACATTTATTTCTCTCATTACTTTAGCGGCACGTCACAGTCCTATCTCAACGCTCTGTTATAACCACATTTATTTCTCTCATTACTTTAGCTGCACACAGTCCTATCTCAACGCTCTGTTATAACCACATTTATTTCTCTCATTACTTTAGCTGCACGTCACAGTCCTATCTCAACGCTCTGTTATAACCACATTTATTTCTCTCATTAGGAGCCGCGCTGGTGTAATGGCTTCGGCGTTGTACTGGCGACCAGGTGTTCATGGTTCAAACCCGGGCGTCGGCGTTTGAAGAAATGTTTACGGCCGGAAATTTGACTGAATAGCCTGAACGGCTCCTGTGATAAACCCTCTGTGGATGGGAAGGAGCGAAGCAATGACCGGGTTGGTAGGAAAGTCCTGAGGTTCCCCAGCCTCGCAATGACATGTCATTGGGCCGAAGGGCTGAAAGCCCAAGTGCCGCTGGTTAAGGAAAAAAAAAAAAAAAAAAAAAAAAAAATTTCTCTCATTACTTTAGCTGCACGTCACAGTCCTATCTCAACGCTCTGTTATAACCACATTTATTTCTCTCATTACTTTAGCTGCACGTCACAGTCCTCTCTCAATGCTCTGTTATAACCACATTTATTTCTCTCATTACTTTAGCTGCACGTCACAGTCCTCTCTCAACGCTCTGTTATAACCACAGTTATTTCTCTCATAAAATTAGCGGTCTGTGTCGGGTTTCTCTTGTGATTCTCATGTAACCACATCTATTTATTTCATAACGTTTGCGGTCTGTCTAAGGCTTCTCTCGTCCCTTCCCTAATTACATTTATTTGTCTTCTAAAGTTGGTCTGACCCTAGCTTGTCTCATGGTCATACAGCTTCTCCCTGAAAGAAGTTAAGCTTTCAAACATGCTCATCTCGTGGATCCGTGGTTGTTGGTTGACGTGCTCCACTGTTTGGTCCACACATGTCTGTCTGCCAAGATGTTACCCTGTTGGAGAGGCAGTTATTCAAGTCTACAATGTCCGGTTCTGAGTCTGAATTATTACTTCATCTCTTCTTGGCACGAGGTAAATAACAGTTTCTTGTTTCTTTCTTTGTTTCTTGCCCAATTTGTTTTGTTTCTATGCTGTAAAGAAATAATGTGCTTCTGTTACATCTAACTCTTGATGATGTCTACATCAGCTTTCTTTAAAACGATTTTTGTTTAATTCTTTTATCACTTCATACAATGTCCCGTTTTCTGTGTTAATTGTGCTTCTTTAGTCCTTATTTTGCAGGTCAGATGTGACTTTTAGTTTTGGGTTAAAAGTCAATTTTTTTAGTTTTATGCATATCCCTCCACCCCCAGTTTTGTAACGCTTCTTGCTGTTCGTCAGTATATGTACATGCATCCAAAATAATAGTCTATTTAATATTTTCTTTTTCTCTGTTCAACCAGATCACCTCCATGTGTAATTGTGGCAGGGTAGCCATATAAGGCAGTCATACTACCTCGTGATATTAGCCACTTCAGGTATCTTTGTTACTGTGGTCAAACAATTTCATTTTGCTATATTTCCTATCTCGATCAGTCTTACACTCTCTCATTACTTTGTCAGCTATTCTTTCGACACGACAGGTTTTTCAGGATGTATTTCTCGAACAAATGTACCGAAGCTGGGGTAAAACATACCACAGGAAACATCGTTCTGTTTCCTCAACACAACTGTTCAACATTTTCTTGATTCTGACAATAGTTACGTCGTTAACATTTGTCTTATCTATGATTAATCGACAATCTAAGCAAAAGACCCGCTTGGCTATTTCAACTGCTAAATTCCAGGGATAAGTACCTTACCAAAGCGAGAAGATCTATCTAAACTCCATCACAATATACGATATCTTCTAGTTTTACAGTTCATACACTTAGAAGTTACAAATGGCGTCTACCACCTCGTGACATTGTCCTTCAAACATGTTACGAATTCTCTTATTTATAAGAAATGTCAGCTCATCAATTATGCGCTGTATTGTTCTATCTGCTTAACTATTGCGCTTCCAGAGTTGCTGTGCCTTGGATGATCATTATTACACACTGACGTCGTTGATTGCTCTCCATCGCTCGTCTCTGTTCTGTACATTACAAACAAATGGCCTCGTGGCTTAAACCCCAAGTTGACATTTCTTGAATACTTGTTCCAACCTAAGCAACTACGGGAAAGAGATAGAGCCATTTCCGTCACCTGCTTATATAGGTCTGCCGTGACCTTATTACTCTCCAGTCATATCCGTTTTCTATACTGCTCTCCTATACTGTAATACAAATACTCCCCAAGATTATATCCGCATAACTCTTACTTGCCCCATGTTCTGTATTATAAATATAACGCGGTTATGTCTCTTGCACCGTAACAGGGTGATATAATGATGCCATTCTTACTATAGTACTGAAGCAGTTCTAACTAAAGTAATGAAGCAAGTCTTACTAAGGTAATGAAACAATTCTTACTAAAGTAATAATGCAATTCTTACTATTGAAACAATTCTTACTATTGAAACAATTCTTATTAAACAGTTATTTTGACCGCTTAATTTTGCGAAGACACGCCCTATTCTACCGCTCGTCATTGAACTATAATCTATAGCCGGGATCAGCCGGAGTCACGTGAACTCTGTTATTAATTATGTGAGTAAAGCAACAACAACAGCAGCAACATTCTTGCCGTCTTCACAACAAAGTATTGCCCGGAGTGTGAACACTGAACCAGATGAAAATCACCTTCACAACAAAGTATTGCCCGGAGTGAGAACACTGAACCAGATGACAATCACTGTAAACTTGTCAAAGTTCAAAGACCTGTTTGTGATGTACAAGTGTCGACGAATATCTCGAGGGTATAGCTAGGATTATGGTGATGGAAGTTCAGTTTAAGGGTCACAATGAACTTTCTCGCTGAGAGGGAGATATGCAGCTAATAACTTAAAATTGATCTCTGTCATTAGAATATGATGTTTTATTCCGATCACAAAGGGGATCTTTCCTGTATACATACATACTCGTGATAGCGAAAATAAAAATAAAGAAACGAGAACAAAGATACATTACAATCGTAAACAAATCATGTCCGTAGCATAAGTCAACTAGTTGTTTTCGTGAGCGGAGAGCTAAGCAAACACAATTAGAAAAATAAACAGATTCTGTGCACTTTGTCATGAAGGATATGAAAGTACTTAACAGTGGTTATAGAAAAACGTGACATGAAGACTATGAAAGTACTCAGCCAAGCGTATAAGAGAATGTAACTAGATCACAATGAAAGTGCACAATACAGAGTATAACAAAACTTTTCATAAAGACTATAAAAGTACTCAATATAGGGTATAAGAAAATGTAACATAAAGACCATGGAAGTACTCAATATAGGGTATAAGAAAATGTATCATAAAGACCTTGAAAGTACTCAATATAGGGTATAAGAAAATGTATCACAAAGACCATGAAAGTACTCAACAAACGGTACAGGAAAGCGTATCATAAAGACCAAGAAAGTACTCAACACAGGGTATATCAAAACTTATTATAAAGATCATGAAAATACTCAATATAGAGTATACGAAAACTTATCATAAAGTCCATGAAAGTACACAAAATAGGGTAAAAGAAAACGTACCATAAATACCATGAAAGTACACAATATAGGGTATAAGAAATCTTATCATAAAGGCCATGAAAGTACACAATATAGGGTATAAGAAAACTTATCATAAAGACCATGAAGGTTTCCTTCTTGTTTTTCTTATTCTTCCACTTTCTTTCTTGTTCTTCTTGTTCTTCTTGTTCTTCTTGTTCTTCTTGTTCTTCTTGTTCTTCTTGTTCTTCTTTCGCTTCTTCTTATTCTTTCCTTCTTATTCTTTTTCTTCTTCTTGTTCATCTTTCCTTCTTCCTCTTGTTTCGCTTTCTTTCCTTCGTCTTCTTTCTCTACTGCTTTTTAAGTGTTATTATTTTTATTCTTTCCTTCATATTTCCACCTCCATCTTCTACTTCTTCTTTCCGTCATATTCTTTTTTTCTTTTTTTCTTTGTCTTCTTTCCTTCATCTTTCCTTCATCTTTCCATCATCTTTCCTTCATCTTTCCATCATCTTTCCTTCATCTTTCCATCATCTTTCCTTCATCTTTCCTTCATCTTCTTTACATTATCATCATTTTCTTCATCTTCCTCATCTGTTTCTTCTTGTTCTTCTCCATTTCCTTGTTTTTTCTTCTCCTCTTCCTCTGTTTACTTCTACTTCTTCATATTTTTAGTCCTCTTCTACATGCTAATATTGTCACTTTTCGCTCTTTTCTCCTAGTTTTCATCTACGATATTATTGTAATCGTTTGCTTCACATTGTCTCACAAAGTTAGCGCTCTGTCTCAGGTCTGTCATTGCGCTTCCATATAACTATATCACTTGGCCACATAAAATTAGTGGTCTCTCACATGATTCTCCCATAGATGTTATAAAACTACGTCTCTCAGTCTCATACATTTGATGATCTGTATTTCATTAATTTCCCCTTCTTCGTTCAGCTTCAGACGTCAACTTGAATATGTTCAAAGACTCTCAGACGTCAACTGGAATATGTTCAAATACTCTCAGACGTCAACTTGAATATGTTCGAACACTCTCAGACGTCAACTTGAATATGTTCAAAGACTCTCAGACGTCAACTTGAATATGTTCAAATACTCTCAGACGTCAACTTGAATATGTTCAAATACTCTCAGACGTCAACTTGAATATGTTCAAATACTCTCAGACGTCAACTTGAATATGTTCAAAGACTCTCAGACGTCAACTGGAATATGTTCAGATACTCTCAGACGTCAACTTGAATATGTTCGAACACTCTCAGACGTCAACTTGAATATGTTCAAAAACTTTCAGACGTCAACTTGAATATGTTCAAATACTCTCAGACGTCAACTTGAATATGTTCAAATACTCTCAGACGTCAACTTGAATATGTTCAAATACTCTCAGACGTCAACTTGAATATGTTCAAATACTCTCAGACGTCAACTTGAATATGTTCAAATACTCTCAGACGTTAACTTGAATATGTTAAAATACTCTCAGACGTTAACTTGAATATGTTCAAAGACTCTCAGACGTCAACTTGAATATGTTCAAATACTCTCAGACGTCAACTTGAAAATGTTCAAATACTCTCAGACGTCAACTTGAATATGTTCAAATACTCTCAGACGTCAACTTGAATATGTTCAAATACTCTCAGACGTCAACTTGAATATGTTCAAATACTCTCAGACCTGAACTTGAATATGTTCAAATACTCTCAGACGTCAACTTGAAAATGTTCAAATACTCTCAGACGTCAGCTTGAATATGTTCAAATATTCTCAGACGTCAACTTGAATATGTTCAAATACTCTCAGACTTCGACTTGAATATGTTCAAAAACTTTCAGACGTCAACTTGAATATGTTCAAATACTCTCGGACGTCAACTTGAATATGTTCAAATACTCTCAGACGTCAACTTGAATATGTTCAAATACTCTCAGACGTCAACTTAAATATGTTCAAATATTCTCAGACGTCAACTTGAATATGTTCAAATACTCTCAGACGTCGACTTGAATATGTTCAAATACTCTCAGACGTCAACTTGAATATGTTCAAATACTCTCAGACGTCAACTTGAATATGTTCAAATACTCTCAGACGTCAACTTGAATATGTTCAAATACTCTCAGACGTCAACTTGAATATGTTCAAATACTCTCAGACGTGAACTTGAATATGTTCAAATACTCTCAGACGTGAACTTGATATGTTCAAATACTCTCAGACGTCAACTTGATATGTTCAAATCCTCCCAGACGTCAACTTGAATATGTTCAAATACTCTCAGACGTCAACTTGAATATGTTCAAATACTCTCAGACGTCAACTTGAATATGTTCAAATACTCTCAGACGTCAACTTGAATATGTTCAAATACTCTCAGACGTCAACTTGAATATGTTCAAAGACTCTCAGACGTTAACTTGAATATGTTCAAAGACTCTCAGACGTCAACTTGAATATGTTCAAATACTCTCAGACGTCAACTTGAATATGTTCAAATACTCTCAGACGTCGACTTGAATATGTTCAAATACCCTCAGACGTCAACTTGAATATGTTCAAATACTCTCAGACGTCAACTTGAATATGTTCAAATACTCTCAGACGTCAACTTGAATATGTTCAAATACTCTCAGACGTGAACTTGAATATGTTCAAATACTCTCAGACGTCAACTTGAAAATGTTCAAATACTCTCAGACGTCAACTTGAATATGTTCAAATATTCTCAGACGTCAACTTGAATATGTTCAAATACTCTCAGACTTCGACTTGAATATGTTCAAAAACTTTCAGACGTCAACTTGAATATGTTCAAATACTCTCGGACGTCAACTTGAATATGTTCAAATACTCTCAGACGTCAACTTGAATATGTTCAAATACTCTCAGACGTCAACTTAAATATGTTCAAATATTCTCAGACGTCAACTTGAATATGTTCAAATACTCTCAGACGTCGACTTGAATATGTTCAAATACTCTCAGACGTCAACTTGAATATGTTCAAATACTCTCAGACGTCAACTTGAATATGTTCAAATACTCTCAGACGTCAACTTGAATATGTTCAAATACTCTCAGACGTGAACTTGAATATGTTCAAATACTCTCAGACGTCAACTTGATATGTTCAAATACTCTCAGACGTCAACTTGATATGTTCAAATCCTCCCAGACGTCAACTTGAATATGTTCAAATTCTCTCAGATGTCAACTTGAATATGTTCAAATACTTTCAGACGTCAACTTGAATATGTTTAAATACTCTCAGATGTCAACTTGAATATGTTCAAATACTCTCAGACGTCAACTTGAATATGTTCAAAGGCTCTCAGACGTCAACTTGAATATGTTCAAAGACTCTCAGACGTCAACTTGAATATGTTCAAATACTCTCAGAAGTCAACTTGAATATGTTCAAATACTCTCAGACGTCGACTTGAATATGTTCAAATACTCTCAGACGTCAACTTGAATATGTTCAAATACTCTCAGACGTCAACTTCAATATGTTCAAATACTCTCAGACGTCAATTTGAATATGTTCAAATACTCTCAGACGTCAACTTGAATATGTTCAAATACTCTCAGACGTCAACTTGAATATGTTCAAATACTCTCAGACGTCAACTTGAATATGTTCAAATACTCTCAGACGTCAACTTCAATATGTTCAAATACTCTCAGACGTCGACTTAAATATGTTCACATGCTCTCAGACGTCAACTTGAATGTGTTCAAATACTCTCAGAAGTCGGCTTGAATATGTTCAAAAACTTTCACACGTCAACTTGAATATGTTCAAATACTCTCAGACGTCAAATTGAATATGTTCAAAGACTCTCAGACGTCAACTTGAATATGTTCAAATACTCTCAGACGTCAACTTGAATATGTTCAAATACTCTCAGACGTCAACTTGAATATGTTCAAGGACTCTCAGACGTCAACTTGAGTATGTTCAAATACTCTCAGACGTCAACTTGAGTATGTTCAAATACTCTCAGACGTCAACTTGAATATGTTCAAATACTCTCAGACGTCAACTTGAATATGTTCAAATACTCTCAGACGTCAACTTGAATATGTTCAAATACTCTCAGACGTCAACTTGAATATGTTCAAATACTCTCAGACGTCAGCTTCAATATGTTCAAATACTCTCAGACGTCAACTTGTATATGTTCAAATACTCTCAGACGTCAACTTGAATATGTTCAAATACTCTCAGACGTGAACTTGAATATGTTCAAATACTCTCAGACGTCAACTTGATATGTTCAAATACTCCCAGACGTCAACTTGATATGTTCAAATCCTCCCAGACGTCAACTTGAATATGTTCAAATTCTCTCAGATGTCAACTTGAATATGTTCAAATACTTTCAGACGTCAACTTGAATATGTTCAAATACTCTCAGACGTCAACTTGAATATGTTCAAATACTCTCAGACGTCAACTTGAATATGTTCAAAGACTCTCAGACGTCAACTTGAATATGTTCAAAGACTTTCAGACGTCAACTTGAATATGTTCAAATACTCTCAGAAGTCAACTTGAATATGTTCAAATACTCTCAGACGTCGACTTGAATATGTTCAAAGACTCTCAGACGTCAACTTGAATATGTTCAAATACTCTCAGACGTCAACTTGAATATGTTCAAATACTCTCAGACGTCAACTTGAATATGTTCAAATACTATCAGACGTCAACTTGAATATGTTCAAAGACTCTCAGACTTCAACTTGAATATGATCAAAGACTCTCAGACGTCAACTTGAATATGTTCAAAGACTCTCAGACGTCAACTTGAGTATGTTCAAATACTCTCAGACGTCAACTTGAGTATGTTCAAATACTCTCAGACGTCAACTTGAATATGTTCAAATACTCTCAGACGTCAACTTGAATATGTTCAAATACTCTCAGACGTCAACTTGAATATGTTCAAATACTCTCAGACGTCAACTTCAATATGTTCAAATACTTTCAGACGTCAACTTCAATATGTTCAAATGCTCTCAGACGTCAACTTGTATATGTTCAAATACTCTCAGACGTCAACTTGAATATGTTCAAATACTCTCAGACGTCAACTTGAATATGTTCAAATACTCTCAGACGTCAACTTAAATATGTTCAAATACTCTCAGACGTCAACTTGAATATGTTCAAAGAAAGCAGTGGTCAGTCTGAGGCTATTGACATCTCCATAGAGCTTTTCTAGGAATGGTACTGGTGGTCGCCATATGCACTTTCTCATATGTTGGGTGTGGTAAAATGGGATGTTATAAATATTTATAGGGGACTTAATGTACTGACTGAGATCAGCTGTGAAGGGATCTGTATCTAATAGGTGTAGTGTTTTACAGATAACCTTACTTGCTACCACATTTATACCTCAGTCAGAATTATTCTGGAATATTGTGATGACTACGTTAAATGTCTATGGTTATGTAAATGATGAAGTGTAAGTCACAACAACAACAGACAGATAAACAATTTAATTTATTCCACCACACTTGACAACACTGTGACACTCACACACATTTAACACTCTATAAGACTATCTTAAATGAGTCACTGGTAAAGTTTCAAATATTTATGTATTAATTACTTTCACTACTATATATATCCTGATTCAACTACAAAGTGAACCAGGAATCACAATCAATTGTAATCACAATTTATATATACATAATTTATAAATATGAACCTTGTAGGGACATATTTTATTAATATTATCCTATGTGTGTCAGTTGTGTAGTAGTACTATGAGGTAATGCTGGTTTTGTTTTTCAAGCTATGTTGTTATTTGTCATCATGACTTCAAGTGTTTGTTTATCTGGGAAATAGTATGGGGGAAAAGTTCACAGTTCCTGTCAATTTAAACAAGGTATTGGCCCTCTTTTTTACTAAAATGTCAATTTTTGAGGGGACACATAATGTTGAGCTCCACTGGCCACAGAGGCTTAACTTTCGTGATGGCGGCAGGAAAAGACTCCTCTGCTCGATTGCTCCCCTGTGTTCTGGAGACACCTCACTAGTCGCTATCTGGACCCAGGAGTATGCTGTCAGCCTCCAGATTCAGCAAAGCTCAGACCAGGTGCTGCTCAATAACTTTAGGACCACAGTCCCTGAAACAAGAAGGTTGTACCTCCTACTTCAGAACTAATTTATAATCTATTTCCAGACTGAACACAATACATAACAAACACTGAGTTCAGAGCGGTAGGCCAACTGCTATCTTCATCTGAAACAATTGACATCAGTATACTCCTCCCTAATGGTTACTACGCCTCTGCAATTCCAGCATTATTTCTTTCTAATCAATAAGATAGGTGTCAGTGTACTGTTTGGCAATTCCATGTAGTTTTACTTTCCTCCGACACCTTCTGTTCAGGTTGGAGCACTATATAGGCTTTGCCTCATGTTCGCTACTGAACCACACACATATACAGACATAAATTATCAATTTACATTCAATTTTCATTAAAAAGATATTGAATATATCAAGCTTACCACAATTCATGGAATAATACACAGTTACGTTGACTGGCAATGAATATAGCACAATTTCGATCTGCCGATGTCCCAGGCTTTTATTTAGAAAAATATGCACTGGCGCTCAACGCACTGGTTCTTTAGTAAGTTTATTTGAAAATGTGGTGCTGAACTAACGCTTCTAATTGACTATATTGGCGGGTCTAACCAACCGAGCCATGTTTACACAAGCGTTTGAAAAAAGTACCCTTCCTTCCGTCTCCCCTAACAACAAAAGATATTATTTGTAGCCCGACTAATCGTGTTTAGCCAAACATTTATTGCGCTCCAATCAAATAGGATTTAACATGGGGACCTATTTCCCGTACAATGGTGGTGTCAAAATCTGCCACTGAGCGATTCTGATTTTGGTGTTGTCTGACACCCTCACTATTTCTTTTGGCTATAATTTGTTAATTCCTAGACTATTTGCGTAACGTTTAACATATTCTTTGTCAGCAAGTCCTACGGAACCCAAATATATAAATTTAATGGGGCTAAGTGGCTGCGTTCAAAATATGTATTTTCTAGGATAGTCGTGTAGTTGTCTTTTTATTTTTTATGTTTAGAACCGCCACCTGTCCTGCTGTACTGTCAGACTAATGTCAGGATTTTAGACATAAAACAGTAGAATGTCATGTTTCCTAATAAGCGTTTTGTAAGTTTTAAAACCTAACTCTCGTATGGGTAGTGTTTTTTTATCACTGTCGATTTGAAAAAAGCTAGTGCTTGTGGCCTTACACGCGTGATGGTAGTAATTGTATAGCGAGACGCGTGTTAGTGTATAAAATGACATGAATGGAATATTAAATATAGGTCAGCTTGCGTATCTCAAGGTTTTTCTTAGAAATGCAGTACACGTTTTATCGTAGAAAGCGTGTATGCTGCAGTAGGCTTTTACTATCAACGTGAAACGTTACAATTTGCAGACGAAGTAGAAAACAAGGGGGATTTAGAGTACAGTCATTGTGACAGCACTGTTCTTTACCATTCTTCTTTCCTTTTATTGAATTTATGTGTTAGGCTTTACATTTACATTTTAATTTATATATGTGGATTAGAATTTCACACGACATTGGGCACCTTTGAAGTATATGCTCATCAGTCATATTAGTACCACAATTACACTCATCATTAGGTCTGTGACAGGTGAGGTGTAGGTGGTGGATGTAGAGATGTAGTGGCTCAAGCAACATACATGCACCACCGTCTGGATCACTGTTAATCTCACTGTTTGGCTCACTGTCTGGCTCACTGTCTGGCTCACTGTCTGGCTCACTGTCTGGCTCACTGTTTTGGCTCACTGTCTGGTTCACTGTCTGGCTCACTGTCTGGCTCTCTATCTGGCTCACTGTTTGGCTCACTGTCTGGCTCACTGTCCAGTCAATAATTTATTATTCAACAACTCCAACAGCTAGTTCAGTCTCCATGGATTTATATAGTAAAACAAGTCACAATGAGCGTATGGTCATTACGGTCACAGGAGACATATCAAATCAATTGTGTTTCACAATCAATCTGCTACTCAGAACAACTACATCAGTAAACTACTTGAAAATTAAATTCGCTTCACAACATCACTTGCCCACTAATTGCACAATTCTGTTCTCTAGCCATCCACCCTTCTCCAGTACATTACTTTGCCCTACTAGAGGCATAATAGTGAAATCAAACTGTTGTAGGATTAACGCCCATCTTTTCAACCGGCTGTTTAGTGACTTGGCAGACTACAGATAAACAAGTGGTTTGTGATCTGTATGCAATAAAAAATGCGATCATAGTAAGTACCGTGACAGCGTGGACACAGCACAGAAATATTCCCTCTCAACAGTGGCATATTTTGTCTCTGCCGGCAACAATTTCCGGCTGACATATAGGACAGTGTGCAAGGTGTCCATGTGCACCTACATGGGACAACTACCTAGGCCCACTGCTGAAGCATCTGTCCTGAGAATGAAAGGTTTGTCTAAATTAGGAAGCATCAAAACTGGGCTATTTGAAAAAAAATATTGTTAATTTTGTCTAAAGTACTCATTTGTCCATATCACTCTATTTGGGCATTCCTTTCTTAGTTAGCGTTGTTAGTGAAGCAGTCAAAGTGAAAAACTAAGTTATAAATTTGTTATAATAATTAATTAATCGAACCAAACTCTTCACTTACTTCTTCGTTTTAGGGACCTGTAATTTCAATATCCTACAAACAGTGGCCCCTTCTGGCTTCAGACTGTTTCGACCTACTCTATGACCCAGAAAACGTATCTCACGAAACCCAAATTTAACCTTAGTCCAGTGTTTCCCAAACATTTTCGGGTCACCGCCCCCTTGGTTCTAAGAGAACCTCCTCAGACCCCCTCCATTTCCCATTTGTCATAACTCGCCCACGCCTCATTAATGCTGTCTCTTAAACGCACATCATTTTTTCCGCCAACACTGCTACGCAATATTTCAATATGATAATACAGTTAATTACCAAATGTTCCAAGTACCCATTGAAAAGCTTCTCGTACCATCTGGCAAGCGAAACCCCAGGCTATGAACCCCATATGTAAGGTGTATGACACTGGGATGAGATAAGATAGGGGGGCAGTGGGTTAGAGTTTATTCAGACTACGTTCTCCTTTTTTAAGCGATCACACTAGGGCCTGTATAATCAAACCGATTTTACATGTAAACGTTATATTAACTCTTTAAGTTCCGATCAACGTTAAATCGGTTTTCCGGTTCGACCTGTTTGACCCGTTCAACGGTATATTGTTTTTCGCATCTTTTGCTCCTTTCAAGAGCTGTTTTCCAATTTTAACGATATAAAACGTTATTTCCGAAAGGAAGACCTTTCTAGAAAATACCTCGTGTGTTTTAAAAGAGAGAACGTGTTTTTGTGGTTTGATATTAATTTAAAATTGTTTGACCGCAAATTTTATAAGACAACAGATTGCAGTCCAAGAGGAATTAGATGAACAACGTTTTCTACACTGGAAGACTTGGAATATGCAGATGACATCGCACTACTCGCGCATTCACATCAACACATCAAAGAAAAAACCGATAGACTGAATAAGTTTGGCCAGCAGGTTGGCCTGAACATCAATCTGAAGAAGACAGAGATCATTACACTAAATGTGGGCAATCCTAAGCCAATAACAGTAAGGAACCAGCATTTAAAATAGACAGACACGTTTACTTACCTAGGATGCATAGTAACACCTGACGGCGGAACAAGCAAGGACATTAACAACAGAATGAATAAAGCGAGAACAGCCTTTGCTAGTCTCAACAACATTTTGGAGTCTTCCCAGTATAGCACAAACACCAAATTAAGACTGTATGAGAGCTGTGTACTTTCTGTGCTTCTCTATGATGCGAAATGCTGGAGAGTAACAGACAAGGAAATGTCCAAACTATCCTCCTTCCACACAACCTGCCAAAGGAAAATTCTCCGAATCTTTTGGCCAAACACCATCAGCTACCAAGAACTACTTATTCGGAGTAACCAGGAGGACATGCACATCATCATGGCTGGCAGACGCTGGAGTTGGGTTGGCCACGTCCTCAGAAGGGACCCTGATACCATCACATGAACAGCTATGATATGGACCCCCGAGTGAAAGCGAAAGAGATGCCGACCAAAACAACTTGGCGGAGAACTGTGGAAGCCGATATGCAAAAAATGAACCAAAGTTGGGGCACTGTTCGAAGGATGGCCGCCAACCGAGCAAAGTGGAATCAATTTGTTGCTGCCCTACAAGACGCCACCAGGCGTGATGACTACAGACTGCTTTGACGATTGGCGGTTATGGATCAAAGAAGAAGAGTTTATAGGATTAAATGGCCATGCTCACTGCTTCTCATATGTAGTGAATTTCTAAATACAATATCTAAATTAATATATAACAATATAGGGCATAAAGGCAAAATAAAAAAGTATAAAAGAATTTTCTACTAGAACTGTTGGTATCGCCTACGCCTTCAGATTATTATTTGCTAACGAATAGCCGAACAAAACGGTACCCAAATTTTTCAAATTCGTCCTTGACATAATCACTTTTCCTAGTTCTAAGAAAATATGTGAATAAAAATGCATTGTGGAACGAGGAGGGGAAAGGAAAGATGAAATGCTAATTCGTTTCGCATTGATTTTAAACTAAACGCCAATACCAGTACAGGGGCAAGCCTTGCCCTAGGTGTTTCCCCAAAATACGAGGAAAAAGTTAGAACATGCAGACAACTCGTGTCACAAAAACAACCTTAGCTCTTATTTCAAAGGACGTAATTATCACGTAAATAGAGAAGACAGCACATGGAAAAGAATTGAACGTGTAGTAGACTAAAAATAAAAAACACTAACATAGAAAAAAAAACTGTGTACTTCTGAAGCAAGCCAACTAGTCCCATATAAATTGTATATTCGTGCACCTTAGGACTTGCTGACAAAGAATATGGTAATAGTTACGCAAATAGTCCATTAATTAACTAATTATAGCCATAATACTATAATGGACCCGACCAGACTGTCAAGTAAAGATCATGCCTGCTTGTAATTTTTTATGGCATGTTTTGAAAAAACGACTTTGGGTAAATGAGGTTAAAAGGAACGGGATATTTGATTGGGTGGATTTTGAAGGAAGGCGAAGTATGATTGGTTGACCTAAAACTAAAAATATATTTGCCTTGGAAACATATTGGGAGTTGTTATTTGAAACGATAGATTCAAAAATAAGTGTAAACATGGTCCCATTGGACAAAGCAGTAGATACTGGTACGAAGTGGGGACTGTTCACTGCCATTTCAAGTAAATTTTGTGCAAAGCAAGATCGATGAGAGCAGGCGGAGAATTTTCTGACATAGGACAAGCCTGGACATAGGGCAGATCGAAAATGTGCCATATTCTATTGCCTAGTCATCGTTTAACTTGTGTTATTTCCTTGCATCTGTGAGGGTTTTGGTTGCTGTCAATAACTGGTGCCAGACTACAGTGGGCCGATATATTCATGCCACAGTCTTGCCTTTTTTCGGAGACAACTGTAAACCACCATCATTCTTGAAGAAGTTGGAGCTGAAGGTTGTCGTTCAGCGAAGTGCAGGAAGATTCCTACATCATATTACAAAGATAGGTGCATGTTTCGGCACCTGATCGCTCAACTAACATTATATTAGAAAAGAGACTGGGAATAGTGATATAAACAGTCCATCAGTGTCCATAAAAACTTACAAACAACATGCAGAGATGATGATAATAAACAATCAACCAGTGTATACTAGAAGTCACCTCAGTTAAACAATACAACTACACCCTCAAATAATAATATGTGTATTATGGTCAGAAGACCCATTGTGTAAATTGATTGATGTAATTAATTTCTACGATTTCAATATTGATTGTCAGTCCTGATTCCAAATAAATCAGATTCAGGACAATAAATTGAAAAATATTAACTTTACCAAACTTTCAACCACTGACTTACTAAAGATAGTCTTTTAAAGTGTAGTTCGTATGTGATTGTCGTGGTACTGTTGTGTTGTATTAGATAATAAAATAATTTGTGTAATTGTTTATATGTTCAGTTGGTTAATGCAACCTTACACTAACATTTCATAACCCTAGACACCAAACGTAGTCATCTTACATTCTATCTAGAATAAGTCTGAATGAGATCATAGTGGTGGTAGTAGAAAGGTGCCCTGGAAATTTACTCTAATATTTATTATATTCAGGGACCTTCACAGCTGACCTCATTCAGTACACTAAGATTTCTTAACAACAAACTGTATTAACATAAAAAAACCCACCACATATATTGGGGTCTCGCTCCTGGGGATAGAACTTTTCATAACACCAGCTATATTGGGTAGTTTGCTTCTGGGATTTTAAATTCTTAAAATATTATCAATTATATTAGAAATCTCAGATAGTATAAAACTAAAAGCATTCCTTTTTGGAGAAATTAAATAGTGGTTGAGCTATCAGTGCCTGTGGTTGTTCTTAGTTATAATTAGAAATTGTTAGTTATAATTAGAAATTTGTCTAGTTAGAAATTTTAAAAGGTTTGCCTAGTACAAAATGGCTGATCTGGCTAAGTTTCGATCTGCTGCTGTGCAGGCTGCTAAAGAATTGGGAATGGAGGGGCAAATTATGATTGCTTATGTCACAACTGAATGTGACAAATTTATTGAACGCGAAGAAAAAAGATTAGAAAAAGAGGCTGAAAGAAAGTTAGAGGTTGAAAAAGAAATTAAGAGGCTGCAGATTGAGGCTGAAGCAAAAACGTTAGAGGCAGATAAAGAACTTAAGAGGCTGCAGATTGAGGCTGACAAGGAGGCTAGGGCATTGGAGGCAGAAGAAAAGAGACTAGCTGCAGAAAGAGAAGCAGAGGAGAGGAAACAGGCTGCAGACAGAGAAGCTGAGGAAAGAAGACAGGCTGCAGAAAGGGAAGCAGAAAAGGAGGAGAAGAGATTACAAAGGGAACATGAGTTACGACTAAGGGAGTTTGAGTTTCAAAGCCATGCTCCTGAAAATGGTGCCAGTCCCTTTACCTCAGATGCTACTGTTAGTCAGGGAGCCTCAACCTCAGCTATGAGTTTTCATTTAGACCATTTTGTTGAGAAAGACGATGACATAGAAAGTTACCTAAATAGATATGAACTTTTGGCTACCACGTATGGTTTAGAGAGAGAAAGGTGGAGCCTAAAGTTATCACAAGGGCGTCGTGGTACAGCTTATGAAGTTTTTGCCAAGATGAGCAGGGATGATCAGGACAATTATGACATGCTAAAGCAGGCTCTTTTGTTAAGATATGAAAAGAATGGGGAATTTTATAGAAAAAAAATTAGGAATGCCAAACTACTGTCGGGTGAGACTTATCACCAGTTCTCTGCACGGTTAGAGACCTACTTGGAGAAATTGACTGCTCTGGGGAAAACCCAAGATCTTAAGGAAATGATCCTTATTGAGCAACTAAGAGAGTCCATGGCTCCAGACCTGAGAAAGTTTCTCATGGAACAAGGTGCAGAGAGGCTGGGTGAGTTACTCAATGTCGCTGAGAGGTATCAGGCAGCCCAAGCAGAGGTAGTTGGAAATAAAAAGAAACAGGTAGACAATTTTAAGGCACCTCAAAACTTTAATAAGTTTGACCATAGAGACCAGAACAAAGGTAAGCACCAGTTTGATAGGCCACGCAATGACTATAATAATAAAACCTCACAATTCAATGAAAGGAAATATAATGACAGAAAACCCTTTAACCAAGGAAAGAAATATTGTAGTTGGTGTCGGATGGACAACCATAACACAGAAGTGTGTAAAAAGAGACCTGTGTACATGGCCACGCTTCAGACCAGATCACAGTCTAAACAGGAGGAGGATAATCTGATAAATACCCCTCCAGATGAGATGAGGAAGGCGCAGGCTGGGGATAAGACCCTCAAGCCTTGTTTTAAGAAATTGCCCAAATGTCATACACCTCCAGGCAAAGGAGATTTCTATATAAAAAACAAATTGATTTACAGGAAGGCTGGAACTGGATCCACTGGTCACGGACAGTTGGTTCTTCCAAAGGCATATAAAGTCAGATGTGATAAGAAGCCTACATGTTGGAAAAGATGGGGACCATGAGAAAATAGGTACCATCATCCAAAAGGTGGCTCAAAATTACTATTGGCCAGATGAAATGTTTGACATTGAGAATTTTGTAGAAAGATGTGGCATACTACATGAGGGAACACCCACAAGTGGGAAAATTGATCAGGACCTAGACACGCCACGGGGCAAACTTAGGCCTGACAATGGAAAGAAAAAAAAAATTAATAAAGTGGACAAAGTGGAATGGGAGCCCCCTTTTCACAGACAGTCTTCACTTGGATGTTTTACAATGGCCACTATGCAGCGAGTACAAAGAGATGTCTTACCCCAGAATAAGCCGAAAATCCCTCAATCGGACTTATGTAAACTGGAGGAAGATAAAAGAGAGATAAAATCTCTCAAAAGGAATTTAAAGTGGGAAGAAAACTCCAAGAAAAAAATTGGTAGTGGAAGATTCTTATATGATGACAAGAGGAAGAAATGTCCTCAAAACAAGGCTTCCAATATTATGAAAACTATGTCAGAAAAATTAAAAGTCCATATGTAACCTTGTTAAGGACATGGACCGATGAAAAGGCAGAAGAAAATATTACTTCATCATATCAATATGTGAACGAGCTGACCACTCGTCTTAAAACTGGCTGGAAACTTGCCAATGAAAATTTGAGACAAGCCAGGAAAACGCATGCTGCCTATTACAATAAGAAAGCGAAGGATCGAGAATTATCTGTGGGAGAGAAGGTGCTCCTTCTACTGCCCGGCAGCCGGAATAAATTGCAAATTGGATGGCAAGGTCCATATACAGTTCTAGAGAAGGTGTCTAGAACAAATTATAAGATAGATAAGAAAGGGAAAGAGAAAATCTATCATGTGAATCTCCTGAAGAAATATCTGGACAGAGAAAACGTGGAAGAGACACACCTACTGACCTTGTCTGTTGCAATGGAGATTAAAAAGGAACCACTCACTTCTCATGAATATCCTTTACATCCCTGTGAAACCGCCGCACAGGTAAAAATCAGCACACACTTAACGGAAAATCAGAGGGAGAGGGTTCAACAGGTTCTGAATAATCATACAGATGTGTTAACGGACCGTCCGGGGCATACAAATTTATTGGAGTATGATATGAAACTCATAGACCCAACACCAATCTGTATGAAAGCCTATTCAATTCCGTTCGATAAGGAAAAAGCTTTAAGGGAGGAGATAGATTATCTGTTGAGAGAAGGGATTATCTCGCACAGTGAATCTCCCTACAGTTCCAGTGTGGTTCTGTTAAGAAAACCCTCTGGAGAACACAGGCTGTGTATAGATTACAGGAAACTGAATGCTGTCACAGAAGGTCAGGTGGATCCATAACCTGATACAAATCAGCTGTTTGCCAGGCTGAATAGAGCTAAATATTTCTCTAAAGTGGATCTGAGCAAAGGCTACTATCAGATTCCAGTAAAGCCGGAGGTAAAACCTTATTTAGCCTTTAGCACCTCGGAAGGACATTATTAATTTAATATGTTGCCATTCGGGCTGAAAAATGCACCGAGTGTGTTTTCGAGGATGATGAGAAAGTTACTGGATCCCCTGAAGAATCCATGCATCACCAACTTCGTGGATGATATTCTCATAGCAACAGAAACATTTGAGGAACACATTAACTCTGTGAATATGTTGTTTGATCGATTGAGAGAGACCAATTTGACAGCTAGACCGACGAAATGCTGTGTTGGATGTAAAGAGCTGGAATTCTTGGGCCACACAGTACATCAGGGAAACATGACCCCTGACCCCAAGAACCTGGAGAAATTAAAAAAAGCACCAAGACCACAAACAAAAAAGGATGTGCGATTTTTTGTCTCATTACGTGGGTTTTACCAAAAGTATATAAAAAACGTTAACTCCATATGTGCTCCATTGACTGATTTAACGCGCAAAGGAAATCCTGATAGAATTATTTGGACGGCGCAATGTGAATTAGCATACCAAGAATTGAAAGAAAAGCTCACAAGCAGGCCTATTTTGAAATTACCTGACTTAAGTCAAGAATTCATTCTGAGAACGGATGCGAGTAATATCGGTTTGGGTGCAGCTCTATTACAAATCAAATTCACTTAATGGGGAATTAACCCCAGTTGCTTATGCTAGCTGTAAGTTGAATACAGCAGAACAAAAATATTCCACAAGTGAAAAAGAATGTCTCGCTGTCATCTGGGGTATAAAAAAGTTCCAGATTTATCTCTATGGACAATCATTTAGGATCCAGACAGATCATAAACCACTCGTGTGTCTGTCACAAGCAAGGCATGAAAATGCTAGGTTATTGCGCTGGTCTTTGCTCTTACAGCCATTCCAGTTTACCATAGAGTACATTCCCGGAAAAACTAAAGTGGGAGCTGATTTTTTAAGCAGACATCCGTACGACGAACATCAGAGTAGTCATTAGGCATAGATAGTAAATTCATCAATGTGTATTTAGAAATAGGAACTGACATATGATCGTCTGTTCTAAAGGGGGGACATGTGTAGTGAATTTCTAAATACAATATCTAAATTAATATATAACAATATAGGGCATAAAGGCAAAATAAGAAAGTATAAAAGAATTTTCTACTAGAACTGTTGGTATCGCCTACGCCTTCAGATTATTATTTGCTAACGAATAGCCGAACAAAACGGTACCCAAATTTTTCAAATTCGTCCTTGACATAATCACTTTTCCTAGTTCTAAGAAAATATGTGCCTACAAATGCATTGTGGAACGAGGAGGGGAAAGGAAAGATGAAATGCTAATTCGTTTCGCATTGATTGTAAACTAAAAGCCAATACCAATACAGGGGCAAGCCTTTCCTTAGGGGTTTCCCCAAAATACGAGGAAAAAGTTAGAACATGAGACAACTCGTGTCACAAAAACAACCTTAGCTCTTATTTCAAAGGACGTAATTATCACGTAAATAGAGAAGACAGCACATGGAAAAGAATTGAACGTATAGTAGACTAAAAATAAAAAATACTAACATAGAAAGAAAAAAACTGTGTACTTCTGAAGCAAGCCAACTAGTCCCATATAAATTGTATATTCGTGTACCTTAGGACTTGCTGACAAAGAATATGGTAATAGTTACGCAAATAGTCCATTAATTAACTAATTATAGCTATAATACTATAATGGACCCGACCAGACTGTCAAGTAAAGATCATGCCTGCTTGTAGTTTTTTATGGCATGTTTTGAAAAAACGACTTTGGGTAAATGAGGTTAAAAGGAACGGGATATTTGATTGGGTGGATTTTGAAGGAAGGCGAAGTATGATTGGTTGACCTAAAACTAAAAATATATTTGCCTTGGAAACATATTGGGAGATGTTATTTGAAACGATAGATTCAAAAATAAATGTAAACATGGTCCCATTGGACAAAGCAGTAGATACTGGTACGAAACGGGGACTGTTCACTGCCATTTCAAGTAAATTTTGTGCAAAGCAAGATCGATGAGAGCAGGCGGAGAATTTTCTAACATAGGAAAAGCCTGGACATAGGGCAGATCGAAAATGTGCCATATTCTATTGCCTAGTCATCGTTTAACTTGTGTTATTTCCTTGCATCTGTGAGGGTTTTGGTTGCTGTCAATAACTGGTGCCAGACTACAGTGTGCCGATATATTCATGCCACAGTCTTGCCTTTTTCGGAGACAACTGTAAACCACCATCATTCTTGAAGAAGTTGGAGCTAAAGGTTGTCGTTCAGCGAAGTGCTGGAAGATTCCTACATCATATTACAAAGATAGGTGCATGTTTCGGCACCTGATCGCTCAACTAACATTATATTAGAAAAGAGACTGGGAATAGTGATATAAACAGTCCATCAGTGTCCATAAAAACTTACAAACAACATGCAGAGATGATGATAATAAACAATCAACCAGTGTATACTAGAAGTCACCTCAGTTAAACAATACAACTACACCCTTAAATAATAATATGTGTATTATGGTCAGAAGACCCATTGTGTAAATTGATTGATGTAATTAATTTCTATCATTTCACTATTGATTGTCAGTCCTGATTCCAAATAAATCAGATTCAGGACAATAAATTGAAAAATATTAACTTTACCAAACTTTCAACCACTGACTTACTAAAGATAGTCTTTTAAAGTGTAGTTCGTATGTGATTGTCATGGTACTGTTGTGTTGTATTAGATAATAAAATAATTTGTGTAATTGTTTATATGTTCAGTTGGTTAATGCAACTTTACACTAACATTTCATACCCCTAGACACCAAACGTAGTCATCTTACATTCTATCTAGAATAAGTCTGAATGAGATCATAGTGGTGGTAGTAGAAAGGTGCCCTGGAAATTTACTCTAATATTTATTATATTCAGGGACCTTCACAGCTGACCTCATTCAGTACACTAAGATTTCTTAACAACAAACTGTATTAACATCAAACCCACCACATCATAGACCTCTGCAGTAACTTCAGAGCAAGCTAGAAAGTTATGTGATGAAATTCTAGATAGTGATAATAATTCAGATTGTAGTATTTATTCACAGGATAGCGAACACGACTCAGATTTTCAACAGGAGCCTGATATAGTGATAATGGAAGGTCTGATGTTGATATTGAAGTTATTGATAGAGCAGCATGTAATCAGATTATAATAAGTTCATATAATATGTCATGATAAAGTGTTGTTTATACATAGGCCTAATTTAAATATATTTGTGAGTGACCTTATGGGATTTCCTATGGATTTGCACATCATCTTGAGAAGAGGAGCAGCTCGGCAAGGTAAGAATATATAATTTTCCTTTTTTTTTACAACCATGTGACCTGTTGTTGTAATCTGTGGAATTAACAATTTCCTCAGTGCTTATTGACTAAAAACTGATTGTTAGAATACTTCTCTTTGGGACATTTTGAAACTTTACCCTTGGATATTCTCCTGGGAAACAATTCTAGAAGAATTTGATTGAATACTTTTGCTCTAATATTTCACCGGCTTATTCTTTCAGCCTCCGTTTTACCTTGGATAACTAATAATTTTTCAATGAATGCTTTTATACTTATAGCATTAGAGTAAAGTACATCCATTTACCTTCAGTTTCATATACAACAACAAGGCTATTTATGCATACAAACATTTTAAAAATTATTTCCAAACAACAACAAAAAAACACACACTCGGGGGGCCATTTTTGTTTGGGCCAAAAACACTTTTTTGCTTGGGACTGAAAGAGTTAAGTAATATTGTTGATTTTAGCTTGACAAGTCATCAACCACTCCCATACTACTGAACGCCCCCCCCCCCCCCCCCGTCGTGCCATTTTACCTTATCGCCCCTTTAGGTCTTCCAAACACCCCAGGAGGCGGTACCGCCCACTTTGGGAACCACTAAGGTTTAGTCGGTCTAACTGTGAGTTTATACGCAGGCTAAAACTGGAAAAGCGAGTCTAGCCCACTCAAGTGGCCTTCTCACGAGTTGTGAAACAAATATATGCCATCTATATAAGTAATTACATCATCTCGATCGCCTATCAACTTACTCATCATTCTGGCAAATGTAGCCGGCGCGTTCAACAAACCAAATCACATGTAATTAAACTCAAACAAGCATCTTGGTGTGGTGAAAGCAGCTAAAAGCTTGGCCGATCTGCCAAAAGGATTTGCCAGTTTCCTCTCGAGAGATCGAACTGTGTGAAATACTGTGCATTGGATAACCTAACCAATAACTCTTCCTGTGTAGGCATCGGTTCTGCTAAAATCAATGCACATTCTCAATGCATTGTCCTGCTTTTGTACAATAATCATCGGAAATGCATAGAGGGTTTCTGACGGTGAAATAACTCCTAATTGCAGAATCTGTTCAATTTCTTTATCTACTGCTGCACGATAATTGAGCGGCAATGTGTAGGGTTTTAAACGCATAAGACGATCATCTGTCAATACAATATCATGCTGTATCAAGTCAGTCCTGCCTGGAATATCTGTCAACACATTTGCAAAATGATTTAATAGTCGATTGACGTGACTCGCTTGATGATCCTCGAGGGAGGTACTCAGTTTTATGCCATGGTATGACTCTGATGGGGTAAGCGGTAGAAGTAGTATTTGCAAATTGACATCAACGTCCTCAGAACCTAATTTGTCCATAACTGCTAAGCAAAGCTGCTATTGACAAACTGAGTCTCTAAAACAACTGGTTCCAATTGAGTAGTGCGGTCCAAAAACTATTTCAACATATTCACATGGAATTTTCTTGTTCTTTCCTTTGACACGTATGACATAATCTACATCTGTTACCAGTTTAACGATCCGGAAAGGACCCTGCCATTGAATTAAAAGATGACTGTCCTTAGAAGGGAGTATCAACAATACCTCATTATCCGGTTGAAATAATACAAACTGACTGTTCCTACTTCCGTACACCCTATTTTTGCATTATCAAGTTGTAAAGAATCTTGAGGTATCGCGCATGAGTTATAATCCGCACTCAAAGATTAATACCATATTCATAACTAGACTTTGTTTCGTGCTCCTTGTAATTACCCGTCACAAATCTTTCAGAATGCCTAGTAGCCCCCTAAGGTTAGCCCCATACATCCATTCAAAAGGGGAAACCATGTGCTTTCTTTTGGTGCTTCTGTATATGCAAATAGAACTGCAAGTAAATACACATCCCACTTCCTGTGAAACTCGGCATTTACTTTTCCCAACATCTGCTTCATTGAACCATTGAAACTGTGGCACATGCCGTCGGACTGAGGATGGTATGGTGATGTGAAAGACTGTTTAATATTCAACATATCACAAACATGTTTCATCATGTCAGAAGTGAACTGGCTATCCCTGTCTGACAAGATTTCCCTACGGAAGCACAGTGTACTAAATATGGACATCAAAGCTTCTGATACAGCCTCTGTAATGATGGTTCTTAAAGGGTCTGTCTCTGTCAATAGGTATGTAGCGAACGATTTTTATCAGTGTTTAGTCAGAAGTAATTACTACAAGAAAAGAAGAATAATTCTGTCTGACAAGAATATAGTCCCAGTGTCAGAGAAGAGCACTGGTATCACAGGATAGTCACGGCTGTGAAGGTCTCTGCTTCAGATAGTATTCAGGATAAAGTCAGATCCTAAGTTGCTACCTTCCTATGTAACTAACCTATGATAAGTGAATAATTTAGTAAAACTCAAAAATGCAACATTATAAATGTGACAAGTCAGAGAGTTACAATTAATTAATCATTATTTATTTACTTCTATCTTGTTAGTCTTTCTTGTGCAATGATTGGATGACGAAATGATAAATCAATGAATAAAATTTTAATTACAAATGTACTTGAGTGTCACTCAATAATCAATTTAAGAAGTCCCTTCTGGAATCTTCAGAATACATAAAATGTTCAGTCAACTATTCCTTTATTGCTAAAGATTTATCTTGTCTCTACTAGTATTGCAGAACTGTTTTTCTCATCCATACAATAGTCACTTTGAATTTGACACCTCACAGTAGCTGCTGGAATTTTCCACATCAATTACTTAACATGTGAATGGTGTGGCTGTCTTCTGGGATTGTACACAGCAGTGTCACTTGAAAGTCTTTCACTACACCACCAAACACTGATGGGGCCTAAGATGCGAATCCAGATTACAATATTCTGATGCTCCTGTGTTTCTCCATGCATATACTTATTGATCTAGTATTCAAGACTTCAGGTGTAGTATTGCACATATAATGAACCTGGGAACAAATAGTTACATGTGGTTGGCCTTTTTGTCATAGGGTCTAAAAGCCTATGTGTTCGTGAAGGAGAGTGTTCAGATGTATGTTTGCAGTGTATTTGCAGAAAACATGGCTCAGTTATGATAAAGAATAGCGAGACAAGACAGGTGTCTATCTGCAAAACATTTTCTAAAATAATATAATACATAATTAAAATATAATACATGCATACATGAAGATGATGTTACAGTCGACTTTTACATACTGGAGTGTCAAGTTCATTATTCCAGTATAATAGTGTCAAATAAATCACTCTTCTTGACAATTATGCTACACGTTGGTAAGCATCGATTTCCTTTATACATCCATAATTTAAATTCAGTTCAGTCCTTTGGCCTGATCCTGATACAATTCTAACACTATAGTCTCCAATAACACACATTATTATTAATAAATTTACATACCCTCTTAGGATAAATGAAAACACAGAATAGACTCGGTTTGGTGAATGAAGAACTGCTCGACCAACAGATGGTAAATTGATAGCCTTGACGAGCGTCTCTCTTTCCCTCCGTCTATCTGCTTCTGCTGTGTGTGTGTGAAGTTTAAACGTTCCGCTGTAAGCCTTTTTAAACATGCCCAGCGGACCTGTCGGGAAGCACTTGGCCACTGTTTCAGGCTATGTAATATTAGCAGACCTCGAGCAAGGGTATGTTAGTAAGGTCCAGAAATCCTAATCGTTCTGCTCAACCCCAGAATATTCCATCTTCATCATATATCCTTTCACTGGGCCGATCTTTAGCTTCTGTGCATCTATGATCTTCTGTAATTCGTTTTGAAAGACCTTTTGCACACTGTCTTCCAACATTCTGGCTCAATTTACCTCGCATATCTCCGAAATTAAAGCACTTTGCAACATGTCTTATAGAAGATAACAATATGGCCTTCTCCTTCATAGAATGCAATAAATTCCGTTACTTTTTTCATTCCATCTGTTTTGCAAATTATATAAATCCATGGTACCGTTTACACAAAATTTCCTTCTGCTATCACGCCATTTTGCAAAAATACGCGACACAAGAGAGAGGGCGTGGAATTGCTGGTCAATAAATTTTACTATACGATGAAGATTAGGCAAGTGGGTCTACATGCTACAGGGTACATAAGTCTACCAATGTCAAAATTAAGCAATTGCCTCTCTGAAACATGTCCGGAAGTGGCCAACAATATCAATAGCTACCTTCTGAAAAGGTCGACTTGAGAAATCCACATCCATCAATGGTACCCTCGGGTTTCTACCCTTTGTACTCAGCACTTGACAAAACTTGCAAGATCTACAGTATAACTTGATGTCTCTATTATAACCCGGCCAGTAAAAGTCAGACAAAACTCGATGACGTGTCCTAGCAACACCCATATGGCCGGCAAATGGAGAATCACGAGCAGTTCTCAGTACATGTCCTTAAGGAACTAGGCACAGCTACCTGTTGAACTAGCTCTTTCCCAACTCTTCAATCAGTGTTGACTTCATGCCCCCTGTAATGATTCTCATTGCTACGTTTTGGGTTCTGTTTATTTTATCAAAGTTTGACTTAGTTGCTGTTGATCATGCTGCAATGCCCTATTCTAGGACTGGTCTCACTTGCCCACAGTATAGCTTCGTTAGTACTCTCTCGCTCGCTTCCCAGTCCATACCAGCAATTTTTTTTCCTGATTGAACTTCTCTGCCTTTCTCTTGTCCTGTTTCTTTCAATCTGGGTTTTCTAAGTTAAGGTGGTCCCCGGTACTGAAAACTGGATTTTACGTACAAAATATCGATGTTTTACTTTTGAGCTTATTTTATTAAATAATCATCGAGGAATCGATTGAGCAAGGTTTTATAACATAAAAAAATGCATTTGATGTATCAAAAAGCATATTTTCTGTACCCACCCCCAGCTATGATTTGCAAATTTGTGCCGAAAATGCAAGATTTGTTGCTCAATTATACCTTAATTACGCTAACCAAATCGTGGACTATCTGGTATCGATACACAGGGAATTTCATTGTCTGCCGTAATATCGCAAATTCGAAACTATTTTTTCTCATAGCTCTGTGTATTGTGTGTTTGAAAATTTCCGTAATTTTACGCTAACCTCCTTATAAGGAGTGGTCACGTGATGACCCCATGCCCTCATTACCGACCCATTCAAGACGCAAAAGTAAACATCTGTTTTGATTGGTCATAACAACATTTTGGCTGTGTGCACAAATGTGGAAGTAACAGCAGCCATTTCCGCCTGTACACAAAAACAATTGTTCGCTTTCGTGAAATAATTTTCTCTTGTTTAAATTTCAGTGAATTGTGTTCTTTTACTTCAAAATGGGAAGAATAGGTAAGAGATCAAAGCAAATATCTGCTGCCAGGTCGCGTCGACAGTGTGTAATTTCTAGCAGTGTTACCACAGAAGGTAATACAGAATCAGCGGTGAATGATAGGCCTACACAAACAACGTGGCCCAAGTCGATCTGATATAAAAATTAACTTGAGCATGAGCAAGAATGCTGCATCTCATAATACTGTCTGCGCTCAGCCTAAACCTACGTATAAAACCATTGTGGACATTTCTTTCTTCAACAACCTTCTTAAAAATGAGTGTTGCAATTTGTGTAAGCAAAGCACATTGCAAACAAGAACTGACAACACCAAGTCTAAGGGTTTCTCTCTCTTCCTGGAAGTTGTGTGTCACACATGTGAAAAAGCAATTTCTAGAACGTACACATCCGAGAGGGAACCAGAAGGCCGTGGCCCTCGTGGACATGCAATCAACAAATCTGCTGTTCTTGGTGCCCTCATGTCTGGAATGGGCCCATATACATTCAATCTCTTCTGTGAGAACCTAGACCTCCCTGGCCTGCACCAGAAAACATTTCATAAATATGCAGATCAAATTTTTGATCATTTGGATACCATGCACTCTACAGTATTTCAACGTTCCGTCAGCATCGTCCGAGCTGAACACGCTAAGAGTCAGCATCGTACCATTAATAAAAAAGAAGTCATTGACATCGCTGTCAGCTTTGATGCAACATGGCTAACTAGAGGTCATAAGTCACTTATAGGTGTTGGCAGTGTTATCGACATCTTGACTAGCATGGTCATCGATTCGCATGTTATGTCTTCCTTCTGTCACACCTGTGAGAATACTGGACAGTGGCAACTGAAAAATCAACCTGACAAATTTGAAAAATGGAAAGCAGAGCATCAGAAGGACTGCTGCCGTAATTACGAAGGGTCAGCCGGAATGATGGAGGTAAAAGCCTGTGAAGTTCTCTTTCTTCGTTCAGTGGCAAATCACAAGCTATGCTACACTGTTTTTCTATCAGATGGCGATTCCAAGGCCTACAACAGACTCTGCGACATCAAACCGTATGGACCAGAAGTTGACATAACCAAAGAAGAGTGCGTCAACCATGTTGCAAAGCGATTAGGCACTGCACTGAGGACACTGATTACTGACTGCAGGAAACAAAAAGTCACCCTTGGGGGAAATGGCCGTGGTCGTCTAACCCAAAATGCAATACGAAAATTGTGTATTTACTACACCAGGGCCATCCGCAAGCATAGTACGGCCCCAGAGATGAAACAAGCCATCATGGCTTCTCTCTACCATGGGTATTCGACAAACGACAAAATAATTTGTGTCCGCCAGGCAAAGACTCCTGGGGCTTCTATCAGGCTTCCATTGCTAAAGGAGAAGCTGCTGGACCACACGAGACCAAGGTTCACACTCCGCTAGACTACAACCTGCTCCATAAGCACTTAGCCCCTATTTATGAGCGTCTTACTGATCAGCATTTGCTGAAGCGGTGTCAGCTAGGTGCAACACAAAATGCAAATGAAAGCCTACACAATGTTATATGGAGTCGTCGCAGCAAGAGGAAATTTGTGTCATTAAAAAAAGCCAAATTCTGTGTCCTTGTGGCCGTTGGAGAGTTCAACTTTGGTCCATCAGCCAGTGCAGAAATAAAAAGGCTGTGTGGTCAAGCATCTGGAACAAACTCAATACGCCTTGGACAGGTGCGACTGAGGAAACGTCTGGCCAACAGCCAGAAACATGAGGCTGACAAACTTGTAAAAAGAAGAAAAATTAGGCAAGAGGCAAGACAAAGGCGAGAGGTGGAGCTGCAGGAAGCTGAAGGAGGTGCAGCATATAGTCCTGGAGGATTTTAAAAAATATTAAGCCCCCCCAGAATGGAGTATATTGGACAAGACAAGGCACTCGGTGAGTAAAATGCATTCTTCTTAAAATTAACATTTTATTAACCAAAAATTTTATTACTAACAAACTATCTAATAGATCAATCTAAATTTGGCATGCATGTAGTACACATATATACCTTTAAATTGTCACATGCTTTTTTTTTATATTTTGGTAATTTGCTTTGATATATTTTTTAAAATATTTTTTTATCATTTTTTTCATACAAATAAAGTGTATATTTTTTTTAAATCATTAAAAATAGAATTTTAAAGGAAGCTGAAGGAGGTGCAGCATATAGTGATGGACAATTTTAAACACATTCAGCTCCCCAGAATGGAGTATATTGGACAAGACAAGTCATTCGGTGACTAAAATGTATTTTTCTCAAAACTAACATTTTATTAACAAAAAATGTTATTTTTTACAAACTATCTAATAGATCAGTCTGAAATTTGGCATGTATGTAGGACACATATATATCTTTAAATTGAAAGGGGCTTTTTTTGATATTTTGGTAATCTGCTTTGATATATGTTTTTAAATATTTTTTTTTCATAGTTTTTCATACAAATATAGTGTTTTCTTTTTTAAATCATTAAAAATAGAATTTTAAACTTATCAAAAAAAGCCCCTGACAAATTGTTTTAATTGTCCGTCACAACATGTGTGTGCAATTTGGTAAAGTTTGGTCAATGGGAAACATAAGTTTTTAGCTCTCGAAAAGTGATGAAAATCCAATATGGCGGATGTTTTTTTTTGGTTACCATGGTAACCACATTTTTTTTTTTTACAAAATAAACTGTAGAATTTGGTTCATGGACATACATTGTGTCTATTGAGCACATAAAAAGTTTGAAAATGTTATTAGAACAAAAGTTAGTTTTCACTGTAGGGGAACCCCTTAAGCGATAATCAAATGTAGTTCCTAGGTAGTTTTGGTTTTCCTCCAGATGTAGATTTTCCCATAGCACTAATTTGGAGCTTTGTGGTTTCTTTGAGAGGGAAACCATTGTGTATGTTGGTTTCTCTTTATTTACCTTCACTAGCCATGCTTTGGCGCACTCCTCCAATGATGTCAGGGCTTGCTGTATCAGAAAGCTTGCCGTAGGGATTTATTCTTCAGAGATCTACAGGGCTCGGTCGCCTGCAAAGGCTGCATTGTGAGTTCTTCAATGAATATTCTCTGATATATTATTTATGCACGCAAGGAACAGCGTGGGCGACAGGACTCCCCGTGGGAAATACCCTGCTTCAATAGCATCTTCCTACTGGTCTGTCCTTGTAGTTGTACTCTGGCAGTTTTATTCTCAAGGTAATGCCTGATCCAATTGTACATTCTCCCTCAAACTTCACTTCTTTGCAGCTTGACTTTTAGTCCCTATTTCCAAACTTTGTCAAATGGTTTTTCTAAATCACCCAGACGACCAGCTTGTGCTTTTTCTCTTGGAAGGTGTCCTCATTTGTCTGAGCTATATATGTCATATGGTCTTCAGTAGATCTGTGTGTCCTGAATCCTGCTTGCTGTGGAGCTAAGAGATGGTTTTCTTCCAGATTCCACATTAGTCGGGTATTAATTATGCGCTCCATCAATTTTTCAACGCAGCTAAGTAGACTGATAGGTCTGTAGCCATTTGGTTCTGTCTGAACTTAGTCTTTCTTAGGTATTGGAATCAGTATGGCGTCTTTCCATGTCTATGGTACTATTCCTCTTTACCAGCTGCAGTTTAGGATGGCCAGAAGGTTCTATTTTGCCTTTGTGCCTAGGCCTGTTAACATTCCATTTGTTATTCCATCTTTTCCAAGTGACTTTTTTTAAGCGCCCTCGTTGCCTTTTTTTTTATTTCTTCCATTGTTAACTTTGCCATCATGTTGTCTTCTGGTGCAAGCTTTTTGTTGTCAAGACTCTTTTGTTCATCAATGATGGCCTTTTTTCTGTCTATCGGATCATCTATGTGATTAGCACTGGCATAGTGGGATCAATGTGAGTCCATTAATACGGGGCTAATAAAAGGTAACAGCAAGGCAGCTTTTGACACATTAAGAAGACTATCAAAACCCCAACAGCCCAGGGTAACTGTTATAGAAGATAGCAATAGGGCTCTGCTCAATGAAAAAACAGCTGTAATGAGAAGGTGGACAGAATATTGTAAAGAATTATGTAACTGTAAACTCGACACTGACTACAGCATATTAAACAACATTAAGTGTGAAAACAGGGAACTCGGAAGAGCAGCAATATTACGGGAAGAAGTGGAAAAGGCTATATGTTCGATGAAAGGAGGGACGTCACCAAGTGTGGATAATATCCCAGCAGAGCTCTTGAAATATGGAGGACCAGATATAGTAAAAATCATGACAACAATTTGCCAGAAGATATGGAGTATTAAAAAATGGCCAAAAGAGTGGACGCAGTCATTAGTAATACCGCTTCCAAAGAAAGGAAATCTAAAAATGTGCAAGAATTACAGAACCATTAGCCTTATTAGTCATCCAAGTAAAGTGATGTTAAGGATACTTTTGAACAGAATAAAACAGAAATCTGAAGAAATCTTGTCAGAGGAACAGGCTGGCTTTAGACCAAAAAGAAGTACCTCAGAACAAATCTTTAATATTAGATTACTGATCGAAAAACATCTCCAGCATCAACACGATTTATACCATAACTTCATCGATTTCACAAAAACCTTCGATCGAGTCGCATGAAGGCTTATGGCAAATAATGAGAACATTCAATTTTGATACCAACATCATAGATATCGTTGAAGCACTATACAAGGACGCAAGCAGTGCTGTTTTTGCAAGCAATGACATTGGAGAATTTTTCAAAACAACTGTAGGAGTTCGTCAGGGATGTATCCTGTCCCCAGCGCTCTTTAATATATATCTAGAACATATTATGCAGGAGGCTCTCTACGATTATAAAACAACCATATCGATTGGAGGCCGACCTCTTTGCAATCTACGTTTTGCTGATGATATCGATCTTATAGCTGGAACAGAATCAGAACTTCAAGACCTTACCTCTAGACTGGGGAAAGTAACAAGAACGTATGGGATGGAAATTAATATAGAAAAAAAGCAAGATATTGGTGAATAATAATAATAATAATAAATTCTTTAAGCGCCAAACACGGCGCATAAGGCAGAAACCAGTGCTCTCCAGGTTGTTCGTTGTGACGCCACTCCTCTTGGCTCTTGCACATTATTTAGGCCCAACGTTCTTCCTTCTCTTATTATTGTTCTTCTGAGTGTTTCTTTTGGTCTTCCTTTTTTCCGCTTACCCTCAGGAACCCAAGTGAGCGCCTGTAGTGGTATTCTGTTGTTTTGCATTCGTAGGACATGACCGATATATGACCATCGTCTTTTCCTTATATAGTCGGAGACATATTTCTGCCTAGAGTCTTCTCTTATTTGTCGATTAGTCTTGAATTCTTTCCAATAGCCATAAGAAACATGTTCCGACCAACATTACGTTAAATGGGCAAACGTTAGAAGAAGATAACACCTTTAAATATCTGGGGTCCACTATATGTAGTGATGGAAGATCAAGTAAAGAAATCAAGACAAGACTTGAAATGGCCTCAGCTGCCATGACAAGGCTGAATGTGATCTGGAAAAGTAACATCAGTTTTCATGTGAAGATCACATTATACAAATCACTTGTATTATCTATTCTCTTGTATGGGTGTGATGGCTGGACACTCACTGCAGATACGGAGCGAAGGATTCAGGTTTTCGAGTATAAATGTTATAGAAGAATTTTTCGCATATGCTATAAAGAGCACAAAACAAATGTCTATGTTAAAGAGAAAATAAACACCTATGCAGGCCACCAAGAACCACTTTTTTCAGTAGTGAAACGTCGAAAGCTTGCCTGGTTTGGGCATGTAACTCGTCATGACTCCCTTCCGAAAACGATCCTCCAGGGAACAGTCGAAGGTAAACGGAGAAGAGGAAGGCAAAGAAAATCCTGAGCTGATAACATCAAAGAATGGGCAGGACACGGTTTTTCCACACTTGTACGCATTGCTGAGGATAGAGAGCAGTGGAGGACCCTGTCTGCTGATGCTTCCACCATTGCACCCCTGCGACCCATGACGGGTTACGGGTTGAGATGAGATGATGAGTGTTCCTTGAGTGCATTTGTAGCTTTTTTTCTGAGATCGTATTTTTACCCTGATTGTGATGTTATTTTTATAGGGTTCTTCATTGTTCAAAGCTCTAACTATTTCCACAGTTTGTTCTCTTCTTTATCTAGGTTGAGATTTTTAGTTGTTTGCTTCCAGCAGTCTCTTGTTTGATTTAATGTTCTTTTGTACGTTGCAGTGGTGGCTTTGAGCAGGATGTTTGATTCAGTTCTTTGTTCTGTCTCTGCTGCATTATAGCTTCTGTTATTTCATCTTCAAGTTTTTGCAGTTCTTCAGTCCAGTATAGTTTGTAGTTTTTTCGTGCCCCTCTGGGAATGGTCTCGATGGTTGCTTGAAGTATTGCTCTATTAAGGCTTTTAACCATAATTTTGATACTGTTGTTGATTGTCTCGTAAAACCTGTCTGTCATCACAGCAAAACTGTCTCAGTTAGCTCTTTTGTAATTTCACCGGGGCAATGTTTTTACTTCCTGTGGAACAAACTTCATATTTACTACGAGCTTTATTGGTCTGTGGTCACTTTCTGCTAGCTGGTCAAGTACCTGTCGGTCAATTGTGTGAAGGCTGTCCCTTTTGGCGAAAGCTATGTCTGGAGTGGAAGTGATGTGTCAACATCTGGAGTAGAATCTGGGTTTATCATCTTGCCCATTGATAAGGTGAAGATTTGTATCTATCTCCCACTCCCAGTGCTTAGATTCCTCTCCTCTACTATCTGTACCTTTGAATGCCCATCTTTCTGAGTGGCTGTTGAAGTCACCGACTACTATGCAGTTCGATTCCATAAATTAGATAATCTGTCTCAGTCTCATAAAGTTGATGATATTTCTCAGTATCATACATTTGATGACCTGTCTCAGTAGTATCACGTAACAGGACAATATAAAATTATATCACTATACATTACAGTACCAGATTATATCACTATACATCGTTGTGTTAGATTATACCACTAGACATCGTTGTGTTAGATTATACCACTAGACATCGTTGTGTTAGATTATACCACTAGACATCCCAGTGCCAGGAAATATCATTAGATATCACAGTGCCAGGAAATATCATTAGATATCACAGTGCCAGGAAATATCATTAGATATCACGGTGCAAGGTTATGTCATTACAGAGCGCTGCAAGATTATTTCACTTAAAAGGGCAATATGAACTTACATTCTTAGACATCGCAGTGCAAGATGATGTCACTAGACATCGCAGTGCAAGATGATGTCACTAGACATCGCAGTGCAAGATGATGTCACTAGAGATCGCAGTGCAAGATGATGTCACTAGACATCGCGGTGGTACATTATGTCACTAGACATCGCAGCGCCAGATTATTTCACTAGACCACGTTCTCCTATGAAGAGTGCAACATCGATGATGCGCTTTAAAAGGTTGTACCATTTCACAGCTGTAGTTTTGATTGACGTTTCTAAGGTGATGTCACCTCCCGTCCCAGACAGCAGGCGCCATTCTAGTTCTCGCCAAGTTAGGTAACATTCTCTGTGACTATTGCCTTTTTCATGATTTGGTATCATGTAGGAACGTTTCCGCCACTTCCCATTAGAGTCCCAGCCTTCAGCAGATACCAGTGCAGACTTAGACGCAGAAGTGCTAGTCTTGACTGTCTTGTGCCAAAATAATCGACCGACATAGAAAGCAATATAAAGCTTGTTTCTGCTGACTCCAGACAAGCCAATCTCTTACATGTAGTTCTCCATTAGTGCTTTGAAATTGCAATATGCTTTCTGGGCAAACTTGATTGCAGGTGTCTTTTGGGAATGTTTTAGGCAGAGGGATGTGATCATTCGTAACATACTTTTCTATTTCCTTTTAAGATGGAAACTCGGTTGTGATACATCCAATGTCAAGGCCTACATTATGACTACTCCTCTCACTTTCCAAATTCACTTCCACGTGCCTCTGTATATCTGTTTCTTTCTGTTTTCCATTTTCATTTTCTGCATCTGCCCCTTCACCAAAATACCGTGCATGATTACCAACATTAACTGTTTCCTTGTTTGGGGATGAGGTGTCCAACATTGTCTTCTTGCTTTAGTTCTATAGGTGAGTTCAATGAAAACATGTTTGAAGCCGCAATTAATCCAAATTTAAAGATCGTTTGTTTACCCCTTTTTTTCATTTTCATCTCGTTCTTTCTTGTCTTTTCTTTTCTGGGCTCCTGATTTATGAGCATACATTTTGGAGACATGATTTATAATTTATACTTTTATATCTGAAAAGAAGGGAAAAAGACAATAAGACAAAAAATAGTATACACTAATAATTTAGTAGTAGTAGTAGTAGAAGTAGTGGTAGCAGTGGTAGTAGACTAGTAGTAATAGTAGTGTTATGATTAAAATTCATAACATTTATGTCGATATAATAGGCAGCTCAACAGGGCTCCTTTTTTGTTTATTTTATACGGAGTCACTTATTAATAAAGGAAGTGACGTCATGCCGAGATGGTTGACTGGCAGACGTGAACAAATTTGAAGCAGAAGTGTGGTGATCGTCCGCAACAGAGATGCGGCTTGTGTTTGGAAGTGTGCGGACGTATGTGTTTTGAGCTCCTGCAGTATTCTGTGTATCTTTCCTGAATTATTCCATCACCAGGACATCAATATTCTTGGCTGAGGTGTGCCTGGCTTATTCTAGTAAGGAAATGTTGTGCTTATTCATAAAGATATCCAAAGTATGATATTAAACAAAGTTTGAATGATTGCCAATGACCAGCATTTGATAGGGAACGGACTGGACTAAATCGTACTACTGCATTTGCCTTTGGGCTTACATATCTATTACCATGGAGCTGTTTGTCAAAAAGAAAAACTGTATGTTTGTAAAATTGTGAAGGAGGTGTTGGTCAGCTCAGTGCAGTTATGCTGATTTCGTTTTGTATGACTGCCCCTAGAGTCTACTTTGGCCACGGAGAATATCTCCTGAATAATTATAATTAACATTACGACACGTATCATCTTTATGTCATCATAACCACCATTGGTGTTCTCTTCTGCGCTATTGGTTTTCATTTCTGATGATGGGGGCCAAAAGCCGGGATCATGAACATATTGTGTGGAACTGAATCCAGTATTTTCAAATGATTTTTCAAGAAATGTTTCAAGTCGGTGCACTAAATTTTTTCAAGTGCAGAAAATGTTTCAAGATGGCGGTGCTAATCGGCGCAAATGTGTGAATACTGGTTCGAACCTAGTCGCTGCATATCTGTTGAATCGTGTTTCCCTGAGGCAGAAGCTGGACCCAGGAGGATTTTTTTCATAAAACAGATAAGTGAATATCTTGATTCATACAGTTTGAGTCTTGAAGAATCTCATTTGACAGGGTTCTATTTTATTATATGTTTCATGTATATTTGTATCTACATGATTGTCTGATAGGTTGATTGGTTGGCGAGGGAACCATTAATTCACAATACCAATCCTATGGTCGTGAATTCTAGGTTGCTCGGTAGGGTTTGGTGCATGGTTTTCTCAGATAGTGGGGCCGGCATTACAAAGCTGTGTGTTTACTGCTACTACTGAGATTAGCATTACCATTTCTGTTAGCAGTTTTGCCCTGTTTATTTGTAAATTTGTATTTGTTGTCAGGTTTATTGTAGTTTATTTGGTTTATTCTTCATTATTGTTTGTGAGATTTGTGCACCTTATCATGCTATCATTCATTTATTAGATGTATTATATGTTGTGAAATTGTGCTTGTAGGGTCATAAGTGTGGTAGAGCCAATTTATTTTCATTTTGCAACAGTTTATACATCTCTGCCTTGGTTTATTCATTAGTATTTTCTTGGGTTGGCTCTTTCTACTGTTCTCCTGTAATCTTGTTTGTACTTCTAATTTTTGTTTCTCCTAATATACCATCTATAGTTTAATGCAGTTGATTGATATTGAGTGGTGAAAAAATTGTTGCTGTTATTGCTCACATATTAAACATATATATTGATTATAGTATTATGGACAATTTGGAATCACAATAATAGTGAATTATGGCTACCCTGGAATATTTTACCAAGCTTGGTAAAGATTTTGGTATGGAGGGTGAGGCTTTAAAAACCTTTGCATTCACTGAACATGCAAAGGAAAGAAAGAGGTTAGAAGACGTGGCAAGAGATCAGAGACTCTTGGCTAGGGAGAAGAGAGATGAAGAATTGGTTGAGAAGAAGAGAGAAGAATAATTAGCTGAGAAGAAAAGACAAGAAGAATTAGCACTTGAGGATACAAAATTGGCACATGCATATGCTCAAGAAATGGCAGAAATTGAGTTAGAAAAATTAGAATTTCAACATCAACAGGTTAATCCACCAGGTGAAGAGGCTGGAAAGAAAAATCATGCCTCTACTTTTATTTGCCCAAATTTAATCCCAATATTGACGATATTTCATGCGTTTTAAGTAGATATGAAACATGTTGCCATGAGTTTAAGATTGATAGAGCTACATGGCCCAGCAGGTTAATGAGTTTATTAGTTGGTGAGGCTTTTACTGCAGTCTGCACCATGGATGATCATACTAGAAATTATTATGATGCTGTGAAGGCTTTATTGCTTAAAAAAAGTATCATCTGGAGGAAAATGGTTACAGATTGAAACTGAAATCATTGTTGCCTGATTCATCCAAGGATTTTGCTGAATTTATTTCATCAATTAATCTTTGCTTTTCTAGATGGGTTGATTTGTCAAAAATTTGTAAACTTTTGATGGGCTGACTTAATTTTAAGAGATAAAGTGCTGTCTTCAGTCAGTGGTGACTTTTTGTCCTTTTTGCAGGAGAGAAAGCCTGAAACGTTGGCTGCTGTAGAAAATCTTGGACGACAATACCAAATTGCACATCCTGGAAGAAATATGGGCAGGATTATTATAAAAGATCTATTGCCAGTTGCATCAGCTAGAACCATGATGTCCAATGTACCCAGACAAAGATAAAAAAGCATGAACAGACATTTTCGATTAAATGGAGATAATAATACTGGATCTTTTAGAGGGAGGTATAATTCTAACAATAGGTCACAACAAAGGAATTTTCATTCATATGATGATGGATATGTATCTCAACAATCATCTTTCAGACCTAGCAGGGATTGGAACAGAGGTGGATATAATTTCCTTTCAAACAGAGGCCAAAGGTCGTTCTATGGAAACAATGTAAATAATTACAACATAAGTTCTCAACAGAACAATAACTTTCGACGTTCTAGGAATCCTGAACATTCCAATGCAGTTGTGCATCAAAATGATAATAATACAGTCCAAAACAACAATGTTGCTGCTCATGCAAATGCATGTAGTGTGGACTTGTCAAATAGTACTAATTGTTCTGAATGTAATTCTTTGTTTCAGCTACAGGGAGTTCCTAGGCTCTTGTGTGGACATCCTTTGCCAGTCATGTCCTCTTATGATGGTACAGGTTCACTAGTGTTTAATAGGGGTTTTGTAAACAACCAACTTGTTTCAGTGCTCAGGGACACAGGGTGCACTACTGTTGGAGTGCGAAGGTCATTAGTGGACCAATCTGATTACACAGGCAGAGAAGTCAAGTGCATTACATTCGGGGGCACAGTTAAATATTTTCCAACTGCTGAAGTATTCTTAGATACCCCTTATTTTACTGAAAGGACTCTCGTGCCTGTTGGACAAACCAATTGCTGGAATAACCCTGGGGAATATCCTTGGTCTTCATGAATGCACCAATGATGATATTTTAAAATGGGAACAGCATCATTTGCTTATGGCAAATGCTGTCACTACTACAGCTCAGTCTCGTGCAAAGTTGCATGAACAGGTCCAGATTGAGGAGATGACTGATGCGGTGATGAATGATGAGAGCGTGACGGATGAGATGTCTGATAAGGAGGGGACAGATGAGGATGATTTACATGTTGAACTTATTGACAAAGAATCATTCATACAGATGCAAAATTAAGATGATTTATTTTTTAAAAGTTTCACGTTGCCAGGTCTGATGATGTGGTAAAGGTAAAGGTAAAGGAACCCGTTACACGCCCATTGAGGCATATTGGGAATATGGTGTTAGGCCCATATTATCTTGACCGTCGGCACACGAGGGGTGATGTGGTCGGCATCACGCCGGCCGCCTTAACCTTCCCAGAGTAGCTCTGGTACCCATTTGGGGCTGGGTCGACCCAGGAGCCGTTTGTGGTCTAAAAATTTTTCCGCCTCATCTGGGGATCGAACCATAGACCACTGCGCTAGGAAGCCAGTGCACTAACCACTATGCTACCGCGGCTCCTGATGATGTGGTACTTAATGATAATTCTTTACACTGGTATACGATCAAGAATGGGATTTTGATTCGGAATTTCCAAGATTCCACATAAGTAAAAACAAAATTATGGTACCTACTAGTTTCCGCCCATTTGTTTTACGGCATGCTCATGATGTTAATTGTGCAGGACATTTATGGATTGCCAGGACAAAACAGAGAGTTTTGTCTCATTTCTTTTGGCCTGGGGTGACAAGATATGTGAAAATCTTTTGTCGCTCGAGCAAAACTTGACAAGATGTGGCAGCTAAATGCCCCAAGCATAATGCGCCTATCCAGGCGTCAGACATATCTTTGCGTCCATTCGCAAAAATGGCAATCGACCTTATAGGTCCACTACCAGTCACGTCAGCTAGAAGTCATCGATATGTGCTAACATGCATTGATATGTGCTCTCCTGGCCAGAGGATATTCCACTGAAAACAATATTCACTACAGATGTTGCTGACGAGCTATTTTTAATTTTCAGTCGATTGGATTTTCCCGAAAACATATTATCAACTCGGGGAGCTCAGTTTATTTCTGATGTTATGACTCAGGTTATGTGAGAGTTTGAGATAGATATCTAAGTTGTATATATCACCCAATTGCAAACGGGAAAATTGAGAGGCTCAACCGCTGTCAAATAAGTGCTAGGCAAAGTAACTGCGAAATATCCGTCAGGATTGGGATAGAGTACTCCCAACGGTATTGTTCGCATATCGGGAAATACCTAACGAACATACTGGATTTGCGCCGTTTGAATTAGTCTTCGGTGCCAAGCCAAGAGGACCTATGTCCATTCTAAAACAGTTATTGGTTAGAGATGACATGCCTGAGGATGTTCAAGCCTCATACCATTACGTGACTAACTTGAGAAACAAAATTATCGACACATGCCAGATAGCTGTAAAAGCATAAGGAAAAGCTAAACTTAAAGCAAGATTGTTTGTTAATCAAAACAGAAAACTGCGCCAATCATGACCGAGTGATGAGGCCTATGTATTGTTACCCAATAAGGACAATAAATTACTTGTATCTTGGAGAGGACAATATACTATTCTTGAAAGATTGTCAGATGTTGACTAAATTATATCTATTAAAGGAAAGGAAAAACCTTTCACATCAACATGCTGCAACAATTTCACTCTCGTCCTCCACATCTTAAACCAGTCTTTGAGGCTATCGACGAGCCTATTGATCGTCGCTCTTCCTTAGCTGTCATACAGGAAGTGTTGTCTGAATTACCTAATATTTCTGAGCTTCTTTTATCTCTACCTACTTTACCACTTTCTTCTACTGAGAATTGGAGGGATATTTCTATTTCGCGAACTCTTGCTCCCTATCAGAAAGATCAGATTTCTTTATTACTACAATCTTTTCCTGGCGTGCTCATGGATATTCCTGCGCGTACAAATATAATTGAACATGATATTCTCCTTACTGATTTCAGACCAATTAAACTTAAACCTTATCCTATCCCTGTGAAATTTTTAATCACAAGTACAAAAAGAAATAGATGAAATAATAAAGTTAAACATAATTTCTCCTTCTCAATGTCCATATAGTATTTCTATGGTCTTGATTAGGAAGAAAGACAAATCCAAACGGATTTGCATTGATTTCAGGCGTTTAAATGCTTTGACAATCTCGGATGCGGAGCCTCTACCTGTGTTGGATTCTCTATTGGATAGACTATCTACAGGTACTTTTTTCAGTAAATTTGATTTATCTAAAGGTTATTGGCAAGTCCCCTTGTCGGACAGAGCAAAACCTTATTCTGCTTTCGCTACGCCTTTGGGATTGTTCCAATTTAATTTTATGTCTTTTGGTCTCGTTAACGCTCCTGTGACTTTTGTTCGTATGATGCGAAGAATTTTCTCTAGTCGTGATGACATAATTTACCTATATTGATGATATTTGCCTTTTCCATCAATCGATGGGAAGAACATGTTCTTGGAATTGAGTCTTTATTGACTACTCTTCGTCTCCATCATCTTACAGCTAGACCTTCGAAAACTAAAATAGGATTCACTGAAATTTCTTTTCTTGGTCATAAAGTAGGAGGCGGTTTTCTTAAGCATGAGGATTCCACTATCTCTAGGATCTTGAATCTAGAAATTCCTAAGAAAAAAAACAGGTTCGCAGTCTTTTAGGTTTTGTAGGATTCTATGGAAAATTCTTGCCATGAACATTGTTATTTAACGTGAACTTATAAAGGAACTTATACGATAATATAGCAGAGGATCATGGACAGGAACTTTGTGTTCGATTATAAATATTTTCTCTGGACTTTAGTTGGTTATTATTCCACTAGTACAGATAATAATATAACATTGTGACTTTAAATACAGTGCTTTAATTAGCTGTTGATTAATTTTAATTCGCGGGATGAGATTCTGTCTTTGACACAAGGCATTAATAGACTAACACTAATTATTGATTGAACATTTTAATGGTTCTCAGAACTATTGGCAATTTGTACTATACTGATTGGACACACAACTTCGTCATGTTCAAAATAACATTTTTTTTAATTGAGACTACAACATACTTTTTGTGACAAGTACTTAAGATGTACACATGACTTTAAGGGGGAACACCCACCCAGAAATGGGTTATCTTTTTCAAAAATTAACGGAAAAAAAACTAACAAACTTGTTGACATAAAATTTGGCCACATGTTACAAGAGATATTATATTTTATGATGAACAAAGTTTACTTTATAAATTTTAATGTTTTATGTGAAAATAATTAATTAACATGAAGTGATGAAAAAAAAAAGAAAGGAAAACCCCCAGTGCACCTGGGAATGAATTTCACTCACATAAAAGGTGCAAAGAATGCCAAACCAACAGATGATGTGCATAACATCCCTACCTATGGCGTGAACCACCCAAAAATGTCTACCCCAAAGAGTTTTGTAGATATGGCTCTTGCAATATGACCCTTTTAAATAGCACAAATTTAGAACTTTGTATAGCAATATCTCTGTTTCTATACCATGTAAGAAAAAAGTGGAGGTTCATGCCATAAAGGATAACATGGGCTATAAGTGTGCAAAATTTGAAGGCTATAGCTTTAAAATTGTAGAAAATATCACCGGAACTGTGAATCGCAAGCCCTGTTTTCGTTAAAGTTTAGTTTTTAAAATGTTAAAACACTTATCTGATTCTCTTTGAACATTGATAACTCATAAACTATTACAGATAATCACATAATTCAAAAAGAATATCAAAGTAAAAAGGCTTATAAATATTTAAAACACAATTATTATATGAAAATCAAAAATAACCTTTTTTGTCTTTTTCTGGGTGTATATGCCCCCTTAATCTTTTCGCGTATGATGTTGCATTCATTCACTTTACTAATGGGATTTTCAGCCTAATTTCATCGATTTACGCTGTTATAAATTTGTATATTATATAATGCTTTGCATTATTGCTGTTGATCAATAAGTTAATTAATTGACAACTGATAATTGACTTAACTGGTAGGTGTTATTGGACGGTGTGAGGTGTGTGAGTGCATGTATTGCTACCATCATTCTTTAATATGTTGGGTACTATTAGTTATGGCAACTTCACATTGCTGTTAACAAGGAATTTGTCCGAAGTAGACATTGGCTATGGTATTAACAACCATGGACCACACTTTTAGTGTTAAATTGCCTACCCTATGGCAGAAACCTGGGTGCTATGCTAGTTCTTACTTACAGTGAAATTTGATGTTACCATATTTCACTCTGGTTATGTTATACTCACACCACGTGAATAATGACAACTATGTTTCCATTATTTTAGCGCGGGGGGGGGGGGGGGGGTGTTATGATTAAAATTTATAACATTTATTAAAAATTCATAGCATTCCCTCGAAAGGAATCAGTCTAATCCAATCTTTTCCCACAAGTAAGAAAAGGAAGAATTTAAACTCGCCACCCGTCCCGCCTTGAACTCACAAATATAACATTAAACACAGCAGACTTAACAACAACTACACTTAACAATGACGTGTTGAGAGCTATCTCCTTCACTAGCCACTAACTAAATCACACCAATCAAAATAAACTAAATCAGATATCAGCAATAATATCACTATAACATTTCCAAGATTTATTATGTATATAATAATAAAAATTTAACGTAATAGGAACTTAGAGTGAAAGATCAAAATGATAAGGGTGGATTTGAGCTGAAGTGGTAACTTGCCACCCTTATCGACACCTGGTATTAAAGTGTAAGATGTAGGTGTCTTCTCTGATTTAGGATGTTGCTGTGTATGTGGTAGTGGAACAGTTCACAGGGTTATCACACAGGCAACATGACGTGTAGAGTCATAGAAAGGGTAACTTCGTTGTATAAGTTTCTTCCATTTATTGCACGCCACAAAACAGTCATGATACTTATGACATCAACATAGTTAACGAGTTCAGCAAGATGATATGGCACATTGAAAACAATTTCTGTAGTCAGCAATGACAGCTGTTGTATATATGCGTCATAAGACATCACAGTTCAATAGATTCAGAAATTCATAAATCATAGAGTTCTAGTTCGTGAAGCTGTATAAATAATAATAATTTCTATAACTTCTGCAACAGTGTCAGCTACAGATCTTCAATGTTCATAAACAATAATAAATGCTCCCATTCTGATGCTAGCAGATCAGTTGTATACAATAAGTCCGTTCACTGTCTGCACGTGAATAGCATACATGGGCTACAGGTCAGCTCGACCTTTATAATGTTCCTAAGTCTAACCATCTGACTTGGACGTGATCTCTGATATAACGAATCCTGGAACACAGACAATAGTCTTGTTGGTCTAGAGCGACCCATATATATTTAACTAGTTCAGGTATACAGATACCGGTGACTTAATCCTAGTCAAAGTACCTCTCCATTTTTAATCACACAGGCGAGCAAATAGGCGACAAAATGACGAACCTCTAGATGATAGCATAAAGTTCGATACAAGAGGAATTACCTTATTTCGGAAAATCAACCATGAACATATGCCTCCAGGCAGGCGTGAATAATACTGGGAAATAGTCTAGTTAGCTAACTAACTCACAACGACAATGTATTTCCCTCAGAGAATCACAAGACGCAGGTCGCGTCTGCTCGCTTCTTAAACCATTTCTCAACTGCCGAACTGGGCGGAACACACAGAACGAACTCCCAGCTTTTGACATGCGCAGAACGACAATCTCTGAGTTGCCGTTCACAATAAGACGATTCTAAGAACATTCGAGATAAAAGTCTTACACAGTCGCGCCTTTTATGGTCATGAAAAGAAGCGTTAAGAAAGGTTTCAGACATCTACCATAGTTGACTGGTACTACCAAATAAGGAGATGTGGTCACGCTTCGTTCAAGAAATTATAGACCGAACGTGTCTCTATACAAGAGAAGGCAAACTCCTAAAAAATTGTAGTTTCGATAACTCGGATTATGTCCCTTTGACCATAGAAAACATAATACACACTTCAGTCAAAAAAAATGATCATACATATGAAAAAATGTTTATACAAACGAAAAATAATAATGATCCGTGCGTAACATTACCGCACCCTCCCTGGAAAAAAAAAATGAAACATTTTTTTTTTTTTTAAATCCTGGAGCCGGAAAAAATCTAGGCTCCTAACGCACGTATGATGCGTGGATATATACCTAACAAATTAGCTCAACGCATGGAGCGACACTGAGATCATATCTCAGATCCTTAGAGAAAAAATTTATCTAAGTATACGCTGATATATTCCAGGAAGGTGCCACCAACACACGCCACAATGATGGCAACAACATAATGACAATCAAATTATTCTCATACCAATATATGAAATTAAATATATTATGTGTTATCATACAATGTGTTGCAAATAGCGGTGTAATTTACTAATATACCGCACTATATTATTACATTATATAAAGTAACAGTAATTAATAAGTAATACATGTGTTGATCTTCTTTGACATAAAACATTCAATAGAAGAAGATGTGGACATCATCCGCTCCCAATGTAGGACAGGACTTGATATCCTCAAAGTTCCACAATGGACATACACTCGCAGACTTCAATGATGTGCTGCGAAAATATCAATAACACAAATCTTAAAGACAACTGGTAAATTTCTTAATACAATCCTGAAAATAATTTATTTAAATGTGGCCGAGTGATCTTTTGGCCCGTATATCACTAACTAAGCCTTCTTAGATAATTACATGGTACAATGTTATAAATTTCCCTCAAAAAAAAAAAAGTGAGACAAAATCTACTAACATGTCATTATAACATTGGACTGTATATCAGGAAATATATATATATGACAGAAGAATCATGTGGAATCGTGTGGACATCTGGACAGAATGTCTGCCATTACATTATCCGAACCACGGATAGCTCGAACCGAGAAATGAAATGGTTGAAGAGCTATGGCATAACGAGTGGACCTCGAGCTCTTCAAGTTTTTGCTCTGAATAGCAGTAAGCGCTTTCTGGTCGGTTTCCACAATGAAATGTGCGCCTAGAAGAAATCTTTGTAACTTCAGAATAGACCATACCATAGCCAATAACTCACGGTCTAAAACCGAGTAATTCTTTTCTGCAGCGTTTAATTTCCTAGAGATATACATCACCGGATGCAAAGTATCAGAATACTCCTGCATTAGTGCTGCCCCAATCCCTGTTGACGAGGCGTCACTTCGAAGAACAAAAGTCTTCTCAATAGTAGGTAACTTAAGAATAGGTGGAGATGAAAATAGGGCTTTAACCTGGTCCAATGAGGATTGACATTCTTTAGACCAGCGGATCAGATTAGGCGACCCTTTCTTCAATAAAGTAGAAAGCGGTGCCATAATGGAGGACAGATTCGGAATGAATCGTCCGTAGAATTGAATCAAACCTAATAGACTCCTTACTTGTTTCTTCGTCTTAGGGACCGAAATGTTAAGTATTTTTGAAACATTGTGGTCCTCTGTCTTTAAAAGACCATGACCAACCCGATGACCTAGGAAAGAAATCTCGCTAAATCCTATAAAGGCTTTAGAGGGTTTTGCAGTCAAGTTATACTCGCGAAGAGTAGACAGTAATTCGTATAAACCCAAATAATGATCTTCCCAAGAATCACTGAATAGACAGATATCATCTAGGTATGCTATGACATCTGTACGATATGCGAGAATTCGCCGCATCATGCGTACGAATGTAGCAGGGGCGTTCATAAGACCAAAAGGCATGAAATTCCATTGGAATAAACCCCTAGGTGTAGAAAAAGCTGTAAAAGGTTTGGCACGTTCAGTTAGCGGGACTTGCCAATAACCTTTAGACAAATCTAGTTTGGTAAAGAATCTAGAATTAGAAAGTTTATTGAGTAGCTCTTCTAATGAAGGCATAGGTTCAGCATCGAACTTCGTAACTTGGTTCAATTTGCGATAATCTACGCAAATGCGAATGTTATTATCCTTCTTTCGAACAATAACCATAGACGAAGAGTATGCTGAAGTGGATGGTTCAATGATTTCCAAACGTATCATTTCATCCAACTCTTTTTCGACTTGAGACTGGAAATGGATAGGTATTGGATATGGTCTGACTCTGATAGGATTGTGATCAGTTAGCACAATGTCATGTTCTATGACATGTGTGTGTCCCGGGATGTCTGTAAGAACATCCTGAAATGTTTGCAACATCGAAGAAACTTGTCGATGTTCCTCAGCGGAAAGATTTGGAGAAACGGTCACGTTTTTCCAAGATTCCGTAGAATAAAGTGGGACCATAGAAAGAGGAAGATTGACATCAGAAAAAGTAGTTTCCTCATCCTGTATAACTGACAGAGATGAGTACTGACCATGAGTTGCTTGTGAATTGTCCGTAGCCTGGAAAATAGGCTGCAAATAGTCAGGTCTTTCATAAAATTCTGTGAGCATATTTATGTGGAAAGTTTTATGCTTTCCATCAATATCGACAACATAGTCGACATCAGAAATTTTGGAGACTATTGCATATGGACCTTTCCATGCAATTAGAAGTCTGTTCTCCCTTGAAGGAAGTAGAACGAGAGCTTTGTCACCTGGACAAAGTTGTCGTAGACATCTCTTCTTATTTGCAAACTGCCTTGCCTTTTCTTTAGCAAATTCTGAAGACGAAGTTGCTAGTTTGCATGCCTCGATGATCTTGCCTAAGAGCAATGACGTACTCATAAGAAGATTGAGTCTCATCGCTAATATTATCGGCAGTGATTAGATCGTGAAGTAAAGACATAGGGCCGCGCGGTTGCGCGCCAAAGACAAGTTCAAAAGGGGAAAACCCCGTATGTTCATTGGGGACCTCTCTATACGCAAAGAGAGCCGCGGGTAAGACCCTGTCCCAATCCTGAGGATGATCCTCAGTTATTTTACCAAGTAAAGTTTTCAGAGTCCTATTTAAACGTTCGACCAACCCATTAGACATTGGGTGATAGATACTGCTGAGAGACCTTTTAATGTGTAGCATAGACATTACCTGTGACATAGTGTCTGATATAAGTTGAGTGCCATGGTCTGACAATATTTCTCCGGGAAAACCCAAGCGAGAAAATATCAGCCAAAGAGCGTCTGCGATATCAGCAGTTGAGATGCTCTTGAGAGGTATTGCCTCTGGCCAACGTGTGCACATATCGACACATGTAAGGATAAATTGATGTCCTCTAGCCGACTTAATTCTAAAAGGACCGATAATATCTATTGCCATTTTTTGAAAAGGGCGAATAGGAATGTCAGCAGCCTGGATAGGCGCAGCATGTCGTGGTCCTTTAGATTTGACCTCCTGACATACTTTGCAAGAGCGACAGTACATTCGTATGTCCTTGCTCACAAATGGCCAAAAGAAAGCCGCAAGAACCCTCGACTTTGTACGGGAAAAACCCATATGTCCAGCACATTGCGAGTCATGAGCATGTTGCAATATTTGCAATCTCATGCTCTTAGGCACAAGAATTTGTGAATGAGTGGACGTAGTCGAGTCTTGTACCATACGTACAAGTACGCCGTTCTTCATAGAAATCCAAGATTTCCTATTAGTGTTCTGATTCGGATCACCTTTTTTTGCTAGAATGAAGAATTTTTGTAAAGAAGGATCTTCTTCTTGCAATTTGATAAATGAGTCACGTGTAATAGTCAAGTGACTATCTTGGTCATTTACTTCATCATTATTAGTTAATGAAGTTTGAGGTGGATCCAGAGCATGTGCTCTTGTGACCACCGCATTGGTAGCTTCAATGTTTTGCTCTTCCCAAACAGCAATCTGCTGTGGGGTACATTCCCTAATTCCGTGAATACGACCAATAATAAGGTCCGCAATAGGGTTTGGAAGTAGACACGCGTGGACCTCTCCCGTGAAGAAAGGAGTAGCAATGTGTATTATAGCAGTAGGATACTTTTCTAACGTGCCACCAAATGTGACACATTTGATGACTTTTCCTGTAGCACAGGATGGATCTACAAGAGATTGCCTAACGCCGACAGTAGTACATCCAGAATCAAACAACACTGAGACTGGATTACTATTTACTAGCCCCTTATGTAATATAAGAGAACCTCTCCCATCATGAGCAACATTAGCAGGAAGAGCGGGCAAAGGATGACCACAGCTTAGAGTACTAACGGTTTTCGGATCAAATAAAGTACTGCATTGGATACATTTATTTGCCCTACCAAAATCAAAAGATGAGCATCCGATAGCATTATGGTCTTTATCATTATTAACCTGTTTATCTGCTCCCTGAGATTCTTGTTGAACAGAGTTTGTCTGTTGATATCTTTTTCTCTTATGTTGCGATCTACCGCGACCATTATTGCCTCTGCAATTATCATTAAAGTCCCTACTGTAATTTTTATCCTGGTTTGAGTTCCAGTTTCCATAACTGTTATTACCATCTCTATACTGTTGAGAACCTCTATTATCTTGGTATTGAGGTCTCTGCATAAAATATTTCCCTCTATACCGATTACCTTTGTGAAAATTTCTAAAGTTAACCGGAGTAGAATAACGTGTAGTATTAGGTTGTCTCCAGTTCTGGGAAGAAGAATCACCCTGGAATTGATCACTATGGTTCTGGGCATAATTACGATTACTCTTTTTTATTGAAATTTTTCTGGCTACCCTGAAATTTACGCATAAAATTTGGGCCATAAGGTGCTGCCGAAGCAACTGGCAGACCTTCTTTCACCTTAGAGTTACTAATGGTTATGTGCGGATGCGCAGTAACATACTGGCTACAGTATTCTTCCATTTCTTTTATGTTTTTAGGCTTACGCTCATGAAGAAAAGATAGAAAAGCTTCATTAACAGAAGACATAACCTTATCTCTAAGTAGTAAATCCATAAGAGCTTCAAATGTATTTTCTGTCTTAGACAACTCAACCCATCGTAAAAAAGTAAGACGGATGCCTGAGATGAATTCAGAGAATTCAACTCCAGTTTCTGGTAACATGGTTTTAAAATTAAGACGATATCCGTCCTCGTTAAGTTGGTACTTCTTTAACAATGCCGCCCTGACAACCTCATAGTTGTTTTTGTCAGGCACATCTACCATACTCAACAAAGTCAAAGCATCACCTCTAAGTATCTTGGACAGATGATACACATATAATGTTTTATCTATATTATGCACATTACATGCACTTTCAAATCTATCTAGATAATCTAAAATGTTATATCATCGATTGAGGGATTAAATGCTGGTAGATTAAGCTTGAAATCCTTAGCATTAGTCTTATTTGACACCTTATTTGCATCATTAGCATTACCAGTGTTCAATAACTTTAACTTCTCTAACTCTAAAGCTAAGACTTTTTCATCATGTTCCATTTTTGCTTTTCTCTCATCAGCCTCTCTTTGTAACCTTCTTTCTTCAGCCTCAGCCTGTAACTTTCTTTCTTCAGCCTGGGCCTGTAACTTTCTTTCTTCAGCCTGGGCCTGTAACTTTCTTTCTTCAGCCTGGGCCTGTAACTTTTTTTCTTCAGCCTCTATTTCAAGTCTCTTATTTTCAGCTTCTTTTTCAAGTCTCTTATTTTCAGCTTCTTTTTCAAGTCTCTTTTTTTCAGCTTCAGCCTGAAGCCTCTTCTCCTGAGATTCTGCTTCTCTTTTTTGTTTTTCCATTTGAAATCTTTTTTCCTCCACCTGCATCTGCAGTTTCTTTTGTTCTATTTCAGCCTCTATTCTCTTTTGTTCAGTTTGTTCTTTCATTTTCTTTTCTTCCGACTTCAATGCCTTGGCATATTGAACAGTCGCAACTTCTTCTAATTTATCACCTGTCTTCCCAAGGGCTTTACCCTGCTCAATAAAGTACTCAAATGTAGACATGATGTCTAAAATGTGAGTACAGAACCTGAAATAATTAATTATCTTATTTCAATGTTAAATAGCAACAAGACTTAATAAAGTGCTTGTATAATCTCTATGTTGAACCCAATCTCTGTGGGAAACAGGAGTTGACACCAACTTGTATTATCAAATGTATAATAATATCACAAGTCACCTCTTAATTAACAGTGCACTACCCAAATCAGTGCATAATCATCAGTTATTTATCATAACTGCACTACAATAGTGCATAAGCAAAAACACCAGTTTGTTATGATAAGTGCACTATAGACCAATAGTGCATGAGCATATATTAACAATAGTGAAAGCTAACTATGCAAGAACTATGTAAACAATAACAAGACAATGTAAACAATAACAAAGGTCACCAACAATGTAAACAATAACAAAGATCAAAGTCAATGTAAACAACAACAAAGATCAGAGTCAATGTAAACAACAACAAAGATCAGAGTCAATGTAAACAATAACAAAGATCAGAGTCAATGTAAACAAACAACAAAGATCAAACAATACGAAAACATTCGCATAAGTCAAATACACAAACAGCAAAACTAAAAAGAAATATGCGAAGATATGACTAACAAATGACGCTACAGTGTATACACAAAAAATATACGTAAAGAACTGAATAATAGCAAAGGGGAGACCTACAAATACAAACAATCGAAATCGAAACTAAAAAACACAAAGAAAGAGAGAAAAGAAAAAAGAAAAAAAATATATATATACAAGAAACAAAAATAAAGCACAACTCGTCACAACTAAACAGATATAGCAACGATTGTCGCTAGCAAATTTCACTGTAGGAAATTCGCACAGTCCCTAACGAAAACGCTAACAGTAGAACCTCTGTGACGTGGTATCTTCTACTGCAAGACACCGCCCAACCGAGAAAACCCGCTGAAATATAAACATATAAATATACAAATAACAAATAACATATAACATATAAACATGTATCATAAAAACAATAGGAGAAAGTGTGAAAGTACAGAAGGCTCAGTTAGAACATAAGGGCACAGTTCACAAACAAAACAGGCCACTTAACTTCTATAAATCCAGCGTCAGCACGGTGCAGAACAGGATGTAATCAGCATTCTGAGGATAATGATCCAACGTTGATTAACTTCTGCTCCCATAAACAGCCATGACGAAGGAAATGAGCTTCTAATACTGCAACAGTTGTTACGGCACTTGACCTTCTGAATCTTCTAAATTGATTTAACCGGCACTTGACCTTCTGAACCCGCAACAGTACCCCTGAGACCGGAACAGTTGTTACGGCACTTGTCCTTCTTTTCACCAGATCAGGAAATCCATTCGCTCGGTACTTGTCCTTCTAATTTTACATAAACTTCAATATTGCCGAGCAGCGCCGGGTCGTTTCAAAATCAGCAACTGTCAGAAAATCCGGATACTTTCAATAAAATTTCTTGTAAGGTGGTAGTTGATGCTGTAGTTGTATCTAGTATGATGATGATGTCTGGGTTTGCTGACCCCCTTGATAGCTGGAATCAGAGTGAACCAACCTATGGCCACCAAAAATGATATGGTGCGCCAAAATATCAGATGATAGAACCAGCTCTGGCCACCAAAAATGATAAGGGTGGATTTGAGCTGAAGTGGTAACTTGCCACCCTTATCGACACCTGGTATTAAAGTGTAAGATGTAGGTGTCTTCTCTGATTTAGGATGTTGCTGTGTATGTGGTAGTGGAACAGTTCACAGGGTTATCACACAGGCAACATGACGTGTAGAGTCATAAGTCATGATACTTATGACATCAACATAGTTAACGAGTTCAGCAAGATGATATGGCACATTGAAAACAATTTCTGTAGTCAGCAATGACAGCTGTTGTATATATGCGTCATAAGACATCACAGTTCAATAGATTCAGAAATTCATAAATCATAGAGTTCTAGTTCGTGAAGCTGTATAAATAATAATAATTTCTATAACTTCTGCAACAGTGTCAGCTACAGATCTTCAATGTTCATAAACAATAAATGCTCCCATTCTGATGCTAGCAGATCAGTTGTATACAATAAGTCCGTTCACTGTCTGCACGTGAATAGCATACATGGGCTACAGGTCAGCTCGACCTTTATAATGTTCCTAAGTCTAACCATCTGACTTGGACGTGATCTCTGATATAACGAATCCTGGAACACAGACAATAGTCTTGTTGGTCTAGAGCGACCCATATATATTTAACTAGTTCAGGTATACAGATACCGGTGACTTAATCCTAGTCAAAGTACCTCTCCATTTTTAATCACACAGGCGAGCAAATAGGCGACAAAATGACGAACCTCTAGATGATAGCATAAAGTTCGATACAAGAGGAATTACCTTATTTCGGAAAATCAACCATGAACATATGCCTCCAGGCAGGCGTGAATAATACTGGGAAATAGTCTAGTTAGCTAACTAACTCACAACGACAATGTATTTCCCTCAGAGAATCACAAGACGCAGGTCGCGTCTGCTCGCTTCTTAAACCATTTCTCAACTGCCGAACTGGGCGGAACACACAGAACGAACTCCCAGCTTTTGACATGCGCAGAACGACAATCTCTGAGTTGCCGTTCACAATAAGACGATTCTAAGAACATTCGAGATAAAAGTCTTACACAGTCGCGCCTTTTATGGTCATGAAAAGAAGCGTTAAGAAAGGTTTCAGACATCTACCATAGTTGACTGGTACTACCAAATAAGGAGATGTGGTCACGCTTCGTTCAAGAAATTATAGACCGAACGTGTCTCTATACAAGAGAAGGCAAACTCCTAAAAAATTGTAGTTTCGATAACTCGGATTATGTCCCTTTGACCATAGAAAACATAATACACACTTCAGTCAAAAAATGATCATACATATGAAAAATGTTTATACAAACGAAAAATAATAATGATCCGTGCGTAACACCCACCTACCTAACTAACACCATATAAAGATACAGACTAAGTTTCTACAAAGAAAGCGAGGAAAAAGAAAAACACACAAGGAAAGAAAACCAACAACAAACCAATAAGCAAACCTCAAGAAACAGGCGTAGAAACAGAACAAAGTTTATTGCTGTATGCTAACCTCACACGACCCCGACAGAACTGTCCCACTACTCTTGAAGGCCAGACTGTACGATTAGTTGTATCAGGTGGATAGACCGAAAAGAAAAAATTGTAAAGGAAGAAAACATAATTTAAAGGAAACACCACAAAAGAAAAGAAAACATCAATACAACAGATCATACACAGATATACAAACAATAACTTAACTGATGATCCAACGATGCTCCTTCACGTAGCTCCTCAAACACAGATGACAGTCGATGAAAACGGCACAAACAGGTCTCAAAACTTGAAACGTACAACAATGTTTTTCACATGTGTTATCTCTGCACTGTCCACAGCACGAATAACGACTGTATGTCCACAGTAATGTTCAGATAACCAGACCTCTTCACAAGTCTATGTGCCATAAAATACGATAATGTCTTTTGGCACGGTGATGCGTATAATATATGTATCCAAGCAAAGTTCACTTCATTACGACACTTCAGGAACCCATCAGTCTTCAGCACAGAGTATTCTAGGACCCCTCAGATCAGCAGGCTTCGGTAACCGGCATCCCTTCAAGCTGTACTAGGGTGACGAAAGGGCATGGGTAGGCTCCCACTGGAAAGGCACATCGATATGGCGTGAAAACGACAGAACTTGGCAAAAACCCCGGAAGGTAATGTTCCCAGGTAGGTACAGCAGTACGGGTGTTGACACTGCTGCAGATTGGCTACAAGAATAACGATGTCAGGAAGCAATCTACTATGGTTGCATTGATCTAGACCATTATCCAGATACGAGGAGTTGCACACACCCTGAGATGCCACCACCCCTATTTATACTCCTAAAATCCACCAATCTTGACGATCTCTATTCCCTCCTGACGACACACACAGTCAGTCACTCGGGCCAAATATTACCAACAAATATTGAGGAACTATTTCCTCCTGACGACACACAAAGTCAGTCACTCAGGCCAAACTATTACCAACCAATATTGACGAACTATTCCCTCCTGACGATACACACAGTCAGTCACTCGGGCCAAACTATTATCGACAAATATTGCCAAACTATTCTCCTCTACATCTTTCATGAACCACCTACCGACACCTGTCACACTAACCTCCGCTGCTCCGACTGGAGCACCACCTTCCTAGCACTAAGCTACAAAGTGCACCTTGTAATATCTCAAACTGTAATGCCAGACGCCAGCTGCAACTTTATTCTACCCCTTTTGACTCTCCTCTATCACTACTTGCCACCCTAGCACAAAATTAACATGCAAAAACAGTGTCGAACCCAGTAAATGACAAATATTCTCTGAACTGACAACACCAACCTTTCACTGTGACCTATTTCCAATCTAGGTCAAATGCCGCTACCGGGTCACCCAAGAACGTAAACAGTTCACTGCCTACTGCCTAACCAAAATAGCACACTGCCGTGAACGCTGTGAAACCTGAAGGCGTGAACACAATGCTACTATCACCATCTATCAATCTGTGTGCATCACGTCTAGCCTTTATAATGAAGATATAGGCCCCACGGCCTTTAAAAAATCGGACAAGAGCTCCCCAGTTGTCAGATAGCTATTTACTAAGGTAGCACCACTGCAATGTGGATATATAATAATACATCAGGCTCATTTTTCGAAAGGTACCCCCTCTCCAAAGTGAAATGCATACAAATCAGACACAATGGTTAATTAAGGATGGTCTACGACTGTGTCATCTAAACATATACCATCTATTAGGCACACTTCCTGAACTTACGCGAATTCTGAATCAAAATTTTCATGTTTTTGGACTTTCGGAAAGTCGTTTAAATGACAAAATATCAGATGATGATATTACACTACAGGGCTTTACAACTTTTCGACGAGACTCAAGTAGTAAGCTAGAAACAGGTATAGTAGTATATATTTCCAATTCCATTAGTTTTCGCCACAGAAGCGATTTAGAGACAGCAGAGACCGAGTGCATTTGGTTAGAAATAAAAATACCCAGTCATGGACAATTTCTAATTGGGTATCTTTATAGAAATCCCAGTGCAGGAACCATCTGGTATGAAAATTTCACCACTATGATGGACACAGTATTTACCACTGCCGAAGAAATTATTCTTTTGTGTGACTTCAACATTGACATGCATAACACAAACCAAACGTGGAAAAACATCATACTTTCTTACAACTTAAAACAAATAGTCAACCAGCCTACCAGGGTAACAACAACATCATCCACAACAATTGACCACATCTACGTCACCTGTACAGATAACATTCTAGAATGCTCTGTTCCTATTGTAGCAATGAGTGACCACTATCCAATATGTTGCACGTGGTCAAAGAATAAATATAAAGCTCCCAGAAATAAACATTTAAGTATTAAATTTAGAAGTTTCAAAAATTGTAACCATGGACTATTTTTACATGATTTGCGAGTTGCACCTCTGGCCAATGTTTACCTGCTTTCTGATCCCGATGACGCCATAGCTCATTGGACACGTATCTTTCATTGTGTGTTTGATAACCATGCACCAGCTAAAGAAATTCGTGTGAAACGACAAATCAAATCTCCTTGGATCACACAAACAGTGCTGGAAGCCATGAGGCAGCGAGATCGAGCTCACAGAAATAAGGACTTTAACACATACTGAGCACAAAGAAACAAGGTACAATATTTAATACGTAGAGAAAAGAAAACATACTTTAAAAACTTAATTCAGAACAAAACAAACAGTAAAGATATGCGGAAAGCAATCAACATTCTAGCAAACAAACGAAGTTCGCCAGACTCATTAAGCCGCAATACCTCATTTACGTGTACGGACTTTAGCAATTACTTTCAGATAGAAATAACCAGTCTTATATCTACGATACCAGATTCCCATTGTGACCTAGGCCAACAGTTAGCATTCTGTGAGAACAAATGCACGAACACAGTCCCATCCGACATTCCGTACATAATGAAGCGTATAACTATCTTCTAGGCCTTAAAGACTTGATGGAATCAGTAATCGAATACTGCGCTATGCTGCGCTAGTTATTAGGTTTTCACTAACATACATATACAATCTATGTATCGCAAAGAATTACTTCCCGCTGCACTTTAAAGTCGCTAAGGTATATCCTCTTTTCAAACCTGGTTCCTCTGATAGTCTTAACCTTGGTAACTATAGGCCAATCTCTCTAATATCATCGCTATCCAAACCACTGGAAAAACACATTCATAAAATAACACTACAACACCTAGTTAACAACGACTTGCTAATTGATAGTCAATCGGGGTTTAGGCCTAAACATTCATGTTACACTGATCTAACTAAGATGATAGACGACTGGCACCTAAATATTAACAACGATAACATGTGTGGGGCTTTGAAAAAGCATTTGATATGATAGATAACGCTATTTTAATTAGAAAACTAGAAACATCAAAAATAAACTTTCAACTGATGACAATGATTACATCATTCCTGTCAGACAGAAAACATGTAGTTTCTTACAATAACTTATATTCTAGCCCAGCAGTAATAAATACTGGCGTTCCCCAGGGTTCTATACTTGGTCCTCTACTTTTTACCATATACATTAATGACCTTCCTCTTCACATCAAACACTAATCCTGTGATCTTTTTGCGGACGACTGTACTGTTTACAAGAGTGATAAAAGTTGTAAAACACTCGAACTATCGTTACAAAAGGATACAGATAATCTGATTAAGTGAAGCAACGGTAATCGCATGCTAATAAATATCATTAAAACGAAATGCATGTTAATATCAACTAGACAAAAATTACAAAATTCAGAGAAAACAACATTTCAGATCTACATTGGTTCCTCACTAATTGAAAACGTTAATGAACATAAAACTCTAAGTATAGTCATTGACCAGCATCTAAATTGGAACTCACATGTACATGCACTGACCAAGCAAACGGCACAGAAAGTTTACCAGTTAGCTAAAATCAAACATTTCCTAGATGAAGATGCACGAAAATTGTTCTATATATCTCACATACAAGCAAACCTTGACTATTGCTCCACAATCTGGGATGGTTGCTCAACGTCCAACACAAAGAGACTCCGTTCACTACAAAAGCTTGCAGTGCGTCTAGTCTCTGACAACTGCCTAACTCAGTGTGTAGATTTCTATAAAAATCTCCGAATACTGCCTTTAAGAAAGCGCCTTCTGTTTAACAAAGCTACATTTGTTCACAAAATCCTGTCACACGATGCTCCAGCATATCTGTGGCCAATGTTCAATTACAATGAAAGACGCAGTCAACGCTTTAAGGGGGCACACACAACCAAAAATGGGTTATCGTTTTAAAAAATTAACAGAAAAATAACTAACAAACTTGTTGACATAAAATTTGGCCACATGTTACAAGAGATATTATATTTTATGATGAACAAAGTTTACTTTATACATTTTAATGTTTTTTGTGAAAATAATTAATTAACATAAGGTGATGAAAAAAAAATGAAAGGAAAACCCCCAGTGCACCTGGGAATGAATTTCACTCACATAAAAAGTGCAAAGAATGCCAAACCAGCAGATGATGCGCATAACATCCCTACCTATGGCGTGAACCACCCAAAAATGTCTACCCCAATGAGCTTTGTAGATATGGCTCTTGCAATATGACCCTTTTAAATAGCACAAATTTAGAACTTTGTATAGCAATATCTCTGTTTCTATACCATGTAAGAAAAAAGTGGACGTTCATGCCATAAAGGATAACATGGGCTATAAGTGTGCAAAATTTGAAGCTTTAAAATTGTAGAAAATATCACCGGAACTGTGAATCGCAGGCCCTGTTTTCGTTAAAGTTTAGTTTTTAAAATGTTAAAACACTTATCTGATAAGAGCTCAGTATCCCCAGGAAGATACGGCTGATCCTCTCTTTGTGTCTGCTCTTCATCCAGGACAAGCCTCCTACGTCTCTTGGCTCTTCTTGCTTCAAGAGAAGCAGCTTTAACTTTCCTTTGTGAATGTTTTATTTGAAGACTGTCTTTTTCTACACAGAATGTATGCATAAATTTTCCCGGCTGAATGTCCCATTCCTGAAGGATTGTTTTCAGGCTGTTAGCTCCATCATTAAAGATGCACACAGCAATTGCAACAGCTGTATTTACAGTTGAAAGGCCTTGATTTTTTTATTTTAGGGCAATATTTCCATATTAAACTGTTTAATGATTCATTAGAATTTTGAGTGTAACCTTACAGGCACTTTCTCAGTAATTCTGTCTTGGAGAGGTCTTTGAATATGGGCTTAATAGCCTCCATGACAGCAATTGGAAGGTTTCCCTTGTGCTTAAAGTCATTCACTATGCCATCTCTGACAGCCTGTTTGTAGGAACACCAGTAAATGTTGCAAACGTTATGAACAGGATTATCATCTGTTGATGTCTTATGGAAATACACCGCCCAAACCTCTTCTCGCATTTTGCAAAGGTTGTTTTTGTCAGCTCGTATGGCATTTCCATAGTATACCTGTAGCTTATCAATGACAATATCTGTTAGTCTACCCTTACCACCTATGGATTTACCATCAGACAAAGACTTCCCTTTAGAAAGTTTCTTAAGATTTCTCAGCCGAGTACCATTATTTTCTGAACATGACCCACACATTCAATTTTTTCTATCAGACAATCCTCTCCATAAGGCTTGGATTCAAACACCTTTTTGAAACTGTTAGTGTCTCCATCCCCAATGAACTTTGTATACCTGAGATTATACTTGTCTGCTGAGCAAGAAAAAATGTTACAAGCTGCTGCTGCTTCCATTGACCCTGAGGATTCGTGATGGGTCGTCGTACAAACCTCAGCATGACTTTGTTTCCATTGTTGAAATTTGTCTGTGTTGTGGTCTTGTTTCTCCCAGTACTGACAAGATTTGCACTTTTTACTCTTTGTCTGAGTATATTTTATCTTTCCAGTTTGCAAGCCAATCACAGTTGTGGCACTAACAATAGATGAATGGCCTCTGGTCATCCAGGTACCATCACAAGATACATCAATGTCTCGGAACTTGTTGTCACCTTCTTCTGCACTCCCATACTCTTGAACAGCAGCACTTTTTTCATGCTAATAATTTGCACCCTAGTAGCAGCATCCTCCATTCCTTTCTGTATAATAGCATTGCTGCTGTGTCTAACTGGGGGTGGTAAATCCATTATACCACAGAAAGTGTTTAAGTCGGTGTGACTGCAGCCAATACAGCGCATGGCAAAAGCTGCATGCCGATTGATAAGATTTATCTTTGCATTCCCTACTGAGAGCTGACAACTTGAAGGGAAATGTTTTTGTTCATGACAGTTTGCACTGTTACAATGAAATACAAATTCACTCCCAAGTCCTTGCCTTTGGACTTCAACTAATTGTACAGAACTTTGGCAAAAGGTACACAACAATTTTTCAGCAATGTTCTGACCAAGAAGACCCATGTCAACAATTCTGTGCCCCTCAAGCAAATCAGTATCATTAACATTATAATTACCTACCTCGTCAGTTTCTGCAGAATCTGTCTCACAGCTTCGCTCAAACATATCCTCATCAGAGTCATGTGTTAGGTTGCTAATGTCCAGAATTTTCTGCTCTTATAGTGAAAGGGGCGTGGCATTTCGTCTCATTCCAATATCAAAACATTCAGTCTGCATCGATGGTGTTGAACTATGAACGCATGGCTCAGTACCGAATGTCGATGCATTCTGTAGGATTGTTTTCCTTTCATTTCGTTCAGCGGTATGTTGATTGCCATGAAATTTACGCTTCTTTGATATATCTTTACCGAACTTTTTGTCTGAAGGCATAATTATCACAAATATATTCACGTATTTCCACAAATTAACTCAAAGTTTCAATCACATTTATGTTTTTATTTTTTTTACCGCCATGATTGATGAAAAAGGAGTATTCATTGTATTCGTTGTATTGAGTATATTTTTTCTAGGGAGTGTTTATTATTTGGTATACCTTCCAATATGAAGGTTAGCAAAAAAGCATATTTTGGGACTAAAAGTCAGCGATTTTTGGAACACGCTCATTCTCTTTGAACATTGATAACTCATAAACTATTACAGATAAACACATAATTCAAAAAGAATATCGAAGTAAAAAGGCTTATAAATATTTAAAACACAATTATTATATGCAAATCAAAAATAACCTTTTTTGTCTATTTCTGGGTGTATATGCCCCCTTAACAGATTGCAAGTGCACAAGCCTAGGCTTGACTTATTCAAGAAAAGCTGAGCGTACTCTGCTGCTCGTCTTTGGAATTGTCTTCCACATAACCTAAGAAACAACCTCAGTCCCTATTCATACAATCATAGACTATTTGAATACTTTCAGAATTCTGATTACATGCCCCCCTAATCGGATTATCTTTTCTTATAACATCAACTGTAGGTTCTAATGACGATGTTTGTACTTTTCAACATATGTTATGTCATGCTTATAAGTAATTAATGTTAATATGAGTGTGCTATATTATTATTTTACTTTACGTTGAATTTCTTGAAATTGATATGTAACATGCATGTGAGAATAAATGAATTCAGTATGAAAGGTGAGCGAAGGAAAGGGGAGAATGTTAGACGGGTCTGCGTGCCCAATTCTCAACCCTTTGAAAATAAAGTTCGTTCGTTCGTTCGTTCAAAAAAAAAAAAAAAGGTACGACCACACCACAATGGCTGACATAAGAAAATCAACACCTTCTACATGTACTTCCCTTTAATAATTATGCACACACAATCAAGCCTCACACGGCCAACAAGCGTATGAAATACAATATAATAATGAAATGCTTTAACAACTTAATCTATCAGTATCATACACGACGGTATGACGTACACTGATAACACTACAATGACTATCGCTCACCTTGAGCGGCAAAACTGTGACAAAGACATAATCGAATCATTGTCAACTTATAAATCTTACGGCCTGTAGAAAATACCCAGTAGATACTATACAATTCTAGAATCACACGTCATAATCCACCAAGCCCGAAATAATGCAAATACTCAGAACAAATAGTCCAATACATGAACTTCACAGCAAGATTGCTAGCAAAGGGAAAATATGTCCGTCCTACTCGACACTGGCTAGAAACTCACTGACTACCTTCGCGCCTGATTCTTCCGGCTTCCGGTAGTCACTTACTCGCCAGTGTTGCCATACCCAGTGTTGCCCGGCTGACTTTTCGTCACTGCGAAATAGCGCCGTGACAACATATATATATATATCTTTATATACATATATATAGAGAGAGAGACAGACAGACAGACAGAGAGAAAGAGAGAGAGAGAGAGAGAGAGAGAGAGAGAGAGAGAGAGAGAGAGAGAGAGAGAGAGAGAGAGAGAGAGAGAGAGAGAAAATTTGAACCTCTAAATCTAATCTTTTTCAATTTTGCTTATTTCCATTATAAAAAATAATTACGTAACTTGTAATGGTTTACCGGGTAATATTATACCCCATTAGGCCTATATCTAAAAAACGAAAAACGTTTAAGTAAAACCCACCTATACATGATGTTAAGTCTGGACAAAATGTAGAGGATCATGCAGGATACGCAAATGATTGCAGGTTTTTTTTTTCATACAGGACATTATGGTCAGCATATACAACAAAAGCCGGCAGGTGAACAGGTCCACGGGAAGACATGGTTGACATTTATTGTTCATCACAGGACGACATCCATCAAGATATATACATGGCATAGTATTTGGCAGGAGAACATATAAATGTGATAACCAGGTACGTCAGTCAATAACGAGCCTCAATCTTTAGTCCTTCTTCATCTCCCCAGTTAATAGTAGAGTAAACATATGGGTGGGTTTAAAAAAAATTGAAAAAAGGTGATTCGTCTTACGAGGACAAAGACAAAGAAAGTAGACTACGTTACGGCCACAAGGCCTTCGTCAGGAAAAGAAAGAAAGTGAAGGCTAGATAGGAGACATAAGAACTTAAATTTAAAAATAAATAAAAATAAAAACAAAACATAGCTACTTCCCTGAAGGCGAAGCATGACTGAAAAGGAAGTGACTTCTGACCCCGGATGTACACAATACATACTAAGAAACTAAAAACTAAAAAACGAAACTGAACAAAAAACTACCCAAATATAATAAAAGTGGGGACTGGAAATAGAAGAGGACAGAATAAGTAGGAGATAAATGAATATGAAATAAAAAATCTAGACAAATTAGAAAACGTGTAAATCCATACATATTATGGAGGATGGCATAAAAATAGAAGAATAGGATAAGAGTGGAAAGAGTCCAAATAGAGCAAGAGAGGAAAGGGTGACCTCAGACAAAGGTGTGGAAAGTGTTGAGACCGGCTGGTTTTAGACACCCCATGCGGTGGATAAGGCGGTTCTCAAGCTATTCTCGGCTGGCAGTGTCAGAGGAGCAGGATCGGATTGCAGTGACCTGGATGTCGATGGGACCCTGGTGGTCAGGACTATTGAAGTGTGTGGCAACTGGTGTGGACTTTTGCTGAGAGATGTCATTTAAGTGCTGGCTGAATCTGTCCCCAAGTCGTTTGCCTGTAAACATGTAGATATATCCTTAAATCGTTCATCAATCCTGGCCGTGTACTAGTAGGTAGGGCAATATTCCCGGTACCCAAGTAATGTGGCGGAAAAACTGATGATGGCGACCTAAACTCAGTTGCCTCAATATCCTTGAGATACTCCTTACGTAAATATCAGGCGGGGTTTGTGCAAGGCTTCTCAATAATATTCCTTCCCCATCTGGAACGTTCTTAACAAGGTGGCGGCCTTCGAAAAATACATTTAATGACTAGTTAGAAAAACCACACTCTCCATAAAAATCCTGGAGCTTAGAAAAACTCACGTCCACTTGAAGCAGTGAACGATTACGAAAGGCCCAAATAATTAACAATTCGAACCTACGACACTTGACGAACTACCTCACTAGTGACTGTCGTTCACTACGGGTGAACGTTTCGTGCAAGAAGTAGTTTTTCTACAAGTGAACACAATTCCTCTAATAAAATGGACATGTGCTAGCGTGTAGTAACATGCTACAATATATTACCCCAAATCTATCCTTAACACATGACAAGTGCCCAATGCACACTGACGAATAAACCGTTAGACCAGCGTTGCCACACAATTTTTGTTAAATGTACCAAACTTAATAACTAAAAAGTACCAAACTTAATAACTAAAAAGTACCAGACTTAATAACTAAAAAGTCCCAGACTTAATAACTAAAAAGTACCAAACTTAATAACTAAAAAGTACCAAACTTAATAACTAAAAAGTACCAAACTTAACAACTAAAAAGTACCAAACTTAATAACTAAAAAGTATCAAACTTAATAACTAAAAAGTACCAAACTTAACAACTAAAAAGTATCAAACTTAATAACTAAAAAGTACCAAACTTAATAACTAAAAAGTACCAAACTTAATAACTAAAAAGTAACAAAAAAGTACCAAATCAAACAGGTTAATAACTATGTAAATATATGTACCAAACTTTGAACAAATAGATTAGAATTATATTTTTTCAGTAGAGTTTGAACCCCAGATTTGGACTATTACCATGTATTATGACTATTAATTATAGTAAGTCAAAATTGTACCAATCTAAATCTTACGGCAGTTCTCCTCATATACTCATCAAATAGTACTGAAGCGGTTGCCATGGTGATATAGAAAAATGGAAAAGTGTTGGGGTAAATATGACCCCACTTATCCGTTTTAGGGATAAATAACACTGATGTAGTGATGCTATGATGAGCGTAAATAATATTATTCGTGATACCTCTACATTTCCCAACATTACATATGGATCATAATTTCTACGAATTACGATACATAAAACTATGTAGGCTTACACAAAATGTGAATGCTAGTCTTCACACAAAATGTGAATGCTAGTCTTCACACAAAATGTGAATGCTAGTCTTCACACAAAATATCAATGCTAGTCTTCACACAAAATGTCAATGTTAGTCTTCACATAAACTTTTTCTGAGATCCCACGAAATTTCCCGTTCCCCTCCTTTGACTCCCGGGCCCCCCTTTTTGACCCCGGGCCCAGGTACGATGTACCCCCTGCACACCCCTCTCCTGAGGTCTGGTTAGCAGACCAGACTGCTAAATATGGAAGAATGCGTAAATACAATGGTAGAGCAGAGCTTGGAAAATCGGAGTTTAACAGTCAAATGAAACTAACTATTTTTTTTTTTCTTAACCAGCGGCACTTGGGCTTTCAGCCCTTCGGCCCAATGACATGTCATTGCGAGGCTGGGGAACCTGAGGACTTTCCTTCCAACCCGGTCAGGAGCTTCGCTCCTTCCCATCCACAGAATGAACACCTGGTCGCCAGTACAACGCCGAAGCCATTACACCAGCGCGGCTCCCGAAACTAACTATAAATGAGGAATATAAGATAACATGGAAGGACAGTAGTAAAGGCAGACAAGCATTCAAATTTCTGAAAGAACTGAGAAGGACGTGCCAGGTCAGAGAGGAACTAAAGGTACCGCTGAACAAAATGTTGTGGCGTCTCCGTCTAGGTGCAGCATACTTTATGACAGAGGAACCACGCTGCCAAGCATGCCAGGAAGAAAATAATATAGACAACTATCTGATACACTGTAACAAATACCAGCAACAGAGGAATGAATTAAAACACAATATAGACATTACAGGTGATAGGGTGTTAAGTATAGATGCTCCAGGGGAAGCCGAAATGATATTACAACGATAAATGTTCACAAGACAATGGAAAATATATAAGGTTAATAACAGTGACAATAATAGTAATATAATAATACTACTTCAGAAAAACAATTCAAACCAATAATAATTAATTGTGGTGGGTTTTGATGTTATAAGTATTAGTTATTGTTATTATTTGTCTACAGAGTGAGGTCAAGCTATGTAGGTCCCTGAGTATAATGATGGAACAATGAAGTACTGTCAGAGTACCTAACTGCTACCACCCGGTGATCTCACTCTGCGAATATTTTAAACCTATTTATTTATATTTGACTAGTGTCTAGGGGAATGAATGTATGATGTGATGTTGATAACATACATACACAACTGTAACTCAAGATAAGAAACTCAAGTAAAACAGTGGTTGATTTTTTTTAAATTAAATCTTTTTTTACAATTTTATTCTCCTGAACCTCAAATTCTTTTGGAACAGGAGTAAAATTCAAAAGTAATAAATGTAGAATTATATACACATTTAAATAACTAGAAACAGTAGCTTTCTGGTCTTACAATTTAATTCAATGTTATAGCAATAATTAAATACAATTTTTCTTTTGACTGCTTCCCAAATCTGCCTTAGGCATACCTTTGCTCCATAGGCTGTCATAAGTTTCCAAAATGGCTAAGTCGTACAACCTAAGATTTTTGTTAGGCGCCCTATCTTGGATCCCTCTACATAATCTTAATAAACCATTTCTTACCGCAATCAATGAAATAATACACAAGGAATAGATTGACTAGCAATCGTTTGTCCAAATAAAGATCGCCGTCTGGTACAGACTGCAGAAAACTTGCTTTCAATTCTGCACTTCTGTGGTCAAACTTTCACTTGGTAAAATTATTCCTCAAATGGCGCTCTAGGCTTGTACCCTATCACTATTATCAATCTCTTTGGCCAATGGCAACTGCGCATTTGAAATTAACTCTCTTTTTTGAAAAACCCCACCTTTTGGGTTATCAATGCGTTTGCTTGTCTGATCCCTCTATTACTATGTAAAAATACGGTTCTCGTGGCTAACAAATCTGCAGTTTCCACCTCCCCTTTTCTAACTATTGGTGTACCCAATCAAATCGAGTCAAGAATATTTGACTGCAGCGGACAATTTTCAAAACTGAACCATGGTTGGGTTATCCGTCTGTCTGCTAGTCTGTATCAATTCTACAATATCTGGGTTATTTATGGAGCGATTTTAATTATTAAAACTAATTATTAAACTGCTTGTTTGCATTTATCATTCTATCTAAGTTTTATTTTCCTGTCTATCATCGTTTTCACTTTTGTACTTTTCCCTTTTTATTATCAAGGGCTCTTTTCACTGTGCTAACATATCAGGGAAAGAAAGGTTCTAAGTCCCGATAAGTTACTATATGGTATTATATATTAAACAACAGTACTCTATTGTCAAAGTATCTCTTTTATTTACTCTCTTTCGTTTTTATGAAGAAATAAATATTCTTAGTTTCACTTTTGCCTCTTGCACAATGCAGTTGAGTTCAAATTTCCAAGTAGACGCGATCTTTTTTTTCTTTTTTCAATCCACCATCGTTTTCCCCTCTCTAAGCACGCGATAGTCGTCTGTCACGCTTGCGTCAGAAGAAAAAAAAATATGAGAGGGTGCGGGCGGGTTAAGATTTGTTTCAAATACTCCGTTGCTGGGGGACTTAGATACAATACGAGTGGCTTAGTTATTTATAGATTTTGGACAGTAGTTTTTTTCCTTTTACTCTTTCACTCCTATACTCCTTCAATTCTTTTGAACTAAACGATGCCTTGGCCGCTTGCCAAGTATTTCTAACGTTACCTTTAAAAATTAGGGCGGAGCTACCAGAAACTTGTACTTTAGGAAAGGGGGTATTATTAACAAATCTTCAATACTTTCAAATCCAGCGCGAATTGCTGACAAAAAGTGGTGGCGTTGCCCTATTCAATTATTGTCCAATTTAAAAATGACCATAGTAGCAGAATCTATAGAATAATATCTTATACATGATTTGAGGAGGGAGGTTCAAACTCACTTTATCACATTAATAAACAAAAACTAACAAAAAATTAAAGAAAACACAATTATTGACTACTCATAATATATAAGGAAAGACATTGAAGTTAAAAAAAAAACACGACTTAAAGAGAACAAATTCTAAAATATATTGAAACCATCACTTGCAAAAGGCAGTAGTTATCTGAATTTAAAGCAAATCTGGAAAAATAGCATAAAATATCCTAATTATAACCGCTATTAGGCTGAACAGGGTAGACCAAGATGGTGGAAGAGCAGAGGCAGTATAGGTCAACTGTTAATAGCCCCCTCTCCACCCATCACCTTCACATACAAAAAATGCATCGAAGACACCTTCGGTTCCATCTAAGAGCTGCGTCATGAATCTTCTTAATAAATGACCATATTCCATCTTGGATGACTGTGACGGACAACTAAGCTGTCCCTGAAAATGTTGGATTATGGTAAGGACCCTCCTATAACATCTGAACCCCTGAATTGTAGGAATTTTTCATCAGCGGGGACTAGACCACCTAGGCTCATTAGCATGCAGAAAAGCAAAGTGCACTCCTCACCACGTTTGCTCATTAAATATGTGACTGTTATCTTCCGTCCAATCTGGTGATCGCATGGCCTCAAAGGGGAGGTAAAATCACGCCCACTGTTACCTCTAGAGCGGCCAGAAGCAGTTATTTCCCTAGTGTGCCTGCCCACTTTTCTTTGTACCTGCCTTATAGGCGGTGCCAGAACCAAACGTAGAAGCGGCGAGATCTAAGGCAAGACGATCCCCAGAACAGAGAAGCCAGTTTCTTGTAGAAAGTTCTCATCGGGATTTCGCATCTCGGTGCGAACCACAGGAGAGCGCTGGAAATGCTAGCAGGCAAAGGCAGTGGCGGTCCTTAGAACAGGGAAAGCAGAGTCTCGCCGGTTTTTCACATCCCAGCGTGAACCGCAGAATTGCTCGCAGTCAAAGACGAACGAGGAAAGACGAAGCGGCCAGGAAATGGAGTAATCACAAACGGAAATCGGAAACCAGGAGCGGTCTCCCTCTTTTAGTCGGGCAGCATCTGTTTGCACGGCGGCTAGAATTGTGATTTTCCCCGGAGAACTTAAGAGGCGCGAAATTCTAACACGTACCCCTTAAGTTCCATTCCAGTTAGATATATACAGACCCTGAAGAAATGCATTTTATCACTCGTTGCCACATATTTACAGTAGCACTTGAAATAGTGAAATCCTGTTTGATTCCCTCTGGATTTTCATCTTAATGCAGTGAATGCTTTTCTGTACAACGGTATAATATATTTGTTTTTAAGTGATCAGTGCTAGTTATTTCATTTTATTTCACTGGATTTTGGTGTAAAATTCAACATACTAAATAAACCCATTTCAAAATTCTGGTGCAAACTAATGTTACATCTATAAGTTATTTTCCTAATACAATAGACGTGTAAATTAATTATGCAGCCGTTAAGGGAATTATAACTATTTAATACAGTTTAGTTCTGTACATATAGACGTGTGTTTTAACTATTAGACCCGCTGGGAGCTTTTCTTGAATTTATATAATTGAAGACGCGAGGTAGAAAATAGTTTAAACGTAAATTTATCGCGCCTCAGATTATAATATGATTTGTATTGCATGTCGTGTTTTTCTATCTTTTATACAGAATGATCATTCAACCTTGCATCCCAGCAATTAAGCAGCAATTAAGCAGCAATTAAGCGGCAATTAATTAATTAACCATATACAGAGTCCTGCAGACTCAGTTCGATAACTCCAGTGACTTATGAACATTATTTAAAATTTAATCTTTGTGGTGATCCTGTTGAGATTCAGCAATCTGAAGTTTACAGAAATAAAGCAAACCCAAAGACTGTTTTAACATCCCAATTCATAAAGTCGTTTTAAAGTTAAACTGGAGAAGAACACTTGCCAGTAGCAATATTTTACTTACTGCTCTATTTGTGAATGAGAACATAGATTTCCCTGAACACTGTTCGTCAAGTACTTTCACTGGATTTTTAACAACACCCCGAAGAAACCATACCACAGTGTTTAGTCTTTATCATCACGCTTCAGAAATTTCACCACCAGCGGCGAACCTAAGATACCCCACCAGTCTCACCACCTGTACCTACGACCGTGCCATTCCCCTGGAACTTTTTACATATAGACAAAAACAAAAACATTACCTTTAGGCTTCAACGTCCAGCGATTTCGGGACACTTTGTTAACTTCAAAAAACACCCGCTAATCTGGGGCTGTACACAGAAGACAGGACATTTACCTATGCCAATGTTTAGTGCTGTTTTTTGTTTGTAATTTCTACGGAGTGCCAGATTCTACGAATCGGTAAGTCTGTGTGTATGACTGAGTGCTGGCCATCACAAGCGTGCTTGAATGAGAGGAGATTTAGTTTTTCCACCATTATAATTAGTTCTACCTGGTAATATTTTGTACCGTCTTTATTGTATTGTTTTTCTTTTTAAGTGGGATTTCCCAACTTTGTTTATTTCTCTCTCCCTTACGTCTGTTTAGTAAAGAGAAAGCTTTTGGAGAACAAAAATAGTTTTTCTAACCCCTACTAATTACGGTAACACCCCGTCTCAGAGTAATAAATTTACTGTTGGGTTAAATTGCCTATCTCTGATCACCTCCCCCTCCCCCTGTCTTTTGAAATTGGGTCTTTCTTTGTTAAATGCAAGCGGGAAGGGCGTATTGGATACTTCACCTCAACCCCTCTTCCCCCCCCCCCCCCACCTTGCTATTTTTACCTGCTGTAACCTATGATTTATGCCTGTAAATTGTTGAATATTGTGAGTGATTTTTATGATAAATAAAAATAATAAACCTTCTAGTATTGTGTTGGCAGGCCCGAGCCCAAATTACCCATATTTGTTATTTGTAGCTGTATTCACGTATTGTATGTGCGTTTGAAGCACCAAATTGGTGTGTGCACCTGAGTGACTGGAACTGGCAAATAATTGTTTGTCCAGGTGAGCTGTAGGAGTCTTATGAGATAAACACATATTGTGGTAAATAGAGACTGTCCTTACTGTTCCCAGCACTGGTGAATAAACTACCTCTGTTTCTTAAATCCTTATTTTCATAGAGCCTTCACTATCATTCTACACTCTAGCGGGACCACTAACCATAAGAGTTATCTCTCTTATACAATTTACGACAATAAATGGGTGCTCGTCCGGGATTCTGAGTCTATTCTAAATAGAGTGTGTTTGATTGTCTTTGTGAAGTAGTGTAAAATAAAAAAAATAATTACCCCCCCCCCCCCCCCCCAGACAACGCCTTTTAGTATCTGGGCCGACCACACACAAAATAATTACAGGTTTGTTTCTTTCCACAGGAGCAGGAAGTTACTGATAATAAAATATTTGTCACAGTCTTTCCTTACCATTTTAAGTGGCATAGTCGCTTGCGTTAAGAGTCTTAATTGACAGTAATAGCAGCGATAACTTAGCACATTACAAGGTAGGAGGTAACACCAGTAAATTTATACTTTGCGTTTTTTTCTCGTAGCGGCTTTGAGTTTTTTCCCCTTCTTCTTTGTTTCTTCTTACTAGTTCTCTAGTCGTACTACATCCTATTTTTTAACAATGGCAGAGAGAATTCAGATGAGATCCATGTTGAGACTGGAGGCGAGGGAATCAGGACTAGAGGGAAAAGCCGCGAACTTGTTTGTAAACACGAAACTGGAAAGGTATGACGCGCAGCAAGAGAGAGCAGCCGCTGAAAGGAAGGAAGCACAAGAGAAAGCTGCCGCTGAAAGGAAAGAAGTGGAAGAACGTCAATTGGAACACAAGAAAATTGAGGCAGAGATGGAAGCTCGCAGGGAAAGAGAGAAGGAGAGACATCGTGAGGAGAGAGACAAGGAGAGAAAGCACGAATTGGCGCTTAAGGCTTTAGAGAGTCGGTGTGCCTCTACTTCAAATAATGGAGAGCCGTATTCACCCCAGTCTCAGTCAACGGATCTCTCCAGCACTCAATCTGCCCAATTAACTGCGATATCTTTTGCTTTAGAGTCTTTCCCTAGCTCCAATGAGAAAAGTGACACCTTCCTGGAAAAAGGCGAGAGGCTCGCAAATCTGTATGGGTTAGAGAGTTCCCGCTGGGCACTTAAACTCTCAACGTCTTTGAAAGGTAATGCTTATGACGTGTACACAAAGCTGGGAACCAACCAACATGATTACGACATGCTAAAGAAGGCTTTGCTAGAGCGGTTTGAGATGACCGCCCGAAAATTTCTGCAAATGTTCAGAAACAGCCGAAAGGAGAGCACGGAAACATTTCCCCAGTTCTCTTCACGTCTCACAGGATATTTGACAAAGTGCATCGAATTATCGGAATTACCTCTTACATATGAGGGACTTCTCGAAATTGTTCTGGTGGAACAGATAAAGTCAACTTTGTCAAACGAAACCCGTAGATTTTTGGCTGAACAGGGTGCAGTCAGGCTTGAGGACATCCTCAATAAGGCCGAACGCTATACTAATGCAATGGCCGAACTTCCCAGCACAAAACGTAAACCCACAGATGAGCCATCTCGAAAGCAAAATCTAGAGCAGTCATCCTATTCATCCAATTCCTCTCAACACTATAACCAACGAGAATCTAATACCCAGAGACCTCCCCAGAAAAAATCGAAATTCTACAAAACCCGATACCCCCCAAATAACAATTCTGATCAACCCACCAAGCCTACGTGGCAGCGCGGCCACCAACGTCAAGGAAAAGGGGAAGACCCCTACACCAGGGACGTCTGATCATGGCAAGCAGACCGGGCCCAACCGCATCGGATGTTTGCATACAGCCTCGCGAGGAAGAGTCAATGTCAGTTATTCTCAACCTGAGGGAGACAGACCCTTAACGCGAGGAACTGTAATTTTGAATAATACCTCAACTACGTGTCTCTTTGACACTGGATTAAGTTTTGATAGTATTGTCGCAAAGCACCTAGTCAAACCCGGTCAGGAGACAGAGGAAACCGACAAACTTAGTGGAGTTTTCAAGAGTGATGCACCCAGGACGCTTCCTATCGCACTGGTAGAAATACACTCTGATTTTGTCAGGGGTGTTATTAAAGCGGCCATAATGGATGATCCGATCTACCCAGTTATCCTGGGATGTAGACATGTGTTTATTGGGAGACCAAAGGAGCCGATTGTGGCAGCGGTAACCACAAGAGGGCAAACTTAGAAGGATAGGGAGCCTGTGCCAAATTTGTTGCCGAATGAACTGAAGGAGGCGCAACAAAAGGACCCTACTCTGGAGCCCTGCTTTAGAAAACTGCCCATGGCTAAGGACCCCAGACACAACGTAGACATCTTTTCTAAGGATGGCGTATTGTATCGTAGAACGGGCGACCCGGACACGGGGAATAACCAGCTCCTAGTACCGACGCAGTACAGAAGCCAGATCTTAGAAATGGGGCACTCTCTTCCCTTTAGCGGACATATGGGACAAAACGCCACTATTCAGCGAATAAAAACCCACTATTGGTTGCCGGGAATGAACTCTGACATTATCAGGTATGTGAAATCCTGCGCCCAGTGCCAACGGGTAGCACCCAAGCACTTGACACCCCCAGTACCCATGGGGCAAATGCCAACAGTAGGGACTCCATTTGAACGGGTTGCTGTCGACATCATTGGACCCCTGGAAAGGACCAAAAGAAGGAACAGGTTCATCCTGACCTTAGTCGACACTTGCACAATGTGGGCCGAAGCTGTACCGCTAACATGCATAGATTTCAAGCATGTCGCAGAAGCCCTCGTGCAAATTTTTACACGGTTGGGATTCCCTCAAGAAGTTTTGACGGATAATGGATCCCAATTCCGTAGCCTGCTAATGGAGGAGATCTTTAAGATCTTGAGGGCCAAACACATCCACACAAGTCCTTACCATCCGGCCGGAAATGGGCTCGTGGAATGTTTTAACGGCAGCCTCACCATGATGTTACGTAAGCTGGGTCAGGAGAAACCGGAAGACTGGGATCTATATATATCTGCTGCCTTATTCGCCTACAGAGAGGTCCCCCAAACATCTGCGGGATTCCCACCTGCTACACTCTTGTTTGGCAGACGTATTAAGGGGCCACTAGAAGCCTTACTTCGGTCCCTGACAGACCAAAAGGCTGTTGAGACAGTCGTCTCTGCAAGTAAATACGTATCTGAGCTCAAAAAAAGGCTAAAGCTAGGTTGGGATCTAGCTAACACCAACCTTAAGAAAGCCCGCACTAAACATGCTAAAAGATACAATAAAGCTGCAAAAGAGAGAGAACTCCAACCAGGGGAGAAAGTTTTGTTGCTACTTCCAATCGGAAGCAATAAACTTCGCATCGGATGGCAAGGGCCGTTTACCGTCCTTAACAAGATCTCACGTACCAATTACAAGATCTCCATAAAAGGAAAGGAGAAGGTCTTTCACATACATCTGCTTAAGAAATATTTGGAAAGACCGGTGCCATCCTCCGAGCATCTCCTGTCTGTCGCCATAGCAACGGAAGACGAGGAAGATGATGATAGTTGCATGGAGTATCCATTGCAACCCACAGAATCCTTTAAAGATGTCAAGTTCGGCGACAATCTCTCACAGGAACAACAAACAGAAACCAGGGCGCTACTGAAACAGTACAATTCAGTCTTAACGGTCGTACCTGGTCGAACAAATCTCATCGAATTTGACATGAAAGTAACAAACGAGACCCCTGTTCGAACCAGAGTTTACCCCATCCCGTACGCTAAAGATGATGCACTTCGCGGAGAAATAGACAAGTTGCGTCAAGCAGGAATTATCAGCGAGTCTATATCCCCTTACAGTTCGAGTGTAGTGCTGTTGCAGAAGCCTAATAAGGAAGTTCGGCTGTGTATAGATTACCGGTTGCTAAACGGTGTAACGGAATTCCAGCCCGAACCTATCCAGACTGTTTCTGATGTGTTCACCAAACTCAGCAAGGCAAGAATTTTCTCCAAGATAGACCTCAGTAAAGGTTACTATCAAATACCAGTTAAGGAGGAAATTAAACACTTGTTAGCTTTCAGCACTAGTGAAGGACATTACACATTTAATGTGATGCCGTTCGGATTGCATAACGCACCAGGAGTATTTACCAGGATGATGAGGAAGCTTTTAGAACCTCTGCAAAATCCCCACATCCATAATTTCATGGATGACATCTTAATTGCATCGGAAACCTACGAAGAACATATTGCTACGGTTGCTATGCTCCTCAGGAGACTACAGGAAACTGGTCTCACAGCTAGACCTAGCAAATGTCTCATTGGGTTTGAAAAGCTAGACTTCCTGAGGCATACTATTTCTCACGGATACATGTGGTCTATCAAAAAGAACGTGGAGAAAATTATTGTAGCAATAAGGCCCCGAACGAAGAAAGACATCCGTTCCTTCCTGTCACTATGTGCATACTATCAGAAATACATCCAGAACTTCAACGGACTCACAGCACCTCTGACTGACCTCACAAAGAAAGGTTGTCCTGATAAGGTCATTTGGAATCAACAGTGCGAACATGCGTACAGCACCTTAAAAGCACAGTTGTCTGCATACCCCATTCTGAGGTTACCTGACCTCCAGATACCTTTCGTATTACGGGTTGACGCGTCAGGTCAAGGCATCGGGTCAACATTGTTGCAAGCTGAGGACAGTGACACGAATATGCTATTTCCAGTTGCATATGGCAGTCGGAAATTAAACAAGGCTGAACGCAACTACGGTGTTGTTGAAAGAGAATGTCTCGCTCTGATCTACAGCTTCAGACGCCAAAATGATTTTCTGTATGGGAATTCTTTTACGTTCCAAACAGACCACACTCCATTAGCTTTTCTTGGTGCCAATAAGGAATTCAACGCAAGGATCATGCGATGGGCCTTATTGTTAAGTGTTTATTCCTTCAAAGTGGAATACATTCCAGGAAAACAGAATGTAGGAGCTGACTTCTTGAGTAGAAACTAGACTACCGAAGAAGAGGATGAAATCGAACATACCAATCATCCAAAAGCTACCGATCAGGGCAGCTTCATTGTCATTAATGAAACATGAAAAATAACATCTGAACCCCTGAATTGTAGGAATTTTTCAACAGCGAGGACTCCGCCACCTGGGCTCATTAACATGCAGAAAAGCAAGTGCACTCCTCACCACGTTTGCTCATTAAATATGTGACTGTTATCTTCCGTCCAGTCTGGTGATCGCATGGCCTCAAAGGGGAGGTAAAATCACGCCCACTGTTACCTCTAGAGCGGCCAGAAGCAGTTATTTCCCCAGTGTGCCTGTCCACATTTCTTCGTACCTGCCTTATAGGCGGTGCCAGAACCAAACGTAGAAGCGGCGAGATCTAAGGCAAGACGATCCCTCAGAACAGAGAAGCTAGTTTCTCGTAAAAAGTTCTCGTCGGCATTTCGCATCTCGGTGCGAACCACAGGAGAACGCTGGAAACGCTAGCAGTCAAAGGCAGTGGCGGTCCATAGAACAGGGAAAGCAGAGTCTCGCCGGTTTTTCACATCCCGGACGAGCCCCCAATTATTGTCGTAAATTTATTTTGAGAAAAAGAGTCTTGTAAATAGTGATCCCGTTTAGAGTGGAGAATGATGGTGAAAGCTCAGTGATAGAAATGGTTAGAAAGTAAATAGTTGATTCACAGAGTGCTGGGGAAAGTAAGGACAGACCTTTCTTACGACAATCTGTTTCTCTCAATCTACTCCTTAAACTCTCCTGGCTAAAGGATTATTTGCCAGTTTCCAAACACACATGCGCTCACACCAATTTGGTGCTTCAAACACACGGACGTTACGTGAATACAGACTATATTAAGCAGACATAGGTAAATTTGGCTTGGGTATTACAACACAGTACTAAATAAGTTTTACGTCTTTATTTATCACTAAAAATCATTCACGACATGTATCATTTGTTTACAAGCAAAATATCATAGGTACAGAAAATACAAATAACAAGGTGGGGAGGGGTTTATGAAGAGGGTATCCACTACGCCCTTCCCTCTTGAAAATAGACAGAGATAAACCCAGTCCAAAGATAGCCCTTCCCTCTTGAAAATAAACAGAGATAAACCCAGTCCAAAGATAGGTAATTATCAGAAAAATAGATGATGTAACCAAACAGTAAACTTAATTACTCTGAAAAGAGTTGTTACAATATTATGTATGGGTAGAAGAAAAAAACCCGTTATTTCTCAATTGTTCTTCCCTTTACTAAGCAAATTTTAAAAAAAGGGGGGGGGGTAAACAGAGTTAACAAAACAAATCCCACTTAAAGGAACCAGGTAGGGAATAGTGTAACAGTATTTACCAGGTTGGTAAATTAGCAAATAGTTTGCAACAATAAATCTCCTGTCATTCATGCACGCTCTTGATGGCCATCACACATTTGTTCACATACACTTACCGATCGTAGAACCTGGCACTCCATAGAAATACAAAAACATCAATTAAACAATCGTCGTAGGTCTTCTGTGTCCAGCCCCAGATTATCAGGTTTATGTGTTAGTACAGACCCGAAATCGCTGGAAGGTGAAGCTGATTGTTCTGATTTTTTGTTATGTTAAAGGAAAAGTTCTACTGGATGGCACAGTCTTAGATTCAAGTGGTGAATATGGTATGGTCTCATTGATTTCGCCGCTGGTGGTAAAAAATCCGTAAGGCGTGATGATAACAACTGACCGGTAAGGGATAGTTTAATTCGAGGGTTTTAAAATCCAGTGAAGAAAATATGCACAGTCAGTGTTCGGAAGATTTCTATTTTTCTTTCGTAATAGAGCAGTAAAGTAATGCAAATAAGCTCTGGCAATGTTCTTCTCCAGTTAAATCTTAAATTACTTGATGAGGTTGTTAAACTGATCTTGGGGGGCTTTATTTCTGGTAACGTTAGATAGCGGAATCACAACAGGATCGCCACAAGGTTAAAATTTAAACCACAGTCTCATCAAATTCTGGAGGGTTTTAAGAATTGAGTCTGCAGGACTCTAATACAATGTTTATGCTTTGCTTTGTTTAGCTGGGATGCAAAGGTTAGGATCACTCGTTGCCAGACATTTTAAAATACACTAGCTTATAGTTAAATCCTGCTGGAATTCCCTCTGGATTCTGGCTATATTGGAGTGTAGTTATTCTGTGCTAACGGGTGATCCTAACCTTTGCATCCCAGCAAAACAAAGCAAAGCATAAACATTGTATTAGAGTCCTGCAGACTCAGTTCTTAAAACCCTCCAGAATTTGATGAGACTGTGGTTTAAATTTTAACCTTGTGGCGATCCTGTTGTGATTCTGCTATCTAACGTTACCAGAAATAAAGCCCCCCAAGATCAGTTTAACAACCTCATCAAGTAATTTAAGATTTAACTGGAGAAGAACATTGCCAGAGCTTATTTGCATTACTTTACTGCTCTATTACGAAAGAAAAATAGAAATCTTCCGAACACTGACTGTGCATATTTTCTTCACTGGATTTTAAAACCCTCGAAGTAAACCATCCCTTACCGGTCAGTTGTTATCATCACGCCTTAAGGATTTTTTACCACTAGCGGCGAAATCAATGAGACCATACCATATTCACCACTTGAATCTAAGACTGTGCCATCCAGTAGAACTTTTCCTTTAACATAACAAAAAACCAGAACAATCAGCTTTCACCTTCCAATCGGGCTGTACTAAACACTTCCAGCGATGATTCGGGTCACCACTGTACAACACAGATAAACCGTTGATAATCTGGGGCAATGGACACATCTGCTGTTACCCCTAAGACCTACGTAACCACTTGCTTTGAATTGGTGGTTTTTTGTAAACTTCTGGGGGGGACAAGAAGCGACATTGTTTTAATTGGTTTTTTCTACGATCGGTTCTACGATCGGTAAGTGTGTGTGAACAAATGTGTGATGGCCATCAAGAGCGTGCATGAATGACAGGAGATTTATTGTTGCAAACTATTTGCTAATTTACCTACCAGGTAAATACTGTTACTGTATTCCCTACCTGGTTCCTTTAAGTGGGATTTGTTTTGTTAACTCTGTTTCCCCCCCCCCCTTTTTTTTTATTTGCTTAGTAAAGGGAAGAACAATTGAGAAATAACGGGGTTTTTTTCTTCTACCCATACATAATATTGTAACACCTCTTTTCAGAGTAATTAAGTTTACTGTTGGGTTACATCATCTATTTTTCTGATAATTACCTATCTTTGGACTGGGTTTATCTCTGTCTGTTTTCAAGAGGGAAGGGCGTAGTGGATACCACTCTTCATAAACCCCTCCCCACCTTGTTATTTGTATTTTCTGTACCTATGATATTTTGCTTGTAAACAAATGATACATGTCGTGAATGATTTTTAATGATAAATAAACACGTAAAACTTATTTAGTACTGTGTTGTAATACCCAAGCCAAATTTACACTTATCTGTTTAATATAGTCTGTATTCACGTAACGTCCGTGTGTTTGAAGCACCAAATTGGTGTGAGCGCATGTGTGTTTGGAAACTGGCAAAAAATCCTTTAGCCAGGAGAGTTTAAGGAGTAGATTGAGAGAAACAGATTGTCGTAAAAAAGATATGTCCTTACTTTCCCCAGCACTTTGTGAAACAACTGTTTACTTTCTAACCCTTTCTATCACTGAGCTTTCACCATCATTCTCCACTCTAAACGGGATCACTATTTACAAGACTCTTTCTCTCAAAATAAATTTACGACAATAGAGTTCAACATTTTATCATTGTACGATAAAAATGATAGAGTTCAACGTTTTATCATTTTAGGTAAAGATGATCGTGTTCAACATTTATCAGTTAACGTTTACAAAAGTCAGAATTTTCAACTCAGATGTCAGGTCAGTCCTATTGTTTGGCGCCGAACCATGGAGAACAACAAAAACAGCAACGAAGAAGCAACAGACTTTGAGTGCTAAATGCGTGCTTGCATAGAATAGCAGGGCTGAAGTGGTATGACAAAATCACTAATGTGGAACAGATGATAAGAACAAGATACGCGCCAGTGGAACAAGAGATGAGAAGACGTTTTAGATCTATAGGACACACTTTGAGGAAACCTGTTGATAACATATCATAAATTTTTGAATCCCCAGGGTAACGTAGGTGGAGGAAGACCAAAGAACAGATGTAGACGGGAACTAGGGACAAACATTGACGGGGGTGAAGAAGATATGGAAAAACCTTGAGTTGATGGCACGGGACAGGAAGACTTGGCATACGTTTATAGAAAGCCTATGCTTCTTGGGTAGTTGAAAGGTGATGAAGATGGAAAAAGTTAACGGTCATTACGCTATGGCGTATTCATCAGCACCATTATCATCATCATCATCTCAGTTTTTGCTCCTAATGGGGCATGGTGCCTCAACTACAGATGCCTGTCAGGAAATGGTTTAATTAAGAGTCTGTCTGAGTAAAGAGACAAGACACCAGTTTTGAGGAAAGTCTGAGAAGATAGATTAAGATGAGAATTAAAGTGACTGTGGAGGATGAGACTTTTGGCTTCAAGGGTGAGAACCTAGATTGACTCTCCCTCGTCACTTGTGACTTGTTTATTAGCTACTGTTTCACCACCTCTCGCTCAGCTGAGATAAGGTATGCACTAATTACTAGCCACAGGCACAACTGTACAGTTAAAGAATACAGGTACAGTATAGTGAAAGACAAACTGATCCAGCGCACATTTTATAGTTTATTAAACAAAAACATCTTTACCACAGAGAAAAACAACAATAACGTGCAAACTCACACAACCTGGAAAAAAAGAACAAATCAATAACTGACACAATTATCAAAAAATTACCACGCACTCTTCCACGACTACACGAAAACAACTACGAATAAAGAAATATACCGGGCGGGGGTCTCTAAGTAAGAGCCACCACCACTTGAACACTACTATTACTAACTAACTACACTGTGGAGTCCCACACACCACAAGAATACTCTCCACCAGTATTCCGTTTAACCAGACAGAGGAAGACTTACTAACTAATCTGACTAAAATGTCTCAAAGGGGCTCCTACACAACTAACTTATACACCACTAAATCCTACTCCACTGAATTCTGCAAAACTAACTCAGAGGCTCTCCTCTAAGTATTGTCTATCTAACTCTACTCTTTCACCTCTACTTCAGTTCAGTGCCTTCCTGACGCTATCATCTTCGTCTGAGGCTCAGCTGCGTTACCCTTCGTCAGGTACCTCCTACCGTTAGCATTTAGAAAGGTATGATTTCCCTCTCTCCTCTCCAGAATAAATGATGAAGGGGCCCGTGGTGAATATATATATTTTTGCTTCTGGCTGTTGTGGCGGTGCAATGCCGGAGAGGTTATAGATGTTATAAAGAGAAGTATAGTAGATATGTATGTCAACAGAGTGAGGTCAAGCTATGTAAGACCCTGAGTCTAATTGTTGAAGATGATGTTGATGTGTTCTCAGGGGACCTATCGCTACCTCTCGTGATCTCAAACTGTGCTGTATTTTATTAATATAAATGTATGTTATTGGGCTAATTGTCTAGGGTAATGCGAGTATAGTGAGTGTGCATCAACAAACACAACAGTAATTCAATAAAATTGATTTGGGTAAGACTGTGTTTAAGTTTGAATTAATATTTTTACAATTTTAATTTCCTGTCCCTCAATTCTTTTAAGACAGGAATGTTTAAAATGAAAAGAATTTTATTTACACAAAATCTTAAACATATAGGACTCTTTGTCCATAACTGATGCTAACTAAATGTCACTGAAAATGTAGAACACAGATCTCTGGAACAATAGTTACAAGTGAGTGTCAATATTGTGAGGGGCTAGTTTCTTCATCATACCCCTCTTAAAAAAAATTGTTAATGGTGGAAACGTGGTTTGAATGGAAAGTACAGGTGCTCGTCTAATGGCACTTATCTTGCTGTAGAATTCTAGTAGAGCACAACAACGTTCAGCTCAAGGTTTCTTCTCTGACCACTCAATATTGCAACAGATTTCAATTAGCTCAGTGGAGGCCTACTCTGTCCTCTAACTGTCTGGCTTCAGCAGGTTTCCTGTCACCAGGTTTGGTAACAGGGAATAAAACCCGAATTCAATGAAATAAAGTACACTTTTTACAAGCTTGACTGGCGGTAAATAGGCATAGCACAGACCGCTATTGTCCAGAAAGGAAAAGGCATTCAACACAATGCTCAACCTTCTGTTCTCAAGCTGATAGTGTAAATTTTAATTTGCAAGTGGCAACTAACGCGTGCCCACAGTCGGTTTTATTTCTCCCACTAGTCTATTCTAACAGTATCCAATCAGATCATATCACGCCACCTTGGCTTGTTTCAAATACGCGTCTCAAAATGTACCAACTGAGCCCGATTAAAAAACTGAACGGTTTCTCAGTGCGTTAGCCTATCTATACGAATTTCTTTTTTCGTAATAACTTGGTTATTAAGGGTGCTATTTTAAAGAAGAAAACTGATTCTTAATCAGGACATTGCCCTTTATCTAGCTATCAAAGTTTCATCTACGATTTTATCTTCGGTTCCATTTTTTTGTAATTTCCCTCCTTATTTATTCCAACAACATTACTTTTATATATGACAAGCTAATTCATTCTAAGTAATAATCTGATCTTTTAAATACCCAATATTATTATAACTGTTCAAAACATCTTTATTTTCTGCATTCTTCTATCTTTTCAGAAGAAATGACTATTCTAAGTTTCCTCTTTTTCTACCCCCCTGCTCCTAGTGGGTTTATAGTATCAATTAAAATTACAAGTTAGGCGTGATTTTTCCCTTTCCTCCCTTCTTGCCCCTTCTCGCAAGGGACCAAGCTGGCTTTGCCGCCAAGCGGTCTAACGTAATTTTTTTTTCAAATCAGCACGAGCAGAGACAAATTGGGGTTTTTGAGAGAGTGAGAGAGAGAGAGAGAGAGAGATATAGAGAGAGAGAGGGGGAGGTTTGACTTGCCCGCTTGCTAACAATATTCAAATATTTCTGCCACACGTCCTGCGTTGCCTAAACACACTGTCGCATGTTGTACGATTAACAAGTTCTAAGAATGCCTTAGTAGTTTTATTTTTCTTTCTCTCTTTTACTCCTTTGGTGTCCCTTTTCTCTCACTCTCATGAAACTAAGCAAGACATTTGGCAAGCTGCCACGCGGTCAAAATGTTAGATTTAATTTCTAGGCCAGAGTACGAAAAAGCGTGTAATATTGATATTAGGGTATCATTTGCGTTACTGCTTTTTCCAAATCCAGCGCTAATCGCGGGCGTAGGCGATGACGATGCGCAAAAACTCCATATTATCCAATTCTTAGCTACAGTCTGCCCTTTAACAAATATAGTAGAGTTTATAGGCTGTTACTAGATTTTAAAACGGGGAATTGTGAGCGTGTTGTCCATACAGATTTCGCTTTACGACAGCTGTAGATCTAGCAATGATGATGGAAACTCAATTCTTCACACAAACAACGATTTAAACCTCTTCGGGTTATGGCCTACTGCTTTATTGTGGCAGTATGTAAACAATACCAGGCAACGTAGCCTGTTCTGTATTAGGCCGTACAAGCTAAGAGCTCTAATTTCTAGGCAATTCCACGCTGAGGTATATGTTTCCTCACGTCAGGAGAATTCTCAATGCTTCTACGTCTTGCAGACGTAACTAGCGGCTCCCGTTACTTTGCGAGTACCCCAGTTTTTTTCTCAATTACACTGATGTCTCTTGCCTCCCTCTCCGAGAAGGCAAAGTCCGTTGCAGGCTTAGGGATCTGCAACGCCGTGAATCGATGTAAAACAAATTAACAACTTATATACACCAATCCACAAAATACATAATTCAAACACATTAATAACCATAGATTTACATAGACCCCGCTTTCCCATACCATAATAAAACTGCACTCAATACAAGCCCTCATGCTCTACCCTATTTCTGCCCTCAAGTCAGACTTAACAGCTCACCCCTTCCTTTTTCACTGACAACAGGTTGTCTATTACGCTTAACACCAACGCGTTCTGACCTGATTGCTTCTGAGGCCAGCTCGTGACCGAGTCACTTACCCGTCACAACACCGCTTCGCTGTATCCCGATAAAATAACTTTTACTTAAATAATTTCCCAGCACTATTCTTATATTAAAAGGCAGCCCATTGTGGGTTATCAAAATAGCACAAATATCTACACACAACTGCATACCCCATATCATAATACTAAACTCCCTTCACCACTCTTTTTTCACCGACAACAAACTTAAATACCCATGGCCACTTCAGTTAAACCAAACTCCCGAGTTCATATACTATTATCTTCAAAGTTATCATAATGTCGTGGAACGAGTTGTGTAAACCCACTACTTTGTTAAATCATTATGTCGGGATACAAATTTGCCGCAGCCAATCAACGCACAGTTGCTGAGCCGGAATAAATTACAAGAAGTTACGCCAGGAAAAAAACTTAAGCCCTGTTTTTTTCGGATGTGGGTCGCGGCCATCTTGTTCACGCAAGATGGCGGAAGAGAACTGAATAAAATTAGGCTGTACGAGCATAAGACGAAACTGCAGACCACCAATCAGCTTGCCCCGCCAGGAACCAACCAAACGTATTCCTTAACCAGTAGAAGTTATTTTACCTGCCTATATAAACCGGCCACCGTCGAAGAGCATAACACACAATATACCCCAATTATAACCAATTTCCGGGTTGAACAGGGTATAATAACACTATAGTCGACTAAAATGAAGAAGAAGAAGAAAATGCTAAAACACGCAACACCAGACACGAAGCCAGAGATACCGACCGACTGAAGAGAGGAGCTATCAGCTTTGATTTATAGCTTACCTGAGAGCATTGACCTGCAGCCTGCTTTGCTAAGTCGAGTCAAAATCTAGCCTGTTTAAATCTTGGAGGGTAAATATAATTTATTATAAACTGGTAGGAAAATAGGCCTACAGCAGATACACCTGTATAGATATATATATATATATATATATATATATATATATATATATATATATATATATATATATATATATATATACATATATATATATATACATATATATACATATATATATATATACATATATGTACATATATATACATATATGTACATATATGTACAGATATGTACATATATGTACATATATGCACAGTGGGCTGATCACCTGCTTGCTAGTTACTCTGATTACGGAAACAACGATAGATTGTTTGGTCTGTTGTTGTCCCACAAAGACGCCATAGGCGTGGTGGAAGCGATAGATTGATCAATTTGTTGTTGCCCTAAGACGCCACTAGGCGTACTGGCCACGGACTGCTTCGTCGGTTGGTGGCTAAGGACGGAAGAAGAAGAAGAATGTACATATATATATATATATATATATATATATATATATATATATATATATATATATATATATATATATATATATATATATATATATACACACATACATACATACACACACACATACATACATACATACATATATACATACATACATATATATATATATATATATATATATATATATATCTATATATATATATATATATATATATATATATATATATATATATATATATATATATATATATATATATATATATATATATATATATATATATATATACTATGGTTTTCCAACAAAATATGTGAATATAATCAAAGCGCTATATGACAATGCAAGATGTTGTGTTAGAACAAATAAAGGGAATACAGAATGGTTTACAGTAGAAACAGGTGTGAAACAAGGCTGTATTATGTCACCACTACTTTTTGGAATAGCTATTGATTGGGTTATGAGAAACTATACCCACAATGAACAATTGGGTATAAAATGGACAAATGGAAAATTCCTGGGGGACCTGGGTTTCGCAGATGATGTAGCATTCTTAAGTTCAACACCAAGACAATCCCAAGAAGCAATAAATAATTTGTGTCATCTCTCGGTTAAAATTGGTCTCCAAATAAATGCCTCTAAAACTAAAGCTATGAACTTTTCTAACGAGACCTTTGATATCATCTTGAACGGGGAAAAACTACAGAAAGTTGAAAGTTTCAATTATTTAGGCAGTAAAATGACTCAGGATGGTGACACAACAAGAGAAATCCATACTAGAATTGCTTTGGCAGCTAGCGCCTTCAATAGATTATCTAACATTTGGAAATTACGATCATTGAATATACATACCAAGCTTCGTCTGTTTAATTCAAATGTTATCTCAGTGTTAACATACGGCTGTGAGAGTTGGAAAATAACAAAATCATTGGAGAACAAGCTGAATACATTCGAGAACAAATGTCTTAGAAAACTCATGAACATCAGTTGGAAAGAATTCAAGACTAATCAACAAATAAGAGAAGACTCTAGGCAGAAATATGTCTCCGACTATATAAGGAAAAGACGATGGTCATATATCGGTCATGTCCTACGAATGCAAAACAACAGAATACCACTACAGGCGCTCACTTGGGTTCCTGAGGGTAAGCGGAAAAAAGGAAGACCAAAAGAAACACTCAGAAGAACAATAATAAGAGAAGGAAGAACGTTGGGCCTAAATAATGTGCAAGAGCTAAGAGGAGTGGCGTCACAACGAACAACCTGGAGAGCACTGGTTTCTGCCTTATGCGCCGTGTTTGGCGCTTAAAGAATTTATTATTATTATTATTATTATTATATATATATATATATATATATATATATATATATATATATATATATATATATATATATATATATATATATATATATATATATATATATATATAACATATATTGTTTTAATATGAACGTATCAGTTTACTGATTGTCTCTTGGGGAATTAGGTATAATGATTGTATTTCCTAATATGATTGAATAGACGAAGACTAATAGGACTCATACTTCAATCTATTGTCTTCTATAACTTCAATCTATTTTCTCAGACCAACTGCAATATAACCAAAACAGTCCTTGTTAGGACTCAATCTATTGTCTCCTATATACTTCAGTTTATTATCTCAGATAAAACCAACTGCAATATAACCAAAACAGTCCTTTTTAGGACTCAATCTATTGTCTCCTATAACTTAATCTATTGCTTCACATAACTTCAGTCTATTATCTCAGATAAAACCAACTGAAATATAACCAAAACAGTCCTTGTTAGGACTCAATCTATTGTCTCATCTAACATCAATCTATTGTCTCATATAACTCCCACCTGATATATCACCAAACAGTCCTCGTCTCATATACTCCTTTCATAAGAACATAACAATATTGTTAGGATATATGTTACCAGCTTGTATAGCACTTGTCAGAGAGGGCCTGGTATACTATAGGGGAAGGAAATGGTTGTATCACACCTAGGTGTACATATTATTGGATGTATTCATGTATTGAATTTATATTATGGGATGTATTCATGTATTGAATGTATTCATGTATTGAATTTATATTATTGAATGTATTCATGCATTGAATTTATATTATTGAATGTATCCATGTATTAGTTTATCAGAAAGAATGTTTTGCAAGTAGACACCTGTCTTGTATCACTATTGCTAAATCATACTGAGCCATGTTGTCATTCATCCTACATGCAGACACCTGAGACACGCTCATTTCATCCACATTAGAAATAGGTGGGCTTGATGACAGAAATTAGCCCCTATTTTTCCTTGTTACACATTTTATTCGTGTCATCAAACCTGAGGTAGTATGACCAGTCAATCCAGCTGCCTGGAACTTCACAGGAGCACAGAGATTGTACCTGAGATACATCTTTAGTCCCCCTCAGTCTTGGGTGGGCTAACGAAACGACCATCAGCGGGTGTTTTGTGTCAACCAAACCAAGAAGGACAGAACTTTTAAGAGATGAGTACACAGTAGTACCATTTCTGTCAGCATTGTGAGCAAAAGCTAGTGTCAGTTACGAGAAAGTGATTTAGCGTAGAAAGAGACAAAAATAACAGCCTAGCTGATAAATGTTATATACTTAATTAACAGCACAGCTGATACATTTACTATAAGTGATTAACAGCACAGCTGATATAAATTTGTTTCCTATAATTGGAAGACTTGTAATATATTTATATATCTATATAAATATTTGTAAATCACATGTAAACTTACAAACCCATTACATTCCATTTTTCAACATTCACCCTTCAGCACAAGAGTAGATAGTGTATATACTAAATAAATAATAAGGAAATTGTATTTGAACGACTTGTCAATTTTATCATTGTTAAGTAAAATCTGTTTCCTTGTCTTAATATCACAGTTAGTTACACAGCGGAGGTGGCAAGTTATGTCGGTCTCCTCTCTACTAATTTTTCGAGATCAGAACATTCACAGCCGTAACTAATTTGTGATACCAGTAGTTCTCTCAGACACTGGGACTTCACCATTTTCTGCAGAAATTCTATTTCTGACATTGTCAGTACTATACTGATCCTAGAGCCAATAAAAACCTCACGCCACACATAACATAGTCTGGTACTATTAATATATTACACCATACTACAGAGTCATAGCTTCTTAAATTACGTCCCAAAAACCGTCTCTATCCTACTTTGACGTAATCTAATGACTGCTACATAAATTAAAAATTGAAACCAATCGTCAGAGCTTCCCGTTAAGCATCATAACATTATCTTAACATCTGACTAATCGTTAACCAAGCGACGATGAGTCATTCCCCTTGCTGGAACGGAAGAGGTGGGGGGGGGGGGGGAAAGAACGTAAATTCCCCGGGAAGCCTGCTGCCCCGCTGAAAAATGTACTCAGTGTGACGTAAACTTATCTGACCGTCTATCAACAAGAATGACTCACTAGCCCACGCTCTCACTCAGGTAGGGGTTTACACCTACCCCTAAAAAGAGACGGGCTGGTGGTGTTGATCCTACAATTATCAGAACCCTGACAAGAAATGAAAACAACAACAAATCCGAAAACCGGATAAAAATTAAAGAGAACAGAAGCAACCATATAATAATCAAAAAGAACGGGCGGGTTGAAAATACAAATTACAGTCACTTTGCCACAATCCACCCCTTTTTGAAAAAGCCTATGTCAAAGCACTTGCGCTTGCAGTGGTGCTTTCTGCTGGAAATGTCTTACATGATGAGATTGCCAACCCCTATACACAACCTCTCATTACTCCCCCCTTACGACATACCTGGGGGAACAGTGGTCTATGTCTTAATGGTGTATTAGTTGAAGAAATTAAGACTAAAAGATGAAAGTTCACGACATCGTCAGACACAGGGCTGTAGATTCGGAGTTTGTAAAAATTTCCCGATTCCGAATGTTACGAGACTTTAGCCAAGGCAGATCCACGTTTGGTACATGCAAAAAAAGGGGGGAAGGGAAAGGCGCTTAAAAAATAATTGAAATATCATTTCAGAGTGCATGCACTTGTTTATTATTAACTTAGTACATTTTAACAACCTATTAGAAGTGGTCCTTTTTGTTTTAAAGAACCAATTCAATTTAAATAAAAATTATCATGTTTTAAATTATTTTTTGAGGTTTTGTTTTGTATTACTGTATGAATAGAGATGAATAGTTAAAAATGTAATTTACGAAAGCCACCTATTCATTTATTCACACATATACCATACTTATACTCGTATATATATATATATAAGTGCATAATTGTATGCCATGTGCCTAGTGGTAAAACACTGTTGTCGGAGTTGGAGCTTGACTTCTAAAAATTCGGGAGTCGGAGTTGAACAATTTGTTGGCTGACTCAACAACACTGGTCAGAGATACACCGAAACATGACACAATCCTCTTCTCCTGCTATCCAAGCTATGCATTCACCTGGATTACAGAGCTCTGGTCAGAGTAGAATGTCTTGGTCTCAAATTTCTCAAGTCATATTTTTAATTGTCAGATGTCTGGCTAAGACAGGTAAGTAGTTCTGTCAGATGTTTCAAGCCTGATATATTGTAGGTGTATATTTAACTGTCGTCTTGCATTCCAACAGGCTACTGGCAAAAGTAAATGCGTTCGTATCTATCTATCTATCTATCTATCTATCTATCTATCTATCTATCTATCTATCTATCTATCTATCTATCTATCTATCTATCTATCTATCTATCTATCTATCTATCTTTCTATCTATCTAAGAATCCAACTACCTGTCTAGAAGTCTGCCTATCTGTCTGTCCATCCGTCCGTCCGCTTGCCTCTTTGTCTTTCTGTCTGTCTGTCTGTCTGTTGCCGACTTGTTTGTCTGTCTGTTGCCGACTTGTTTGTCTGTCTGTTGCCGACTTGTTTGTCTGTCTGTTGCCGACTTGTTTGTCTTTCTGTTGCCGACTTGTTTGTCTATCTGTTGCCGATTTGTTTGTCTGTCTGTTGCCGACTTGTTTGTTTGTCTAATGTCGACTTCTTTGTCTATCTGTTGCCGACTTGTTTGTCTGTCTGCTGCCGACTTGTTTGTCTGTCTGTTGTCGACTTGTCTGTCTGTCTGTTGCCGACTTGTTTGTCTGTCTGTCTGATGCCGACTTGTTTGTCTGTCTGTTGCCGACTTGTTTGTCTGCCTGTTGCCGACTTGTTTGTCTGCCTGCATCAAAGCACACACGTGCTCTTGCAGTGATGATTTCTGTAACAAGTGTTTAATATGATAATGTTGCTAACCTGATGCTCAACCATTTATTAGTTGCTCGTACGTCGTGCTTGAGTGAGTTATGGTTCCATTCTTTCTTTGCCACTGCATAATCATTTTCCTTTGCGCCCCCTATGGAGGCATGGAGTCACCACTGAAGTTTGTTCCCTGGCAGAAGCCTGCATCAAGGATTCACATGCTTTTACAGCAGCGGTTTCTATGGCAATTAGTTGTAGAAGATAATTATTGCCAACCCCATGCATAACGTCATGTTAGTAGCCTTGTACGACATGCCTAATGTAGTAGTAGTAAGCTTTCATAAAATAGTCTCAACAAATTAATCACTACAACATCTTCCACTGAAAAGGTTGTCTACAAAGAAGTTTAACACAACAAAGCATTAGCAAGCCTCATGAAGGTCCCGGACATTCTTGAAGATAGACAGAAAGAAGAAGTCCACTGCCCCTTCAAGGGAATGCCGCAAGACGCTCCTAATATTAGGTTATACCCCCGGGGACGGGGGGGGGGGCGCGGGGGTCTTTGATTAGACAGATAAATTATATGACTACTGCTTCCTCAGGGATGTCTACAAGGTGACGCCCTTCTTCTTTGATCCTTAGCCGCCGACTATCAAAGCAGTCAGTGGCCATCACGCCTAGTGGCTTCATGTAGGGCAACAACAAACTGCTTCCACTTTGCTCGGTCGGCGGCCATCCTTCGTGCAGTGCCCCAGTTCTGGTTCATTCTTTGCATCTCGGCTTCTACATTTCTCCGCCAAGTTGTTGTAGGTCGGCCCCTCTTTCGCTTTCCTTCAGGGGTCCATAGAACAGCTGTTTCTTGTGATGGCATCTGGGGTCTCTTCTGAGGACGTGGTCAACCCAGCTCCAGCATCTGCCAGCTATGATGGTGTGCAGGTTTTTATTATCTTTTGTTTTGTTTTGTTTGTTTGGGTTGCTCCGAGTAAGCAGTTCTTGGTTGGTGATGGTATTCGGCCGAAAGATTCGGAGAATTTTCCTTACACAGACTGTGTGGAAAGAGGACAGTTTCGACATTTCCTTTTCTGTTACTCTCCAGCGAGTAATTTGAGTTCATGCCTGTCGTTGACAACCGCGTCATGTAAAATAGATTGCTACAGCAACCACATCTGTAAGAGCACGTGCATGCGTTGGTACAGGCTTCCTGGCACGGAGCTAGCAACAGTCATAAATCCATAAAAAATGAAACAAATGATAATGAATCGTTAGGAAAAAAAAACAATAAAATAGACTAAGCATCTCTGAAAAAAAAGTGCTACCTTCTAATTTAATCTCTAAATTTCTGGAGTTTAATCCAGTAGTTCGGATCATCTTCCCCTATACTCCGTACTAGACCCCACCCCCCCCCAACCCACCCCACACACACACTAACACATTTCCCCACACGCACATCTCCCGCATACACACACAAACACGCAAATATTCAATTCTTATTTAACAACCCACAATGTTAAGTTTACGATTCTAACCGAATACTGTTAACTCAAGACGCACCCTTTGTCCCAACCCGAGCATACAGAGCAAAATAAAATGAATATTAACCCTACTCGCACCACCTTCATTCTTTTCTATCACGGAAACACATATACTGTTTAATTAATGCCTCCTTTTTAAAAAAAAAAACTTCACCACAAAACAACATTTATTTTTGTCATTTCCATTACTCAACCAATTTCGTCTCTTCTCCAGCAACTTGAGAACAAAATTGCAGCTGCAATTAATCTATCCCTCCTCACAGGCGTCTTCTCTGATCCTCCGTGATTTAAAACCAGGATTAACACCTCCTAGTTTATAAAGCCCAAATGAGATTTTTCTTCATTGCAATGAGTTTCTTTCTTATGCAACGCGTTTTGTTTAATTTTAATCAACCCTATACCTACTCGATCTTTCGATTCAGAAATTTTCTAGAATCTCAAAATGAATACTCTACCCTCAGAATTGGCTTTTTTTTATATTTAACAATTTTAATGCAGTTCTTTTTTTCTTTTTTTTCCCATTTGGGACGTGCATTTTTACAAGAGGGAAATAGATAATAAAGAAAGAAAGGTAATCGCAAAGATAACTGGGCAATTATTCTTTAATGGTTATGCGATGAGAAGAGAAGCGTTGGAAAACATCCTAGCAACATCGACATGTTTTAGGCAAAAACACGTTTATTATAAAACTAGCAACAACCCGCCAAAATTGGCAGGTTTTTAATTATAGTGTTTTGTTTCTGTTACATGTATTACATTGCTGCTTCTTCTATAGTCTCGCTTGCTCACTGTGAATGACGCGATTGTGTCTTCCTTTTGGCCATCTTATCATTTTGATCCATAATAATAAGTCTGCAATACTTTAAATTAAAATTTTGTCTTGAAGAAACAATAAAAAAAACTTACATTTTTAAGAAAAATTATGAGTTAACTCTGTTTTCCGAATGAAACTGGTCAGAAGAGTATCTTGATTGTCTGTTGATTTAATCTGCATCTCCGCGCCTTCCTGTCTCCAGTTCAAGTTGTTGGCTTCTTTCCATAATCAAACTGTTTGCTCGCTGTGAATGACGCGATCGTCTCTTCCTTTTAGCCATCTTATCATTATGATCCATAATAATAAGTCTGCAATACTTTAAATTGAAAATTTTGTCTTGAAGAAACAATCAGAAACTTACATTTTAAGGTTATTTTTAAGAAAATTGATGAGTTAAATCCGTTTCCCGAATGAAACTGGACAGAAGAGTATCTTGATTGTCTGTTGATTTAATGGACACCGTCACACTTTTCTATTTTTGCGAGAGTACATATAAGGGGAAACAATACAACTATTGTCTAACTTTCAAAAACAGTTGCACCCCCTTAGATGTGGTTGAAAGTGAATGTACTCTCTCGAAAATAGAAAAAGTGCACAAATGACGGTGTGCAAAATGTGACTGACCGACCGACCGAAGTACTTACGGCGGGACTTATTGTATTTGATGATGATTACTTAAATTGAAAAATGCTGTGATCCGGTTCATAATTTTGTGTACGTCACCACGTTCTGTGATTCTTTTCAGTAAATAAATATTAGACAAACATAAAGGTATGTTTTCAGGCACTCGTGAGAAATAAAGAAAAAGAACACTAGACAACAGAAAAACAACAGACGTGAGTGGCTTACCCAGGACCTTCCGTGCGATAACCCCAACTCGCTATGGATGCGAATCACACTGCCCTCCCTCCCATCTAGGCATCACCAAAAAATGATGCTTCGATGACGGGTCACTAGTGCGACCCACAACACAAAGCAGTTGTATGTACGTCACCAAGTTCTGGAATCATGCTCACAATGTTGTGTACAAAGTCATCAAATTCAGGGATTCTTTGACGACTCTAATCTTGTAAAAAGTTTAAGGATTTTTCGACTTTAATTTTTGTATGGCGGGTCAGGATGAAATCACTCGAGGTTCCTTCAAATTATGGTAGGTTAAAATGTACCATGCTAGAGGGTCGTGTGCAAAATTTCGGGCTCCCTAGGTCATCTGAAACCTAGTATACCGACGGCCAAAGAAATCAGTGACCATCACGCCTGGTGGCGTGTTGTAGGGCAGCAAAAACTGTCTCCTCTATGCTCGGTCGGCAGCCATCCTTCGTGTGGCACACCAGCTCTGGTTTATGCTTTCCATCTCTGCCTCCACAGTTCTTCGCCAGCTATCTTTTGGCCGGCCTCGCTTTTGCTTTCCTTCTGGAGTCCATAGTATGGCAGTTCTGATGATAGTATCAGGGTCTCTTCTGAGGATGTGGCCAACTCAATTCCAGCGTCTACCCGCTATGATGGTGAAGAATAGGATGGCTAAATGTTATAACAAAATCATCAGTGTGGACCTGACTACAAGATCCAGACAAGTGACAGTGGAGTACGAGGTGGGATGAAGTCGCTGGCATTGTAAAGAACACTCAGTGAGGTAACCTGCTGATAGCATTACCAAGCACCGCTTGTTCTGGAGGCTGCAAGGTAAGAGAAGCAATAGTAGATCGGAAAATACATGGAGAAGAGAACTGGTGACACATGAAAATGATTAGTAAGGCATAGAAAGACACTGAGCTGATGGCACGTGACAAAAGGACGACGTACGCTTGTTGTAAAAACCTATATTTCCAAGGGATGTGAAGAATAATGCATGAAGCACTATTGAACTTTGTGTATTTAGTTTGTGTTGTTTGCGCTAAATATCTCACATTATTTCCTAAACCTTGTGCTCATATGACAGGAAAAAGATGGCTGTATCTTACGAACGTTGGACTGTGACATCTAGCAACGGCCTGCGCTTTGAGCATAAATATATATTTATTTCTCTAAAAGTGTCCCGTCCATCCCACACAAACTTTTTGTTGCGGTCTATTAATTATATAAAAGTTGAGCGCTTATGGCCTTTAGACTAATTTTGCACGACGCTTAATATAACGCGCATCTTTTTAGCATCAAATTTGCAGGTATATTTTAAATAATAAATAAAAAATCTGTAGTAGAGTGTCAAAAATATACAATATATTTTATTGTTATTATTTTGTTTTTGCTGTTTAATTGTTCCCCGTTAAAAGATAAATTACACCCCTTGAAATAAAAACCAACATAATCTTTTTTATTTCCCTTCGACAGAGAAGATGATAAATTACATCCCTTGAAACAAAAATCCAGTATAATTTTTGTGCTATTGAAAACTTTACAAAAAATGGGTAAAATACCTTCATTCAGAATAAATAAAATTCCAGTCTTCTAAATGTGCTGCAGATGCTGAAAGGTTAAAACAACTTCTTTAGTTCTTTCCTCGTCCTTATTTTGATGGATATATTTACTAGTATTACATAATTTTCTTAGGTGTCACAAACGTCACGGTGTTATAGATGGCATTAAACGTTTTTCCCACCAAAGTTGCAGTCTGAAAAATGTTCAATGTCGTGCGCTTCTGGCTATTGCACTAAATTGCACGAAGCTATAAAAAGCACGCATCTTTTTTTCCCACCACAGCTGCAGTCTGGAAATTACGTAAAATTCAGGCTCTTCTGGCCATTGCACTAAATTGCACGAAGCTTAAAATCGCGCGCATTTCTTGTTAATATTCTTCGGAATACACTATTGTCGTGCTTAGATAGGTTTTAAAGTTATGAATGGTCCCGCCTGAGTATTCATTCATTTCATTCATAACCCTCCACTCCCAAAGGAGCATAGGCCTTCAACAAACACATGCCAAGTCCTCCTGTCCCGTGCCATCATCTCAAGTTCTTTCCATGTTCTCCTCATCATTTTCACCTCTGTTTCCAACTCTCTTCTCCATGTACTTCTTGGTCTTCCTCTGCCTCTCTTGCCCTGGGGGTTCCAGAACAAGGACTGCCTTGTAATGCTATCAACAGGTTTCCTCAGTGTGTGTCCTATCCATCGCCATCGTCTTCTTCTCATCTCTTGTTCCACTGGCACTTGTCTAGTTCTTGTCATCAGTTCCACGTTGGTAACCTTGTCATACCATTTTAATCCCTCTATTCTACGCAAGCACCCATTTATGAAAGTCTGTAGCTTTTTGGTTGTTGTCTTTGTTGTTCTCCATGTCTCCGAGCCATACAATAGGACTGACTTCACATTTGAGTTGAAGATTCTTATTTTCGTGTTGGATCCAATTTCTCTTGATCTCCATATATTTCCCAATGCAATGAAAGCTCCTCTTGCCTTTTGTATTCTTATTTTGATATCGCTGTCTGTCCCTCCAACTTTGTCTATATTACTGCCAAGATATGTGTATGATTCAACATCTTGAATTGGTGTTTCTTCAAGTTCAACCCTGTTATCATTACCTGCATTTATTCTCATTATTTTTGTCTTTTCCCTGTGTATTTTCAGACCCAATTGCTGTGACCTCTCATCGAGTGTTTTCAATTTGTCCTGCATCTGATTACGGTTATGGGACAGAAGAGCCAAGTCATCAGCAAAATCCAGATCATCCAACTGCTTAGTCAGAGTCCACTGGATTCCATTTCTGTTGTGTGTTGTCGATGATCTCATAACCCAATCTATTGCCAGCAAGAAAAGAAATGGAGACAAGAGTATAGATGATGATAATACGTGAGAAGTAAAGTGTAAGAAATAGATTTTCACGAGTGGATAGTTTAAGGAGAAGATCTGTCTCTGGACTGAATGATTCCTCTAGTCCAGCCTATCTATACGACTGTATTTTAGTAAAAAACAATCTTGCACCCCTATATTGAGAAATATAAGTTTACTAAACACATACGCACACACACCTATGTGACAACAAGACACACAAACGTGAAAATTATGGTTAAATAGGTATGGGTCTGACCAACACACACGAAGGTAGTTATTTTGTTGTTTATTATCCCTAAACTTTACAACATCGAACATCTAAAAGAATCAAATAAATCAAAATTGCATATATAGAGAATTAACAGAATACCTATGCCCTCCCCTCGTTGAGAAGATAAGAACCCAACCAAGTTAATAACCCCAAAGGTCAAAAGGTTAGCAATAGGTTACAGTATAGACAGTAAAGAAAACAAAGTTCCTAATATCTGCTACTTCGTAAAGTAAACAATAGTTAAAGCAAAATACTAGTTTGGTACAAGCTACCTTAACAAGAAAATATTCAGTCTCTCTCTCTGACATACGTGGCCACGCTCTCTCTCTCTCTCTCTTCTTACCTAATCTTGGTGATATTTCCTGGAATGTACAGTTATCCTGAATATATTTATCGATATTGGCAGTGTCACGGTACAGTGCCAAATTTGGCACCAGTCCAGCCTTGACAATAACTTTATAAGGTGGACGCCAAGTTTGATGAGGTAATCCTGGATCGATAGTGTCACGTCGAATAGTTAATGGTAGAAAAAAATCGAGATCTAGTGTTCGCAGCAAAGAATGAAAAAACAAATACTTCTGGTATTTGGACACAGCTAGATGCTAAAAATTGTTACTGATGATGGTACATGATTGATTGGTAAATCCTATCGGCTGGCTCTGGTGAGTGCCGATTCTGAAATAGCGTAACTCTCCTGGATAAATATCCTCTTGGAAAACGACTATCAGACGTCGGGAGAACAGTTTTTGTTATTTCACCACAATGGGCTGATAAAAATGCAAGAAAATATATCTGGGTATTTTGTAAGTCCAGTTAAAATTTACTATAACAATGTTCTTTAGTCTCTGTGGCCCGTCCTGTTCACAACTGAAACTTGGAGACGCGTCAGCCAACAGAAAACAACTTTAATCCAATCAGTAAAAATACAGACAAGGCCCAAGATATAGCCACAAAAAAACCGCTGGTCGCCGTTGATCAGGTTGCCTAAGGATATAGGACCATTATGAAGAATTTACTGCTAATAATATATATATATATGAGTGTATATATATATATATATATATATATATATATATATATATATATATATATATATATATATATATATATATATATATACGCAGAAGGGGACTCGACAATTTCTCATCCTCTCCGTCAGTCCTGATTAATGTTAATAGGAACACCTTATGTCTAGCCTATCCTATCGCGCGTCGCTTAGCGGGTGCAAGTTTGGTTGAGGCATGCAGCCTTTTCCCCCTCCTGCTCCGGTCAACGATCAGCGCATAATGTCAATTATGATTAAATTATCCCTTCGAACAATCAAAAATATCGCCTGTCATTAATAACTGTTATATTTTCGGCGCCTGTTTGTTTAGACGCATGATATAACCAAACACAGTCACTTACTAAATTACACACAATGAAATAAAAGTGAATTGTATTCCGTCAATTATCAGTCGCCTATTGTATTTATTAGTCAACTAAACCGGCTCCTTCTGTGTGATAGCGGGTGATTAAATTTACATTACAACTGAAACATCTGGAATAAACATAGCTACGCGTTATTTCATTCGCTAGTCTTAACACCTAGAAAATCACAGTGATTTTAAGATGCTACAACTTCTAACACTTTAATACGCTTAAGCACAAATATATGTATATTTCAATAAATCCAGAAAGAAACACCACGATCTATTAACACATCTATTCCCTATGGTTCTAGATAACGTGTTAAGACTCTCCGAAAAAATTCTGTGCGACTCTGATAATGATTTTAGAAAGACGCATATATACGATCATGTTGTTATGATCTCTAGAAGATGTGAATTCTCACTCTCCGTTTCCCAGCAGAGAAATCTGAAACTACGTTTCCCAGATCAATGGCTTAACGGTCGCTTCTGCAGGCCGCTGCTAATCGACAACAAAAGCTTAACCCGTGTAGCGGCCTCCCGTCTGAGATTTTCCCTGTTTCTCGAGATCAAAGGATTTGCTCCCCTTATAGAGAATCTTGAAAGGCCGTTACCTTTCCACGTGTTTTCCACGTGCGATCTACTCGTCATCGTAATATTGACGGATTCGCTCGCGTGAGAATCTTGCGTAAACGAACGTGGTTCGCCCCCTGCTATGAATGACAGGTTGCGAAAGTTGGTAAAAGGTGAGTCAGACAGGCGGAAAAATGTGTGACTTTGTTATCAAATCTTAAAACTACGCTGAGGTTACGAAAGGCTGTCGGATACAGAAGGCTTCATTTCCATTATACGTCACAACTATCAAAGCAGCAAAATTAGTGTGTCTGCGTGATAGTGACCAAGCTTATTAACACATTACCTTTGTCACATCGCGCACGCTAGCATCATTTCATCTCTGCTTTTTTGCTCCTTAACTCTTACAGGACGAGAAGCAAGTATTCGGAGCCCGACTTTTCCTGGCAGGCCAGTTTTGAGGGCCGGTGTTAAAAGGATCCCGTTACACGCCCATTGAGGAATATTGGGAATATGGTGTAGGCCCATATTTTATGGCCATGTAAAAAGTCATAAATCCTTAGCGAAAACCATAACAGAAGGAAGGATTTAAGGCAAACGTGCAAGAGAAAGATAGTGCTATAAGTAGGAAGATACGATCAAGAGATGGACAGAAAGAGTCTATCACAGTGCAACATCAATACAAGAGGCAGAAGACATTGGAGATCCATTGGAGCCGACTTTCGATGTGGAGATGGCACCTGATGATGATGATATTTGAGTTAAGTTGCTGGGTTTTTTTCAGTTTTATATTTGATTAATACTTACTCACTTTCATTTACAGTAAAAAATAACAGCAGTATAACATCGCCACATTTTTTTAATAGGCAAGAACGGACCCATAAATATTACACGACAACTCAAAGCAACAAAAAAATCCTTGCATCAAACATGGACAAACCATTATGGCCTTTAAGAGGAGCATGGGCGCAATACTGCCGATAGCTCTTGAGGAAATCTACATTAAATCACACATTCTTGTAGTGGTAGTTTCCGTAGCAACGTTTTGTAGATGGTCAAGGTGTTACCCCCGGGCACAATCTCATAGTAGTCGTCTTTTACGATATGTCAGATAGAGCAGTTGACCCATTCTTCCTTTGTCTATCATAATCCGCCCCCCCCCCCCCCCCCCCACCCCCCCCCCCCCCCCTCTCCCCATCCACCCCCCCCCACCCCACCCTCCCCCCCCCCCCCCCCCCCCCTCACCCCCCCCTCCCCCCCCCCCACACACACCCCCCCCACCCCCCCCCCACACCCCCCCCCCCCCCCCCCCCCGCCCCCCCCCTCCCGGTGAAACTACATAGAGCATTCTGTCATGCCATTATCATGTTCTTTTGCGCTCCTTGCGGAGCATGAAGCCACCATTGAAGCTGATCCCTTGTAGGAAGCCTGCACCAAATATTCACATGTTGTGGTTGTTTACGTGGCAGTTAGTGTTACATGATGATCTTGCCATCCCCATACACAACTTCATATAAGTCATCTTGTACAAAATTCATGACGGTGTAATTGTCATATTACTGATTCATGCTGTACAGTGCTTCTACAAGTCTTGCAGAAATTATGTGAGGACGGCAAACCATAAGTCAGAAGAATTCAGGACCACCACTGGTGTAAGACAAGGTGATATCCTATCACCTATCTTTTTATACTCCTCATGGGCGATGTCATCAAGGCATGTAAGGAGAGAACAAGAAAGTATTCAGTGGGGTTCTGGAAGATGAGACAGGTCTGTATTTCAGAGCTGGCATTTGCTGATGATGTTGCCCTGATTGCTAAATCAGAGGCACATCTCCAATCCAACCTGCAATTCTGGAAGGAAGAGCTGGAGAAGAGAGGAATAGTCATAAGCAGCTCTAAAACAAAATCCATGGTGATATCACGAGAAGAAAGAAGACATCAGATTAAGCTGGGAGAACAGGTCCTGGAGCAGGTCGACCACTTTAAATATCTCGGAGCTATTATAGACCGAAGGGGAGGCATCAAAGAAGAGTTGGCCACTCGAAAAGCAGCAGCTGGGAGACTTTTTCAGGCCATGAATCGAGGATTCCTCAGCAAGAGAGAGGTTGCTAAGAAAACGAAGATGGCTGTATACCGCTCCACCTATGTCCCAGTCTTGACATATGGATGCGAGTCATGAGCAATGACTACAACCCACAAAAGCCAGATACAAACCTCAGAAATGAGGTATCTGAGGAAGGTGGTTGAAGTAACAAGAAGAGACAAGGTCCGCAACCAGACGATACGTCAAAGCCTAAAATCCAATCCCCTGCAGATCCAAGTAAAACAGTCTCAACTAAGATGGTTTGGCCATGTCTGCAGAATGGGAGAAGATTGTCTACCACGACAAGCATGGGAAACAAAGAGCCAGGGATCCAGACCCCCAGGACGACCCAGAGTCCGCTGGGAGGACAACATTAGACAATCTTTGAAGGACCGAGGACTAGAATGGAACCAGGCCAGGAGGAAGACAGCCGATGGGATAGTCTGGCGCTCTCTCTCTCTTCCAAACCTCTACACCTCATGGTAGAAGGGGAACGACTAAGTAAGTAAGTAGTTGTCATATTCTGCCATTTAGAGTTGCTGAATTCGGTTACGTCCATCGCTATCTCTATATATTCCGCTGTTTCACGTTCTCTATTGATGAATGTTGACGATCTACTTGTCTTAGATAGTTTTATACCTTTATTTGCCCTCGCGAAAATAAAAACTATTATTCTCAGCTCTCCTCAGCCTAGCAGACCATAACTGCTCCCGGGTAAGAGTGTCATAAAACGTAATCAAACAACCCATACAGTTTTTTTAAAACATACTGAACAATATTTACTTAGTTGCACGCTTGGAAGTAAAAAAAAAAAGAACGATTTTTATGGAGTCGGTTTGACGAAGCGTAATTCCGGAACGCCCCGTATTTCTATATCGTTTATGTGTTAAAAAGTGACTCCAAAACCATTAAAAAATTTTATATACATTATGTTACCAGTTTTTACAGCAGCCCCTTTCATATGTATACATGTGCCACATTTACAAAGACATTTATCATTTACGACGGCTTTGGAAAACTTGTTAAAGTATGAATGTTTTTTTTTTTTCATGTGCGAATTCTTCAAATAGTAAAAGATATTGTTGCTTAGCGAATACCGCACGCTGCTTGCATACCAGTTGTACATTCCGAAGAACATAATATGTTGACAAAGTTCATTCAAGGAAATTGTTATAAGGAATACAAGTGAATGTCCATGTGTAGGCGAGCGTGGTTCGCTCGACTTTAGATGTTTCAATAAATTAATACCTTTAGCTCCCCAAGGAGCATAGGCTTTAAACAAACACATGTCAGGTCGTCCTGTCGCGCGGTGTCAACTTGAGGTCTTCCTCATATTTTTTATTTCTGTCTCTAGTTCTCTTCTCTATGTGTTTTTCTGTCTGCCCCAACTTCTCCTTCTCTTGAGGTTCCAGAAAATGGGACGCCTTGTAATGCTAGCAAAACAAGTTTCATGAATGTGTGTCCAATCTTTCACCAGTTTCGTCTTCGCATTTTTTGTTCCACTAACACTTGTCTGGCTCGTGTCGTTAGGTCCACATTGGTGACCTTGCACAATGTCAATACTTCCAGATATTTCAAGACAGTGAAATCGTCCCTCATTTCTCTTTTTGCTCCCTATGGCGTATATAACCACCACTTCAACTAGTCTCCTTGCAGAAGGTCTGCACTAAAGTATACATGTTATCTCGCTACAGTATTTTCTGTAGCAATTGGTTTTACATGATGAGGGTGCCATACCCATGAATAACCTCATATTAGTCTCACTTTATGACATGTCTAACAAAGCAGTAGACCAAGTCTTTCTTTGTCTCCTACCACCCAGGACCTGCAACGGGACATAGTACAATAATTAATTATTTCATTATACCAGGCTCCCATGAGGCATTGGCCTCCAAGTCCTCCTGTCTTGTGCCATCCATCCAAGGTCTTCTGTATCCCTCCCATTTCTGTCTTCATCTCCGTGTGTTTTTTAGTCTCCCTCTACCTCTCTTATCTTCGGGATTTCAGAACAAGTCCTGCCTTGTTGTGCTACCAGTAGGTTTGTGGGTCTTCCTATCCATCTCCAGAGTCTTCTTCTCATCTCTTGTTTTACTGGCAGATGCCTGGTTCTTGTATCATCAGCTCCACATTGGTGATCGTGTCATACCATGTCCATCCTTCTATTCTAAGCAAGCAACCATTTATGAAAGTATGCAACCTGTTGGTTGTCTTATTTGGTTTGGTTTGGTTTAAGGACCATCTTGATTGCACACAGACAACTCCATAAACGCCCCGATCTCCTCCCTTAGATCTGTTGTCTTATTTATTGTTCCTTATTCTTCAGACCTTCATAAAATTACTACAGCGCAATTATTACGGGTCGAAGAAGGCTGTTTGGAGTCTCCATTTTAAATATTCAGTTACTTATATACCTGTCTCACGGTACATTTTTCTCGCAGATAGTTGTTCTTGTCAGGACTTTCTGGCCACACACACGTGTCTATTCCGTAGTGCGCAAAATATTGTTGAATGAAATTTTAACTTTTTATGGAAAAGCAAAGCTGCACCATAGTATAATGCACTTTTTTAAAAGTGCGTCTGAAAATATATTTTATTTCCATAAAGGAAGCTAGATACAGCAATAAACAAGCCAAACTACAAGTTTATGATGTCTTTACAAGATTATGACGGAGGCGTTTATTTGGCTTGTGACAAGTAATATTCTAAAATAAACCGTTGCCTTTCGTTGTTTATTATCCACGGCATTCTTTTAAGTATAATCCCTTTGTTTGGTCCACCAAGATCGTGAGTTCCTCTCTTTACATTTTGATCTCCTTTACATTAAAAGAGCAATATCTATAAAATATTACGAGTTATTTAAAACTTCTTAGTTCTGATGGTTCTTTCTCTGCAGTGCAATAATGTTCTTGGTGCTTTTTTTTTATTGCAGTTGCCTTTAGTACAAGTTCTTATTTTGTTGCTTTTTCTTCATGTCCCTGCGGCAGTTCCTTCTCCTCATTTAATCTCCTTGTCTTTCTTTGTCGTTGAAATCCTTGCCACCTAATTCTTGCGTTGAAGTAACCAATTCTTTTTCTCATTCTTCTTCGTACACTTTGAGATATCAACTTGAATATGTTTCAGGAAAACAAGGATCTCACTTTAAACTATAGGAATGTTCGTACAGTTTTAAATATATGTCACGGGATTTGCCTCCCCTTTTCTCTGCAGTACAGGTCCACCAGTACCCAAAACTCAGGAGTATCTAAAATGGGTCTTCAAAGGTGTCTACCTTCGCACAAGATTACTCTTGGCAGAGATGTAGATAGAAGAATAATGATGCTTCTATCTCAACGTAGATTCACAAGATAATTCAGAAGTGAAGAACAATGCTGCATAGGGCAGAGCACTATTAACTTATATCTGATCCGGCACTTGTTGTGAAATTTTAAGCAATGGTGTGGCTTGTTCGAGCCCCCAGCTGGTTTAAGTATATTTGGCTCTATGGCTGTAACGAAATGTATATATATATATATTAAAGATTCTAGATCATACATGCGCTCTCATATCTATAACAACTGAATCAACTATGAATATGTTCAATAATTTAACAAATTTAATAGTCAATTAGTCTTTAACAAGTTAAAATAAATATGGATGAAGATGATTTTAGGGGGTTTAAGAAATTGTCTTCATCGAGACTTAATTGTGAACTGTTGGTTATTGTCCGTTGCTTTCGCCTTTTAGCACAAACTTAGTTTGCGGAGTACTGCAATGGTTGGCTGTCGAGGCTTTCGTGATGAGGGCTCTTCTCTAAAGGCGTCTAGGTGAACTCCACTCCTAATGTAAATGTAGGTGTCTTCACAACGTGTCCACTGTAGATAGTTGGTGTCGACCCCAGAACTTGAATCACAAGATTGTGGCGAAGATTCTTACTTCAGACTGGTCTGGTACTACGAACCGTCTTGTAGCTTCGAAGCACGAATTTTAGGAAAAATAAAAGAACAAATGCCTCTGGTTAGTACATTTGTGGGCTGAAGATTAACAGGCACATTGTCTCGCTGTCCACCCACCAATGTTAAACAAATTGCTACAGTAACCCCATCAGCAAGATAACATGAATGCTTTGCTGCAGGCTTCCAGTAAGGTGAACGGCTGCATTTGTGGCTCTATGCTCTATAGGAAGCGAAAATAGAATTGAGAGTCTTTCCGATAAAATTATATCTGTTGTAGAGTTTTAAAACATTCTCAATGAGAAAAAAAGATATTTTCACGTTTCTTTTTTTATTTCTTTCTGTTATCTCAACCCTTAAGCTCTTTCACACTCTTCTCCTTCTCTCGCAAGATTAATTATATTATGCAAAAAGTACAAAGAGCAACAGTCAAATCCAAAGATCTTTCATGTGTAGCGTATAGCTTACCCCAGGGTATCAGATAACAACTTCTTGAAAATGTTGACTTTACTGACGTCGGTACAAGACGCCACAGTCCTCAGGCCAGGTCCTATGTCAACAGTCTAAACGTTGCATGCTGTAAAAGTATTTTGGTTGAACCATTACTGTTGAAGTAGCCTATATTAAAGTTCCATATTTAATATTCAAGTGCTACCCATAGTGCAGATAATTTCTGTGTTTACATATTCTCAGTAAGTGGTTCTCAGCCTTTAACTCGCTATCACCCAGAAGGGTTTCAAGCAGTCTTGAAATAATCGAAGAAAATCCGTAAATACTCCCGTTACAGTAACCAGACGCAAGGCAAAGTTAAAATATTTTGTGAGAGTGGTCACCACAAGAGAGTCTCAAAATACACATGGAAAAGATAAATAGTATGAGAATAATAGCGATTAACAATATCCAGAAACCTTAATGTTATTTTGATCAGAATCGACGTCATTGCACTCAGGGCAAAACCCTAGGTGCTCAGTCTCCCTCAGCAAATGTCGAAGGGTATGAATGCTAATTGTTCTTGTAGCGCGCTGGTATATACACGACGGACACATCCTAACATCTGAAGATTACCACTTGTTCACTTCTGCTGAGCTGGTAATACGGACCATTTTTTGTGTGGCCTGGATGCTCTTCTTCCCACTTGTGCCTGTACCTGCGCTTAAAAAAACTCTTGACTTCCTCATAAGTTATATTTGTGTCAAGTTGGGGAAGTTTCCCCCCTTCCTTTGCCAATCTGTCAGCCTTTTCATTTCCAGGGATGTTGCAGTGAGAAGGGATCCAGTGTATCACGACTCTTTTATATTGCTGACATAGTCTGTGAAGTGTTACTCTTGGGTCATCCAGTTCAGCATTACTTTGACTTTTCAGCGTTGTAATCACTGACAGCGCATCTGAGAAGATAGCTGCTGGTTTCTCTGAGCTTTCTTCTATCATTAGAATTTCTTATGCAGTTTTTAAGGCCTCTGCCTCTGCTCTGAAGTTACTTGAAAATGTCCCTGTTGCGACTGCTATCTTTTTTGTGTGCCATTGCTTAAGCTCAAGAAGACTCCTCCACCCCCATCTTCTGTTGCATTAGTTGCTGATCTATCTGTGTATGCATGGATCCAGGTGTTGCTTGGGTAATGTTTCTCTATATATTTTGTGGTTAGGACTCTCCTTTCTGTTTCATTTTGGCTGTTCTTTCTCTCAATACCAGGAACGTTTTCTATCATTTCAGGGAAGCACTGTTGTTTCCAAATTGGTAGCTTGTGTGCAGTACATATTGGCGTAGCTGTTGATATTGCGTTTATGGGGTCTGCTCTCATCTTTATTTTGACTGTCTCTACAAAGTTGCTTCGCTTCAGTCTTCCCCTTCCAAGTCCATTTATTCTCTGGTGCATTGGGTGGTCTATCAGCCTCCTGAATGTCTCGGCTTGTTGCTGGGCTCTGCTGTCTCTTCTATATCCCATAGGCTGGAGGTGAGTAATCTTTTCCAACTCGTCAATGGGTGTTGACTTCATGCCCCCTGATATGATTCTCAATGCTTGGTTTTGGGTTCTTTTGAATTTAATTCCCGTCTCATGACGGGCTTTTACACTAATGAATAATAAATTCCAACAGAAACCAACACTGCACGAACATGTGAAGGCTTCGGTACAAGTGGATGAGCTAGAGTAGTAGCTATATGCTTCATAGGGAACTAAAAGGGAAATTATGATGACGTTAACTATTGATCCTTGATTTGCTTGTCTTCTTTCTTACTCTTTCATCTACTTCCTTTGTACCCATTGTCCTCTTCTTTATTTTCTTTTGCTTAAAGTTATGTACAGCTTTACATGAAGCTCGAATAATGCCATTTCAAATAATTTTACTACTATTAAAACTGGGGAACACTCTTAATTTTAAACCCTTTTCTTCTACCTCAAATAATATTGTTCCACAACATTGATTCCTCTATTATCTTTAACTTCTTTTTTTCAAAAAAGAGCAAATGATCCGCCAAAATATGGCGGTAAATAGATAAGCAGTGCTATTTCTGCAGCATGCCCTTATAACGGCACTTAATTATCTTATGATCATGTTATTCATTTCCATTTCGTTTCAATAGTACGGCACAAGCTTATCTATGGTGATCAATGGGGTTTCACTGGCTAAATATAGAAATATATGATGGGAGACAGTTGTTTTTACTTACACAACTCTGGCAACTTGGTCTCAGAATGAAGATCATTTTAACAATGGCGTTAATTAGCTGCAACTTATCGTTTTCTTAACGTCAAGTCTGCTAGGCCTTTCTGAAAGGTAAAAAATCTACCTGGCGTCTGTAATGGAATAAATTATCGGCTTTCGTATTAATTGTGAAGACATGGCCTCCGTCGGCGGTTTTCTATAATAGGTTTTGTGTTTCGCATTCTATCTATCTATCTATCTATCTATCTATCTATCTATCTATCTATCTATCTATCTATCTATCTATCTATCTATCTATCTATCTATCTATCTATCTATCTATCTATCTATCTATCTGTCTGTCTGTCTGTCTGTCTGTCTGTCTGTCTGCCTGTCTGCCTGCCTGCCTGCCTGCCTGCCTGCCTGCCTGCCTGCCTGCCTGCCTGCCTGCCTATCTATCTATCTATCTATCTATCTATCTATCTATCTATCTATCTATCTATCTATCTGTCTATCTGTCTGTCCGTCCGTCTGTCTGTCTATCTGTCTGTCCGTCTGTCTGTCTATCAATCTACCTGCCTACCTTCTGACCACCTATGTATTTTGTGTATTATGAGATATGTATTATGAGATATGTATTATGAGATATGTATTATGAGATATGTATTATGAGATATGTATTATGAGATATGTATTATCAGATATGTATTATGAGATATGTATTATAGTTAATATTCTGTCTTCGTCATCTTTCAGCTCTCCAAGGAGAATTAGCTGTCAACAAACTAATGCCCAACCCTCCTGCCACGTGCCATCAGTTGCCGGTCTTTACATGTCTTCCTCAACTCTACCATTTCTGTACCCAGTTCTCTTTTCCGTGGGTTTTTCCGTCTCTCACTCTCTCTCTATCTCTCTCTTTCTCTCTCTCTATCTCTCTATCTCTCTCTTTCTCTCTCTCTATCTCTATCTCTCTCTATCTCTCTATCTACCCGAGTTTTATCTCTATCTCACTCTTTCTTTATCTCTATCTCTATCTCTCTCTATCTCTCTCTATCTCTATCTCTTTCTCCCTCCATCTATATCTCTCTCTATCTCTATTTCTCTCTATCTCTATCTCTCTCTATCTCTCTCTATAACTCTCTATCTCTATCTCTCTCTATCTCTATCTCTCTCTATCTCTATCTCTCTATCTCTCTCTTTCTCTATCTCTATCTCTCTCTATCTCTATTTTTCTATCTTTCTCTATTCTCTTTCTATCTCTTTTCTCTCTCTTCTATCTCTTTCTCTATCTCTCTCTTTTTTCTTCTATCTCTCTCTCTCTCTCTATCTCTATCTCTCTCTCTCTTCCTTCTATCTCTTCTCTATTTTTATTTTATCTCTCTCTATTCTCTCTATCTCTTCTCTCCTCTCTCTCCTCTCTCTCCCCTCTTTCTTTCTATCTCTATTTTCTTACCTCTCTCTATCTCTCTTCTTATTCTCTTCTCTTCTCTAATCCCTCTTTTTCTTTTTTTAATTATTCTTCTCTTTTTCCTATTTATCTCTCTCTATATCTCTATCTCTATATCTCTCTATCTCTATCTCTCTCTATCTCTCTATATCTCTATTTGTTTATTTCTGGTTCTTCTTTCTCTTCTTATCTCTTTTCTCTATCTTTCTCTATCTCTCTTAATTTCTTTTCTCTTTTCCTCTCTCTCTCTCTTTTATTTTCTTTATCGCTATCTCTCTATCTCTATCTTCTCTATCTTCCTCTATCTCTTCTTCTCTTTTTCTTCTCTTCTCTTTTTACATTATTTCTTCTCTCTCTTATTTCTCTTTCTCTATTATCTATCTTTCTCTATCTCTATCTTTTCTCTATCTCTATTCTCTATCTCTCTCTCTCTATCTCTTTCACTCTCTTCCTCTCTTCACTGTGTGTCTTATCCCATAGTCAGCGACTTCGGCTCATCTCTTGTTCAACTGGTACTTTCCTCACAATTATTGTTGCTAGTCTGAATAATCTTATTTCCTCACAATTATTGTTGCTAGTCTGAATAATCTTATTTCCTTACAATTATTGTTGCTAGTCTGAATAATCTTATTTCCTCACACTTATTGTTGCTAGTCTGAATAATCTTATTTCCTCACAATTATTGTTGCTAGTCTGAATAATTTTATTGCCTCACAATTATTGTTGCTAGTCTGAATAATCTTATTTCCTCACAATTATTGTTGCTAGTCTGAATAATCTTATTTCCTCACAATTATTGTTGCTAGTCTGAATAATCTTATTTCCTCACAATTATTGTTGCTAGTCTGAATAATCTTATTTCCTCACAATTATTGTTGCTAGTCTGAATAATCTTATTTCCTCACAATTATGGTTGCTAGTCTGAATAATCTTATTTCCACACAATTATTGTTGCTAGTCTGAATAATCTTATTTCCTCACAATTATTGTTGCTAGTCTGAATAATCTTATTTCCTCACAATTATTGTTGCTAGTCTGAATAATTTTATTTCCTCACAATTATTGTTGCTAGTCTGAATAATCTTATTTCCTCACAATTATTGTGGCTAGTCTGAATAATCTTATTTCCTCACAATTATTGTTGCTAGTCTGAATAATTTTATTTCCTCACAATTATTGTTGCTAGTCTGAATAATTTTATTTCCTCACAATTATTGTTGCTAGTCTGAATAATCTTATTTCCTCACATTATTGTTGCTAGTATGAATAATCTTATTTCCTCACAATTATTGTTGCTAGTCTGAATAATCTTATTTCCTCACACGAGTGTAAATCTTTTTAGTTTGCACGTTTATGTGTGTCTGTCTCGTACACGCACATCTTTATCTCATTGTATATGCGCATAAATATCTGTGTATGCACTACTTTATCCCCACTTATCTCTTTACTTATGATTCTTTGTGTATCTCTGGTAGAGTTAACTAAAATAGGATGATGTAAAAGTAATTGCGAATATCTTCTATAAGTGTGTAAGAGAGACATGAAGGCATTGGACATAAATCCAGCAACCTGGGAGGATGAAGTTGCCGATCGCACCAACTGGTGATGCATCCTTCGGCACCACCTCAGATTGAGCGAAAAGAAGCTCTCACAACAAGCAGAAGAGAAAAGAACACGCCTAAAGGAGCACCAATCAGAATAAACAGCTGAGGGCTTCACTTCAGGGGCGCATCCCCATAGCCAGTCATGACTGAAGAGGACCACTGCTATACGTATAGTTCCCGAGGGTCTCTGAGGACATATAGAAAGAATATAATTATTTGCTTCCTCGAGCATGTCGTAAGTGGCGAGTGACACCAGATGGTGCCTAATGCTGCCAACTTCATCGTGTAAAACAAATAGCTAATCAAATCACAGCTACAAGAGCCACTAAATGTTTTTGATGCTGGTTTCCTGCAAGGGTACCTGCTCCATAAGGAGAGAAAAGGGAGATGACAATGATGATATGTGGGGGTTCCAGGAGTAACTCAGGAGACAAAGATTAAGGCTATGCTCCTAGCAAGCATGTCTTAATAGGCGTCGAATAGGTGTTCATGCATGGTATTAATATCCTCATAATGTAAATTGTTACAGAAACTACCTCTGCAAACGCACATGAAATGTTTCACACAGGCATCTACCATGAAGTGGGTAACTACTGGGCGGCCTCTGGGAAAAGAGAGAAAACGAAAGAGGGACAGGGTGCCCCTAAAGTCCTTGCGCAATCTTAAACTTTAATAACATTGGATGTAACACACAGTAAAGAACATATAATCTGGCACCAGAACATTGGGTCGATCGCTTTTCCTCTCCGGTAGTATTTAGTTACATTTTTTGAGTGGACTAAATTATGTGCTTTTCTGTGGTCGGCACATTTTCTTTCCCTGCTATCAAGCAGATATTTAGTACTTTCAAATCATCTTACACTCCTCTCGGTGACTTCTTCTTCTGCGTCCGTCCTGAAAATGACGTTTGTTACGTTATGTTGCCGTTTACAGCTAAGCTGCGATATCTGCGCGTTTCGGCCCGACACGTCAGTTTTCGGCAATGTATTTTTGGGACCGGGTTAGCCTTCCCTCTTCGATCCTTATTCTCTCAGCCAGACTGCAGTGATGCAGCCTGTTTCCAGGACCACCACTTGGAGGTGGAGTAGGGTCTTCGTCAGCTCTGGACCTGACGCAAGCAGTCAAGCTATGGGTCGCTTACTGCATTCCTCACTATTGATGCGTCTTTGGTCCCTCTCAGTGATAAAACGTCATGTCTGTTTGTTTACCTGTTCATCCCTGCTGGAAAAGGAGACGGATGAGATAATATTAACCGACAATCATGTTGGAAAATTTCGGGTGTGCCCGACATCAGTCTATGGATTAGCACTAAAATCGCCCAGCGAATTTGTTTAATCGCGGATAAGGCTGATGTGCCTTCCTCGACCAGATGGGTAAACGAAGAGTTTTGCTTGCGCAAGCGACGGGTAGTTAGATTACTCGCCTGCGCGACACATTTCTGGATAGACAAGAATGACAATATCGTTTCAGGAACACCTTGTTACAAAGACATTACTTTTAACGACAGTAAGATGTTGTATTTGAGAAAACATTGCCGAGACGGTATCAGATCTTTTCATTCCATATTTGGGAAACATGGTCTTTGCAGTAACGCGCAGAAATTTCCATGTGGAAATAATTTGAATTACCCCACAAAACACGCATGTTTGAAACGATTGGCAGACATTCGGAATGAAGGCAATACACCCCTTCCGATTGGAGCCCTGCTTAACATCGTAACAAACTAATTCGGGGGAAGACAGGCAATATAACCTGACACTTTAGCCAAATTAGAACACTTTGAAAATTCACTCACGCCAAGAAGACAACCAGACCTTGCGAGAGTTAAGAATAGTACCAGACCGGACTTTGTGGGAGCATATTGAGGATTAGAGCCCAGGAAAAAGCTACCATTTAAACACGGAAAACTGGAATCTGAGGAAACTATAACACAAAGTCAATAGTGGAAACTTATTGTTAAAGTACCAACACCCCAGGCCTCTTCAAGTGCTTTTATTTTTCTGAGCCAGCAGTCTGTGAGCCTAAAGATTGGCGTAAGATGTAAATTTTGAATTCTATATTTTTTCATTATTAACATGAGAACTAATACATATATATTGACATGTGAATATTAATATGTGAAAATTGCTAGTGTATGTCCGAGTCATTTGAGGCTGGCAACCTCAGCATTTAAAATGATGACTTCATGAACCACCATTTGGCCAGGGCTCGTGACTGCTTTGTTGCGAGTGTCTTATAAAGAACCAAAAGCAGAGGTAGTCCCAAGCTCCATATGGAGCAGGGAGGGAATGATGAAAGAAATGATGTACATACTTGTTATATTATTAACCTTTTCAACCAATGTAAATGTAAAAACATATTCACTCTAAATGTAATGAAAGTTTCAACCTTTTCAACCAGTGTAAATGTAAAACATATTCACTCTAACTGTAATGAAAGTTTACAACCTTTTCAACCGGTGTAAATGTAAGCATATTCAAATTATATTGTTAACATTTTCAATTAAAGTTAAATATAAAAATATTCATGTTAAATGTAAAGATTGTTTTTCACCCACTGGGATTAATATTAATTCTCAGCGAGGGTAAACGTTCTGAGATAGATGGGATGGTGGAATGAAAAGAGGGGGGCACATAAGTATGTGTCGGGAAAGTCAACACTCAAAGTGTATTCGTTTCTCTTCTTTTGCATACTAGTTGGTGGTACCAGTTGAGGGTGCTATTTCTGGAACAAGTACGTGTATACGTGGCCTGAAGTCGACGCTAGACACCATCATTAGAGACGCGGGACCAGCTTTGCAGCTACTCCCTGATTCTACTTGGAACGTGCTGCAACTCTTAAATCTTGACCAGGGACGCGTGTAATCCAGTCATCTATCTGCAAAGACCCAAACATCAGCGGGAGCAGAAACAACTATTGGCAGCTAAGTAAAACTTAAAAGCTGCCAAGGGAGCTATCCATTTTCGAAAACGATATCACGCTGTGATGAATACATTTTTTCTAAACAATTATTCATTTTTTATAACTGTTAAGACATAATTGATTATGAAATTTGTTACTTGTATAAAGAGAAATCTAAAGTTGATTTAATCATTTTGAATGTACTACAGCCGTATTTCTCAGGCCATTTCTTAAATACACTCAAACAGAGCTATAAATAATAATGATAGGAAATTCGCGGAATTAACTCAGCTGGGGCTTGTACGAGCTAAAATTATATTACATAATCCTTCACAAAAGTTGTCTGCAGATACTAGAGTTAACGTGCTCACCCAATGCAGCATTGTTCTCGCTTTCCGAATATCTTGTGAATACTCCCTTGAGGTAGAAGCATCATTATCCTTCTATCTACAACTCTGCGAAGAGTAATCTTTTGCAAAGGTAGACACCTTTGAAGACCCACATCATCTACTCTTGAATTTTGGCCACTGTTGGACCACTGCTGCAGAGCTAAGTGGAGGCAACCCGTGACATAAACGCATAATTTATGCCTTTTCTCAAATGTTAGTGTTATGGAACCGAAGACGCAGCAAAAGAGAGGAATGCAGTCAGCGACTCATAGCTTGACTGTTTGCGTCAGAGTCAGCGAACCAGAGCTGAACCTACTCCATCTTCAAGTGGTGGTCCCGCAAACAGGCTGCATCACTGCAGTCTGGCCGAGAGTGTAGGGATCGAAGAGGGAAGGCAAACCCGGTCCCAAAAAATGCCGTGCGGAAGTCGGATGTGTCGGGCCAAAAGGCGCAAATATCGCAGCTTCGCTGTGAACGGCGACACAACGTAACCAACGTCCTTTTCAGGACGAAGAAGGAAGAAGAAGAAATGTTAGTGTTATAAGTTTTTTAGTTAATATTTTTATAATGGATCCTGTAACATTGAAAATGGCCACAGCAAAAGAAATGATAACTGTTTGTTAAAAAATTGGAGTGAATGATATGTCACAAAATATGACAGTTACGTTGACCTTTACAAACGTGAACTGTATTGTGTTAAAATTTGATAAATTAAAAAACAAATGTCATTTATAGCGTGCTTCTATTATGTGTACATGCAAAGTTATTAACGTTTAAAATTGCTCAAGGACTTTAGGGACCCCCGGAATATATACGTGTCGCATTGTGTGTATGTGTATGTGTGTTATTAAGTATACATTAAGATACGTGTATTCTCATTTCACACAACCTGCCTAAAGAAAATTCTTCGAATTTTTTGGCCGAATACCATCTCCATCCAGGAACTGCTTACACGGTGCAGTCAAAAAGGCATGCACACCATCATTGTGGGCAGACGCTTGAACTGGGTTGGCCATGTCCTCAGAAGGGACCCTAACACCATCACCAGAATTGCAATGCTATGGACCCCAGAAGGATGGCGAAAGAGAGACAGGCCAAAGACGACCTGGCGGAGAACTTTGGAGGTTGAGAGGAAAAGCATGAACCAGAGTTGGAGCACAGCACGAAGGATGGCCACCGACCGAGCAAAATGGGGATAACTTGTTGTTGCCCTACAAGACGCCACCAGGCGTGATGGCCACTGACTGCTTTGACAGTCAGGGGGCTAAGGATCCAAGAAGCAGAAGAGAATGTCGTATCGTTTTACTAGATCAGTGTTTATCAAGTGGTGTGCCGCCGCACCTATGAAAGTGTGCCGCCGCACCTATCAAAGTGTGCCGCAAAATTTTTTTACTTTACTACATGAAATATATTTTTAGCGATCATGTAATATAAAACTGATCTTACAGCTTGAATTCATTCAATAATAATTGGAGCTATTAACTGCTTTGAACAAAAATAGATATACTTCAAAATGTCATGATATTACAAAAACACAAGAGGCGCATAAACAACGTTCAAAAGCCATGGACGAAGCATAATGCTTCCACTTGGACCTAATTAGATTTCTTATTTCTTTTTTTTTTGTGTGTAAGATATACCTTCTAATTATTTTAAACAATTAAAAAGAATATCAAACTGAAAGTTTTCTTTATTCTAAAGTACCCAAAAATGAGTGTATTTAATTTAGTATATATCACTGTAATTTTTTATTCAGATGCGGGGTCAGATAGGTGTGCCGCAAATTTTTAGAAAATTGTAAAGTGTGCCGTGCACACAAAACGGTTGAGAAACACTTGACTAGAGGAATCTGTTTTACGTCTTTTTCTTTTTTGCCCTTTACAGAGCATAGAGCTGGTCCTATTACAGAAGCATGGAGCTGGTCCTATTACAGAAGCATGGAGCTGGTCCTATTACAGAAGCATGGAGCTGGTCCTATTACAGAAGCATGGAGCTGGTCCTATTACAGAAGCATGGAGCTGGTCCTATTACAGAAGCATGGAGCTGGTCCTATTACAGAAGCATGGAGCTGGTCCTATTACAGAAGCATGGAGCTGGTCCTATTACAGAAGCATGTTCTAAGCATTCATGTTCGCTTTCAACTGTGGTTTCAGTAGCAATGTGTTTTTCATGATGAGGTTGTCAGTCGCATGCACCATCTCAAATTAGTCACCTCTTACAATATGCCAGAGGGATCACTAGTCATATTCTTTATTCTTTTGCCTCCTATGAGACCATCCCCCCTCCCCCTTCCACCTCCCCGGGGAACTTCAAAGGGCAGAGGAATCTCTGTCCCACTCAAATTCTTAACTTAATGGGTTCTGTAAGTTGTCATTCATTTAAAATTCTGAAATTTCATGTCATTAATTTACTTTATTAAGATTAATGAACTTAACGGTGACATAGAGTCCCTCGTCATAGAATACCTCATCATTTTCCAAAGTGATTCTCTTTCTAAACTGTATCACGACTTTTCATAATGATTGATTTAGTGCAGGTCTCTAATATACGCAGTGTTTTTATCTCATGGAACGGCTACTTGTCGATCTTGTTCAATCGGTAGATTCTAAGGAATAATTTGGTAAATCTCTGTTGTGGAGAAGGAAAAATAATTTATCGACTTGGTAAATCTCTGTTGTGACGAAGGAAAAATAATTTGTCAACTTTGTAAATCTCTGATGTGGAGAAGGAAAAATAATTTGTCAACTTGGTAAATCTCTGTTGTGGAGAAGGAAAAATAATTTGTCAACTTGGTAAATCTCTGTTGTGGAGAAGGAAAAATAATTTGTCAACTTGGTAAATCTCTGTTGTGGAGAAGGAAAAATAATTTGTCAACTTGGTAAATCTCTGTTGTGGAGAAGGAAAAATAATTTGTCAACTTGGTAAATCTCTGTTGTGGAGAAGGAAAAATAATTTGTCAACTTGGTAAATCTCTGTTGTGGAGAAGGAAAAATAATTTGTCAACTTGGTAAATCGCTGTTGTGGAGAAGGAAAAATAATTTGTCAACTTGGTAAATCTCTGTTGTGGAGAAGGAAAAATAATTTGTCAACTTGGTAAATCTCTGTTGGGGAGAAGGAAAAATAATTTGTCAACTTGGTAAATCGCTGTTGTGGAGAAGGAAAAATAATTTGTCAACTTGGTAAATCTCTGTTGTGGAGAAGGAAAAATAATTAGTCAACTTGGTAAATCTCTGTTGTGGAGAAGGAAAAATAATTTGTCAACTTGGTAAATCTCTGTTGTGGAGAAGGAAAAATAATTAGTCAACTTGGTAAATCTCTGTTGTGGAGAAGGAAAAATAATTTGTCAACTTGGTAAATCTCTGTTGTGGAGAAGGAAAAATAATTTGTCAACTTGGTAAATCTCTGTTGTGGAGAAGGAAAAATAATTTGTCATCGTGGTAAATCTCTGTTGTGGAGAAGGAAAAATAATTTGTCAACTTGGTAAATCTCTGTTGTGGAGAAGGAAAAATAATTTGTCAACTTGGTAAATCTCTGTTGGGGAGAAGGAAAAATAATTTGTCAACTTGGTAAATCTCTGTTGTGGAGAAGGAAAAATAATTTGTCAACTTGGTAAATCTCTGTTGTAGAGAAGGAAAAATAATTTGTCAACTTGGTAAAATTGAAAACTTGCACTTTCTTTCCAGCACTTAAAAGTTCAGTGTCCCTAAATTTAAAAGTGTTTGTACAACGTTCCAAGTGAACACCCCCAAGCTGTCTTATTAAAATTCATTTTATTCGTGGACTACTGTAGCGGAAGGTTTTATGTGTGTGATGATGATAGTGCTAGAGTAGAAATAGTATTCTCTCCAGAATGTGTGAGGTCCCAGTGACAGAGAAAGTACACTGGTATCACTCGATAGTCACGGCTGTGAAAGTATCTGGACTGAAAATATTCAAAGAACAGTCAGACCTTACTGCGCCACCTCCGCTATGTGACCACCTGTGGTATTAATAATTCACCCAAACTCAGTTTCAAGTATATTGAATGAATAGAGCTGGTGAATACAATTTATATATCCTCTTTATTTACATCTATCTAATTGTGGTGATTGTGTGTGATAAAATTAATATTTACATAAAAAAACCAAACTGTGAAATCAATTACAGTTTTCACCAGTTAAAACTAAAATGTCATTTCTTTAAAATCTTCCAATTTGTTGGGTAATGGACTTCTTCACTGTCTTATCACTTTACAGCTTTCACTAGTTTATCATGCAAATTGTCATCATAAATCTCTGCTTGACAGTTATCACTTTTTGGGTGCACGATTGTCACAAATATCACTCAACTTCTATGATAATCAGTGTTCATATGAAATGTACAGCTTCAGTAGGTCGTGCTTCTACCAATCCAGACACTGCTGGGGCGATTAGCATTGATCATCGAGCAATTCTTGATCATGAACCTCTAACTTTGGGTTGACAAGTATGAACCCTCGCAGGATCTAATTAAGATCAGTAAAGACTGGCTTTTGTGGAGTTATAGAACTGCCTGGCTGCAAATAACAAGATATTGGCCTTTACACGTCTCTCTCTCTCTCCAGCCCTTGTCCATCTGTCTTCTTCGCTGTACAAGTGAATTTGACATGTTGTTGTTGTTGTTGTTGTTGTTTTCGTCTACTATGTTGCTGTAATACCCTGTTCAACCTGAAAAGTTGGTTATAATTGGGGTATATTGTGTGTTTACTTTCTTCGGTGCTAGCCTGTTGTTAGTCCTGAAAAGGACTGGTCCTAAAAAGGACCACTAGCTGACTGTCTGGATAACTCTTCGTTGCTTGTCTGTTTATGGTGTCGTGGCGTGTTCATGGTGTTCCTATCCTGCCTGCCTATCTGGCCTGTGTGGTTTTGTTAGTTTTTGCCCTCCTCGCTTCTGATTGTTGTGTCTTCCTGCTCTCCTGTATTTGTGATAGAGCTTTTTCTATTATTGCTGGGAGAAGTTTTTCTAGTGTTTCCACGATGACTTCTTCATCTGATTGCTCGTTTGTTTTCGTCGCTCTTGTGTTTGATGTCATTTCCTCAACGGCTCTTCGTTCTGCTTCGATTCTTTTGAGGATTTCTGTGTTTTCTTTATTCAGCTCTGCCAGCTTTTTTACATCTGCTTCTATCTGCTGCTGAATTCTTTTCATGTCTTTCATCATTTCTATGGCGTTCTGTAGATCTATTACGTTTTCACTGTCGGTTGGTTCTTCGGGAGCCTGCTTGCTTCTGTTTTCGACCTGTAATTTCATTTCTTTGACTTCAGCGGTCAGCTTGTGTAACTGTCGTCTATCAATCATGCGCTGTTTTTCTGCAGCATCCGCAGCCACTTTGTGTTTTGCCTCTCTGAAGGGGATGTTTTTGGATATCGCTTCCTTCAGTATGTTCTTAGTTTCTTGGAACATCGGGCAGCCTCGGTACCTTGCCCCGTGGTTTCCGAGGCAGTTTGCACATGTACGGTTTGTGTTCATAGCTTTGTAGTTGTGGTCCTCCTTCGCCTTGGAGCAGTCGCCATATTGGTAGTTTCCCGCGCAATATCGGCAGACTGCGTCTCTCCTGCATGTTTTCTTTGTGTGTGAAAACTGTTGGCAGTTTGAGCACTGCATCATCGGAGGGATATAGGCTTCTGTCTTTTTGGTTGTTGTTTGTAGCGTCAGTCTCTCGGGTCTTGTCGTTCCTTCAATCGTTACTATCATCAGATTGGTGTCTTTCTTGGCCCAGGTTTTTAGCCTTTCGACCTGCATGATTTTTACATCTGCGTTTTCAGTTTGAAGGTGTCTATGGACCTCGATTGCGGGACATCTGGTATCCACCCCTCTTATGACTAGCTTCTTTGTTGACTTGCATTTTTTCACCACCACTTTTATTTGGTGGGGCAACTATTTTCGAAAGCCCGTATATACGGAGCTTCCGGACGTATGAGAAACAAGGCTCGCAACTCCAGCAAACTTCCCAAAATATTTATAACTTCGAGGGGTTTGTGCTAGATGGGTTTTAAACCTTGGTCTCGTGCATCGCACCTTTCCCAGTTCAAGCCTTTAGAGTTATAGATTTCGATGCTCAGTGCGTTGATTTTTATATCCATATGTTGTCTTCGTATATCGGTCGTGTTAACGATTTTAACTTGAATTATGAATAGGAAAAATACAGGATTTCTCAATGCACGGACACTTATTCTTGCAAAATTCTTCACAACTACTAACTCTCTCCAAATTTCCTTGTACCTACACATAAATGAAGATATCCCCGTTAAAAGGAGACCATTCTCATCCTTGTCTGTCATTTCGTTCTCCTTCCCGATATCTAATTCTAACTATGTTTCGGACGATTTTATTCTTCCATATACAATCGTCGGAAGTCTTTCCTCTCTGTTCGTGGGAAACCCCGTTTCTGATTGGCTGCCCTAGATACACACAAGAAAATACCCCTGCATTCATTGTTTCGGGCTTATATACTTGTGTTCCACTTTCCGGTCTTCATACATTTAACTAGGCAATTGTGTAACATGCTACAACTACATAAGACAATTATATTTTGTTTGAAGAGAAATTAACATTTGGTCAAATTTCATTTAGTTTGAATCGTCCATCGCTCTATCGATCGAATTACAGGAAGAAGATCGTCCGGCCGAGATAAGTTACAATAAGGCTGCACAAATATTCCAAATTTTAAATATTCTGAAACCTGAAAACATACATGATTTTATCAAAGTAAACCTTTCGTGAACTCAGTGGTCCTAAAGTAGATCCCCACAGCTGCCGTGTTGCCGACGCCTGATCTATCAGGTAAGTACAGACCTGCACAGATTTATTGTTTGTGAAATGGGTTACCTTTGAATGCCCCACATTTCAGACGCTGTATACATCAATCAAAAGGGCTTCTTCCACCTAGGCGGTCTAAAGTTGGTCGCCGACTTCCAGCAGTTGCATTACAAAGATAACCCAATATCTTGACATCAAAGCATCTCAAACCCGAACCAAACGACTCCAGGGTCAACATTTAAACTGTCACATAGGCGAATTATTCTAGTGGAACTTTCTTTGTACGGGTATAAACTTACGAGATTTCATTGCCGTCTTGGGAATTAACTGAGATATATATATATTAAAACCGCTTCTAAGGTTTAATGAAAAACTACTAAAAGGTTAAAAAAAAAAAAGATCCAGTTTTTAACCGCTGAATGTAGGAAGGGAGGTTGGTGATTGCTTTTGGCTTTTTTTCTTTTTCATTCGTTCTGAAAGTCTGAAGGCTGAAGAGGCATTAAAATATCTCGAATTTGGTAGTATCAAAACACGTGTTTTAGCAGCAGTGACGATATGAACTAATGTTAACAACACAATTACAGACAGACTTTATGAGATTTGGGGCCCAGTAGGGACATTTGTCTAGGACCTCACCTCAAAAAAAGAGGGGGGGGGGGGGGGCTCACCTAAGCCTCATTTTACATGCCTTACTTCACATTGACATATTTCTTTACCTCCCTTCCCAAACAATAAGATCGCATCACAACATGAATAGGCAGGGGCCTCATCTGATCTTTCTGAGGGCCTTGTTGAAATCAAATAGAGAAATTGAGAAGGTTAAGGGATTAAGAAAATTATTATGAAAATAATGAATACAGTCTGAAAAATGGTTGAATGGACGAAAGAAAGGATTTATTGATGGGTCGGTTATTTAGTCTATGAATAGATAAACAATTTGATGGCTGGATGAGGGAAAAGATGTGTGGATGAACGGGAGAATGGATGAATTGATGGTTGGATGGATGGATGGACTGATGGAGGGAGGCGTAACATTTGTACCCGTGTGAGCTCTGTACATTAGCAATTGTAAAACTTTAGCTGACTGTACTATTCCCCTGCCCTCCCCCCTCTTTAACTTAGTGGCATCTTCTCTACCTTCGAGTGAAGATATTAGGTTATCCAATGAGCTGTCTTCCTTTTGGCTCGGTTTTAGACTAGTCCTCGGTCATTCAGAGACTGTGTCATTTTGTCCCCCCAGTCCTCGGTCATTCAGAGACTGTGTCATTTTGTCCCCCCAGTCCTCGGTCATTCAGAGACTGTGTCATTTTGTCCTCCCAGTCCTCGGTCATTCAGAGACTGTGTCATGTTGTCCTCCCAGTCCTCGGTCATTCAGAGACTGTGTCATGTTGTCCTCCCAGTCCTCGGTCATTCAGATAATGTGTCATGTTGTCCTCCCAGTCCTCGGTCATTCAGAGACTGTGTCATGTTGTCCTCCCAGTCCTCGGTAATTCAGAGACTGTGTCATGTTGTCCTCCCAGTCATCGGTCATTCAGAGACTGTGTCATGTTGTCCTCCCAGTCCTCGGTCATTCAGAGACTGTGTCATGTTGTCCTCCCAGTCTTCGGTCATTCAGAGACTGTGTCATGTTGTCCTCCCAGCGTCCTCAAGATCTGGATCTCTAGCTCTAGGTTGCCCCCTTACTTGTCGTGATAGCCAGTCTTCTTTCATTTTGTTGGCATGGTCGAACATCACGACTACTCCATCCGGGTCTGATAGGAGTAGGACTGAGATACCATGAAGTATCGTCTGGTTGCAGATCTTATCGAATCTTGTGACCCAGACCATCTTCCTCAAATAGTTTAGTTGACAGTGACTTTAAATATCTTTGCACATTGGGAAGAATGATATTATGTATCTTATTAGCAATTAAGGTTCTTTTTCGTTACGCTGTTGTTGTAGGTTTATCACAGCGTATTCCTGAGTTCATAGACAGAACAATGAGAATAGGTATTCAATACAAAAAAAAGCTATCGCATAGAAATGCTTGGATCATCAAATGGAGTTTGTTTCAACAGTACCACATATCATTCAACAGAATCAAGCGAAAACAACAAAGTACACAGGTAAAAAAACGCAAGTCTAGCACTCTGGTCGACTTACACGAACCAGATATATTGTGGTACATATACACAGCTGTACACACGCCAGTATACAGACATCATCCAAGCTCCTACAACACAAGGGTACTGGATCCACATTCATTGTTACCATTTGTATCACCAAATGTCGTTATCGACAACACGCAACATGTTGTTCTCAAAACCAACTCTTCAAGATCGTTCAGACACAGTGACTTTCACCAAACTCACTCACTCCCAAAACACGAGAAAAGAAAACAGATCTCTCTCCGCCAAACATCACACACAAACCGTTCACATCAGTGAACATAAGAGTGTGAAAAGCTCACTAGAGTAAACAAATCACAGACACACGAATTTGGGCCTTTATTTGGTTTATGCTTGCTGATAGGAAAGTTATACGTATTAATGATTGAGTCTTTAAATGTCTGTGTCGATCACGGGTCCTATATACCATAGTTGTGTAGGTGTTGTGAGAATGACAATACAGCGCTGTTGGGTGCTAAATTGGCTGTATGTTCTTTCACGATTTTCTTTTACAGCAAGGCGATCGCGCCGTTTGAATGGTTCTTGGTTCGATTCTCGGTAAGTCTATCACTTATATTTCTTTTATGTTGTCTGGTGTCTGCCTTTCTGTCAAACGAGTGCCTGTTAATTACCTTTACTTATTTCCTTACGTGTCGGCGTCTGTGACCTAATGGATATGAACGCAGTTTCATAATCCAGTTATACCCGGTTCGAAACCAGCTGCAGGCGGTTTGGTAGCAGATCGCTTTGTGTGGATTTTTAACAATGCTATAAGCGCCGTACCGTTCAGAAAGCAATGGCAAACTACTGAATGAAATTATTGCCTAGAAAAATCACAAACAGCCAATAAAAGCTGGGGTTGATTGTCACGTGATGTAAAGGATAAGCAACTAACTTTTATTGACTTTCGCACCGGGCTCAGGTTTCTTTCATTTTTTTAAACAGTGCACAATCCTCCACATTCCCTCCCCTCACTCTTTTCAGTCACTTGTCACGCAACATGTTCACTTTGGTAACCGCCCATAGTGTTAATCTGTTCTCTGTTCCCTCATTACTTGGAGCCGCCACTGCAGTTGGCTCCCTAACAGGAAGCCTGCACAGAAGCGTTCCTACGCTCTTGCAGTATCTTTTTCTGTGTAGTTTGTTTTACGTGATGAGGTTGCTAGCCCCATGTGTAAACTCATATTATTCGCCTTTTACGACATGCCTGGGGTGTGGTAGGCATATTTGTTCTTTGTCGCAACAGGGACCCACGAGAATTAATAAGAGAAATGTACTACACGATAACTGTTAGTTGGCAAACATTCATTCTCTTAAAACGTACGTTTCGTCCATCCGGGCCCGGAAAATGAGCTTAAGAATAGAACCGCTGTAATCTGCGAGGCATGTCTTAAAAGGCGACTAAGGACAATGGGCATGGGCCGGCTGCCCCATCTTTGTAGAAACTTAAAGCCGAAAAAAATGCTTAACAACGCTATGGACGTGTTTACTAAAGAAAGGAATTCAACGCAGCCATTCAAGCCAGAAAAAGGTCTTCTAGTAAGGAGGCATCTGACGCAAATGAAAGCCGAAAAAAGTCTGAGTTATTGATGGATTCACTTATTTTTTAACAGACAAATCTTCAGACTTAGCATGTGAACAGTTTGTACATCAAACAAACAAGGACTAAATGGCACATGGCAGGAGAGGATACATGTTTCTATTGAGGACCTGTCCTCCATAGGGAATTGAAAGGTCATAATGTGATGATGATGATGAATACAGCACAAACGAACGAACGAACTGTATTTTCAAAGGTTTGAGAATTGGTCACGCAGGCCCGTCTGACATTCTGCCCTTCCTTTCTCTAATCAGTACCTGCATTTAGACTAGTTATTATTAAGGGCAAATGGATATAATCCCTAATTAGTGCGAAACCTTTCCGCGTGCACGACCGTGGTGAGTCACAGTTTGATGAATACTAAACTCTAGATTAGTTCCGCAGGAATTACTTTGAAGACGTCAGCTAATTAATTAGGAATACGATAAAGGACTTATGGAATAGCTAGAGAGAACGTGCTTACCAATTAACAATCTGGCAGTTGGTATAGGACAGCGGCAGGCAATCCAGGAGTTGTGGAAATCTACTTTAGAAAAACTGAGCTGTCTAGAGATCTTAAAAGGTAGTCTCATTGCAGATATATCCGTAGGGGAGTGAAGTGTTAGAGACTTCAGTACGCTAAATCCAACATCGAGAGATGGGTGTCACCAGTTCCTTTCCTCGCTGCCTTTCTCTATCTGTCTTCAACATGGACGGACATGTTTCGATCAGCTTTCACGTTTCGCAGTATTAACGCAGGAACTTTAAGTCAAATTTCGTGGATTTTTATATCAGTGTATTGGTTTTTAGACGGTGAAATTTTTAAACATGATATTATGTTAATTTAATGTGTAACATTTTATAGAATACCGTTTAAATGTGTATCAGTTTTTTTCTCTATGTTATTGGAGGATATTTCCAACAATGACTATATCACTCATCCGATTGTTACCGTCGCCAAAGCAAGAGGTCAGTTGTTGGTCAAGCGTGCTATCGAGCATCATAAAATCTTTCCGGTATGCAATGTTCCTCACCGGTAATAACGCCCCCCCCCCCCCCCCTTCCGTGCAATGTAACCATGTCATGCTTGGAGGAAGGCGTTAGTTCGCATTTAGCAGTGGGCCCTAGGGACGTTCGTTTAAGACCAACAACCATAAAAAACTACGCTCTGAACAAAGAGAGGGCTATTCACTGTGGCGTGAAGTTTTTATTTTGGCTCTAGGATCAGTGTAGTACTGACAATTACAGAAATAGAATTTCTGCAGAAAAGGGTGAAGTCCCAGTGTCTGAGAGAACTACTGGTATCACAAATTAGTTACGGCTGTGAATGATCTGATCTCGAAAAATTAGTAGAGAGGAGACCGACATAAATTGCCACCTCCGCTGTGTAACTAACTGTGATATTAATACAAGGAAACAGATTTTACTTAACAATGATAAAATTGACAAGTCTTCAAATACAATTTCCGTATTATTTATTTAGTATATACACTATCTACTCTTGTGCTGAAAGGTGGATGTTGAAACAATGGAATGTAATGGATTTGTAAGTTTACAAATGATTCACATATATTTATATCTATATTTCAAGTCTTCCAATTATAGGAAACAAATTTATATCAGCTGGGCTGTTAATCACTTATAGTATATGTATCAGCTGTGCTGTTAATTAAGTGTATAAAATTTATCAGCTATGCTGTTATTTTTGTCTCTTGCTATGCTAACTCGCTTTCTCGTCACTGACAGTTACTTTACTCACAATGCTGACAGAAATTGTACTTATGTGTACTCATCTCTCAAAAGTTATGTCCTTCTTAGTTTCTTGCACACAGCACCTGCTGATGGTCGTTTCGTTAGCCCACCCAAGACTGAGGGGGACTAAAGAGGTTGATCCTTATCAATCACTGTGCTCCTGCGACGTTCCAGGCAGCTGGATTGACACGACATACGACCTCAGGTTTGATGACACGAATAAAACCTGTAACAAGCAAAAATAGGGGCTAATTTCTGTCATTAGGCCCACCTATTTCTATTCTTTGATGAAATTATCGTGTCTCAGCTGTCTGCATGTAGGATGAATGACAACATGGCTCAGTATGATTTAGCAATAGCGAGACAAGACATGTGTCTACTTGCAAAACATTCTTTCTGATAAATTAATACATGAATATATCCAATAATATAAATTCAATACATGAATACATCCAATAATATAAATTCAATACATGAATACGTCCAATAATATAAATTCAATACATGAATACATCCAATAATGTGTACACCTAGGGGTGATACAACAATGTCCTTCCCCCTATAATATACCAGGCCCTCTCTGACAAGTGATGGTACCATATATCCTAACAATATTGTTGTGTTCTGATGATAGGAGTATATGCGACGAGGACTGTTTGGTGATATATCAGGTTGGAGTTATATGGGACAATAGATTGGAGTTAGATGAGACCATAGATTGAGTCCTAACAAGGACTGTTTTGGGTTATATTTCAGTTGGTTTTATCTGAGATAATAGACTGAAGTCATGTGAGACAATAGATTGAGTTATAGGAGACAATAGATTGAGTTATAGGAGACAATAGATTGAGTCCTAACAAGGACTGTTTTGGTTATATTTCAGTTGGTTTTATCTGAGATAATAGACTGAAGTTATGTGAGACAATAGATTGAGTTATAGGAGACAATAGATTGAGGTATGAGTCCTATTAGTCTTCGTCTATTCAATCATATCAGGAAATACAATCATTATACCTAATTCCCCCAAGATACAATCAGTAACCTGATACGTTCATATTGACACAATTTATATAAAATATATACAGGTATAGGTAGTATAAATGACACACAACCAATACAAACATTATATATCTGCTGTAGGCCTATTTGCCTACAAATAGTAAATTATATTTACCCTCCAAGATTTAAACAGGTCAGGTTTTGATCCGACTATTGAAGCAGGCTGCAGGTCAATGCACTCAGGTAAGCAATAAATCAAGGTTGACAGCTTCTCCTCTTCAGTCGGTCGGTATCTGGCTTCGTGTTGGTGTTGCGTGTTTTTGCATAAAATCTCGCCCGATTATATAGGCAGGTGAAGTAACTTCTACTGCTTAAGGAAAGCGTTTGGTTGGTTCCTGGCGGGGCAAGCTGATTGGTTGTCTGCAGTTTTGTACAATGCCTCGTACCGTCCTTGACCTAGACGAGTCCTGAACAAAACAGGGTTTATGGCTAATTTTATTCTATTTTTCCGCCATATTGGGTGACATGATGGCCGTCACCGACATCCAAAAAACAGGGCTTAAGCCTAATTTTATTCTGTCTCAGAGACTGGTGAACGGTGCTCGTTGATTGGCTGCGTGATTAAAAAAGAAGTGTGTTTACACTTTACGATATAGCCCCATCCTTTCCTAGCTGTGACCTGTCATAGCTGACGTGTAAACACCTGCTGTAGTTAATCATTCTGCGTCTGTCCTTCCAGAATAATAGGGTGTCGACTTAAAAAATCAGCTCCTACATTGTCTCTTCCCGGAATGTAATTCACGGTAAAGGAATAAGGCGCCAGAAGCAGACTCCACCTTAACAATCTCTAATTTAACTTTTTAGATGCAGCCAAGAATGTTAAAAGGTTGGTGATCGCTTTGGACAATGAAGTGTGTCCCATACAGGTAAGGTGAAAATTTGTCGATGGACCAAATTAGAGCCAAACATTCTTTCTCTATGGTCGAGTAATTCAACTCAGCTGCATTCAGCTTCCTACTGGCGTAGACGACTGGTAAAAGTTCCTCCGGCTGGACTTTTGATTGCTGCAAGAGAGTTGCACCAATACCAATACTGTTAGCGTCCGTCCTTAATACAAATTCCTGTGTGATATCGGGTAGCGTAAGGATTGGTTTGCTGTTGAGTTTTGCTTTTAGCTCTGTGTAAGCTTTTTCACAATCAGCATTCCATTGGATTTTGTCAGGCTGTCCTTTCTTCGTTAAGTTAGTTAATGGTGCACACATAGAGTTAAAGCGGGGTATGTATTTCTGATAGAACCCACATAATGACACAAATGATCTCACATCTTTCTTCGTTTGAGGTCTGGATGCCTTCTTTAATTTCTCTATATTCTTTGGGTCATGAGACATATGACCTGTAGAAATAGTGTGACCTAGGAATTCCAACTCCTTACAACCGATATAGCACTTGGTTGGAGGTGCAGTCAATCCAGTTTCTCTCAGTCTGTCAAATAACATGGAGAGCGCTACTATATGCTCTTCAAATGTGTTTGTAGCAACAAGAATGTCATCCATAAAGTTAGTGATATGGGGATTTTGTAGAGGTTCCAATAATTTCCTCATCATTCTTGAAATGATACTTGGAGCATTTTTCAGCCCAAAGGGTAGTACATTAAACTCGTAGTGACCGTCTGATGTACTAAATGCCAGCATTTTCCTAACTTCTGGTTTCACTGGTATTTGGTAGTATCCCTTGCTTAGATCTACCTTCGATAAATACCTAGCCTCAGTGTAGAGAACAGCTGGTTGGTGTCAGGTAATGGGTCCACCTGAGATTCTGTGATCGCATTAAGCTTCCAGTAGTCAATATATAACCTGTGTTCACCACTCGGTTTTCTTAATAGCACCACACTTGAGCTATAGGGAGAGTCTGACTTCGAGATAATTTTCTTCTTCAACAGATAATCAACTTCCTCCCTTAGTGCTTGGGCTTTCGCATAGGGTATAGGGTATGTTCTCATGCATACTGGTGTAGGGTCTGTAACCTTCATGTCGTACTCTAACAGATTCGTACGACCTGGCTTATCTGTGAGCACATCAGCATGGGTTTCCAACACTTTCTGAACCATCTTCTTCTGCTCTGGAGTTAAATGTTCACTAATGTTTACTTGAACATAATCCTCTGTAGTTGTGAGTGGATACTCCATAGAGTGAAGTGGTTCACCGTGCATGTCTGTTGCAATGGCTAGGGTCATGATATGTGCAACTTCTGATGATTCCTTGTCATAGTATTTTTTAAGAAGATTGACATGATATACCTTCTCCTTTCCTTTCTTGTCAATCTTATAATTGGTCCTGGAAAGTTTTTCCAGTATGACATAGGGTCCCTGCCATCCAATCTGCAATTTATTATTGCTGCTTAGCAACAGTAATAACACCTTTTCACCCACTTCCAGTTCCCTATCCTTTGCTTTTTTGTTGTAGTACGCAGCATGCTTCCCCCTGACCTGTCTTAAGTTATCATTGGCCAGTTTCCAACCTGCGTTCAATCGAGATGTCAACTCGTTGACGTACTGGTGTAGGAAGTCACTGTTTTCTCTGCTTTTTCATCAGTCCATGTCCGCAGCAATGCTTCCAGTGGACTTTTGATTGGTCTTCCAAACAACAATGTAGCTGGAGCCAATCCAGTTGAATGGTGGGGTACTTCCCTATATGCAAATAGTGCAGCGGGTAAGTATGTATCCCAAGTATCAGGTTTTTCACTAGCCAGCTTTCTAAGGATTGAAATTAGCATACCATTGAATCGCTCTACTTGACCCTTCCCTTGGGCATGGTAGGAACTACAATGACAGTGCCTGGCTTGAATTATCCTGAATACTTCTTGTGTTAGCTTTCCCTTAAACTGAGACCCATTGTCAGTCAATATCTGATGCGGGAAATTTAATCGGGTGAATATTGTCAACAGGGCCTCTGCCACATGCTTTAAATCTATAGCTGAGATGGCCACCGCTTCTCCCCTCATAGAGCAAGTATCAACCAAGGTTAAGATGTAAGCATTTCTCTTCTTGGTCCTAGTGAGGGGTCCAACAGTATCCACTGCAACACGTTCAAAAGGGGTTCCCATAATGGGCATTTCTCCCATTGTTGCTGGTGCAGTCCTATGCTTAGGACCTACTCTTTGGCATTCTGGACAGGATCTTACATATCTCTTTATGTCCTCTGTGATTCCTGGCCAGAAGTAGTGACAGGCTATCCTTTGTCCAGTGGCCCCTATTCCCATATGTCCACTGAAGGGTATAGCATGTCCTAGCGTCATAACTTTCTCCCTGTAAGATTTTGGCACTACTAGCTGTCCATGCACTTTAGGTCCTGTTCCAGCTTTTCTGTATAGTAGGCCATTCTTCATATAAAAGTCTCCTTTCTCTGGAGGGTTATGTGCTTTAGGCAATTTGCCAAAACAAGGCTTCAATGTGCTGTCTGCTGCTTGAGCCTTTTTCATCTCTTCTGAATGTGTATTGATAGGATTTTCCTCCATTTTCCTGGAGCTTTCCCTGGTCTGGACTGTTGCCATAATGTCGTAGATTTTTCGATAGGAGTATTAATACTTAGGTTGGGTCCCTTCTGAATAGGTTGGAATGAGTGATAGTCACAGTGAGAGATGGAAATAAAAAAAACATAGACTTCCACGAGTGAGGTGGTAGAATAGTGATAGATGCTGTCTCTGAGAGCGGAAAATCTTCTCTCTCTCTCACCTATCTTCTACGACAGATCTAAAGTAGTCAGACAGTCTAAACACAGATATATATATTACATATATTTCTATCAAATCACGGGCACGCACAAACACGTGACGACAGTTAAACACACAGACGTGGGAAATCTATAACAATGGATATATACATATATATTTTTAGAACGAGCTGACCAACGCACTGATTAGTTCAAGAGAGATTTTTATTATTATCATCAAAAAAAAATCTTCTCACAACACCAAAGAAATACATCAAGGAGAAACATATACAAATAGTCATAAAATTTAAGAAAAAAACAAATGCTACAAGGATGATAGCCCGTTAGAATCTTACTCTAGGTTTAGCCCACAGCCCCGTTAAGAGAACAGATGATGGCCCAAAGAGTTATAGATACATAGGGTTGAGTCTAAGAGGTTTCTTTCTTTCTCGTAAATGTATGAACAGAGTTGGATAATCTGATTTAGCCTAAGAAAAAAAGGAACTCTAGCATTTGTAACAAATTCTGCAGATTTAAAAAAAATTAAGACAGCAAATAGGTGACAATAATACACCGGTAAAATAACACTCTGACCTGTGTACTCTCATTCATTCAGCCATGGCCTTGCTCACACATATATACTCACAACCTTGCTCGCTGCCTCTGGGAACATAATAATTCTAGGACCTTCTCACAGACCCGAAAAAAATGCAGTCATCGACCAAGAAACCCCCAGTTCCAAAAGACGTACTGAGCTCTCTGTCTCAGGAACGATTCCTTGGGTGTTCTAATTTTTTTCCGAATGTCTGATTAAGTCACATAAAATTTGTCCAGGCACGAAAGTTAGCAGAGCACAATGTCATTAGCTTTGGATTCTAGGATTTAAGGAATGTCAGATCGGTGTCTTCCTTCAGGCAGGTACTATATTTGGTCACCACAATACTAGTCACAATCTCTGTCGGAATGTTAATGTTATTCTTGTAATATTCTCGCCACCAGGCAGCATGTACATTTAAATTTGTGGAGCAATATGAACTGGCTCAAAAGCCCAATATATATATTTCTAGTCTTTAGAAACCGTTAGTGGGATTGCTATTACTGTCTCTCTCTCTGATGGCATATGCACTGTCAGACCAGTGTTACTTGAAACAAAAAAACCCACGTGGTTAAAGATAGGAACTGTCTATGCTTCACACAAATATGTCTCTTTACTAAACGCTGGCAAGTTGGGTACCACCGTTTCACTGTATAAAATGGAAAGAACCATATCAAATAATTTACATATATGTATTCAATATAACTTACATTTTACACGACAAGCCTACAGCTTGACTTATAATTAAAACTTCCCGAGAAATAAGTTATATATAAAAAAAATCGATCATCATGAATTAGGAATATCATGGGTATTCCGTCAATATTCACTGATGTCGCATCTAGCATTTATAAGTTAGATATAAAATATTCTCGACTGAGTATTTAACAGTTAAATTAAACTCATTTCAGCTACTTGTTTAGTAAGCTAAAAATATAATTTATTTTGTATTTCCACTGCAACTCGTCGATTAAAGAAATAACAAACTATCAAAATATTTACTCTGCACACCGAACTAGTTTAAAATGAAATCGGCGATTTTAACACTAAATCACTTCACAAAATACTAGAGATCTATTATATATAATATTTACCTCAATCACAGAGTTTCTAAGAACTTAAACCACTTCGACCAAACTAAAGGCCATCTCTATTAACAGAGATTATTTAGAAATCGAACGAAGGTTGTTCTAGTCTAATTGCAAAGTTACTGAGTGAAATGAAATAGTTTCAAACGTGGGTTAATATTTTAAACCAGACAAAGGATGAACTATCTCCCCCGCCCCGATCTCTCCCCCTTCTCATAACCGCTACGTTTAACTTCGAGGCGTGTCGTAACTGCCACCAGTGTGATTACGCACCTGCGTTAACAAACTGACCGGGAAAAGCGCGTGTCAGTTGCAAATCTCAGACAACCGTCTGAAACTGCGACTATAAGGTGTAAATATTCGCTCCTACTTCAGCGTTCGGCCGCCGCAACTCGTTGTTTGACCGGTGAAAATGCAGACGGATGTCGGCTCTCTTCTAGCATTCTCACGCGTTTACGTCGAGAATCTAACTCAGGAGTGTCGTGTCATCTGAAGGTGCAGACCCAAGTCGGATCGATGTCTGAGATGGACTGCAACTAAATCGCACTTCACATCTGACTGACATCTATGTAATAGAATTACGTATCCCAGTATGAGAAAAACACAAGGTAAAGTTTGAGAATACTGAAGAAAATATTATTCGCAAAACAAGTGATGCGAAAAATACAGGAAAAACCCAGGTAAGGAAAGATAATAAAATAAAGGATGCGGGTGAGAGAATAGGAAGAAGATGTAGGCAATTTAATGATATAAAGACCTACGTGACACATAACTACAGGTTTTATAGGTTCTCCAAGGAAAACATACCTACACCCCAAAATCAAAGGGTAAATAGGGTCGTCCATCACTGCTGCTTTGATTTCTCCTTCCATATAGCGAGATCTTATGTTGATTCGGGCTATGGGTAATGTCATGGTTCTTGCTCCCTTGATCGGTCCTCTGATTTCCCCTGTTTCTGTGATTATCTGGTCAGGACTCACTAGAGAAGAGCACACAACTGAATCAAAGTCCAATCCTGTGTCATATAAACACAGTACTTGAGTGCCATTCACGGTCACTTTCTCACAGACAGGGGGATGATGGAAGTCCTTCTTACTTACTGCCATTTCCTTCCTTCCCTGCTTCCCTGTTGTAAGACATGCAGCATGATGAGGAGGATTCTTCCTTCTGCAGTGCGCAGTATTGTGGTTACTCATTAGACAAGTTTTACACCACTTTCCTTCCTTCCGGTAAAGTGTCTTATCCGATCTTAGAGGGTTTTGTCCTTTTGGTCAAATCTTTTTTTATTCCTTGTGGTATAGTCCTTTTGTTCATATTTGGAATAGTTTTGTGATGATTTGAAGTTTTCACCCTGCTTCTTCCTGTTTCCTAATAATTCTGCCTGAGCTGCTTGATATCTCTCAGCAACAGTTACAATATCTTCCAATCTCTCTGCTCCTTGTTCCATGATAAACTTCCTCATTTCTTGAGGTATGGACTCTTTCACTTGCTCCATCATTTCTTTCAGATCCTGACACTTTCCTAAACTACTCCATTTTCCCAAATAGGTTTCTAATCTAGCAGAGAATTGGTGATAGTTTTCTCCTGGAAGAAGTTTAGCTGTTCGGAATTTCTTTCTATATGATTCTGATTTGTTTTTCATATCTCACAAGCAGCGCCTGCTTCAGGACTTCATAATCTTCCTGGTCATCTCTTGAGAGCTTCAAATATACATCGTAGGCCACACCTCTCAATCCCTGAGATAGTTTAAGACTCCACTTTTCTTTCCCTAAGCCATAGGTAGTGGCAAGTCTTTCGTATCTAACCAGGTACGACTCAATGTCGTAATTTTTTTCTGAGAGTTCTGAAGGATATTGGTCCCTTTAGAGTGTAGAATGATAGTGAAGGCTCTGTGTGAATAAGGATATAGGAACGTCAGGTAGTAGATTCACAAGTGCTGGGAAGAGTAGGGACAGGCTCGGTTTACGACAATAATTGACTCTCAAAACAACTCCTACCGCTCTTCTGAGCAAACAATTGTTTGTCAGTTCTAGTCACTCAGGCGCACTTACCGATTTGGTGATTCTGACGCTCAGCGTACATGAATTCGGACTACAATAACAAATATGGGAAATGTTTGATTTGGGCCAGCCGACACCAATGCTAATAAAGTTTTAATACTTTTATTATCATAAGAATCGTCACAAATAATTATCAATTTACAGTCAGAAATCAAAGGTTACAGAATACAAATATGACAAGGGGGAGGGGGGTTTTGAGGAGAAGTATCCCATACACCTTTTCCCGCTTGTATTTACTAACAGAAAAGACCCAGTCCCAAAGACAAGGAAGGGGGGGGGGTGATGATGATGATCAGAGATAGGCAATTTAACCCAATGGTAAATTTATTACTCTGTGGCAAGGGATTACAGTGATAAGGGGGTAGAGGACAAGCTAGGGTTCTCAAATGTTTTCCTTTATCCAACAAATTTTACGGGAGGGGGAAATGAACACAGTTAAACAATCCCGCTAGGAGAAATCCCGTACAATGAATACAGTACACCTTAATACTAGGTCGAACTAATTATAAGGGTAAAAAAGATTAAATCTCATTTCATTAAAAAACACGCTTGGCTGACCAGCACACAGGCACACACACAGACTTACCAAATGGTGAATTCTGGCACTTCCTAGGAATTTTACAACAGCAGATAATACCGTAGAACAATGGACATTGTCTTTTTATTTCTTCTGTGTCAGGCCCCAGATTTATCGAGGTGGGCTGGTAGCTAATAGTCTCAAAAAATCGCCAGACGGTGAAGCGTAAAGGCTACTGTTGTTTTTTTTTTTTTGGATAAAAGTTCCTAATGAATGGCACAGGCACTTGGCTAAGTGTGAGGTATGGTGTGGTTTCTAAGATGAGCACAGCTGGTGGAGATAACTTTCTTTTGCCGTAATGTCACAACTACAAAACACTGACATAGGTTCTTCTTCAGGGGAGGGGGAGGGGAGGGGGGGGGGGTTAAAATCCACTGAATGTACTTGACAGACAGTGTTCAGGTAAATCTATGTTCTTCTTCACAAAAAGAGAGCATGAGTAGAATATTGCTACTGGCGACTGTTCTGCTTCCAGTTTTAACGACTTTATCTATGAATTAGTAATTTAAAAGTGTTTCTTGGGTGGCTTTGTTCTCAGTTAAATTCAGAGAAGCGAGACCCGCAACAGGTCGCCACAAGTTTAGCTTTAACAAAGTTCATATGTCACTGGAGTAATCGAACTGGGTCGGCAAGGCTCTATATATATATTCTATTGCTGCGTAATGGCTGCTTAAATGCTGCCTAATTGCTGGGATGCGAGGTTCGAAAGATCACTCTGGATACAAATAGAAAAAACATGAAATGCAATGAAATCATATTAAAATCTAACGCGCGATACATTTACAGTTAGACTATTTTCTGCGCTCGCGTCTTTAATTAATAAATCAAGAAAAAAACTCTCCGTGAGGTTAATAATTTTAAAAGCACATCTATCTATACAGAACTAAACTGTATTAAAGTCACAATTCCCTTAACAGTTGCAAAATTAATTTACGCGGCTATTGTATTAGGAAATTAACCTATAGATGTAACATTTTGTTTGCACTGGAACTTTGAAAATGGGTTTATTTAATAAATTTAAATTTACACCACAATCCAGTGAAATAAAAATGAAATAACTAGGCCACTGATCACTCCAAGCTAAAGTACAAATTACCGTCTGCACAGAAAAAAATTCACTCCAATAGCCAACAATTTAGATGAAATCTAGCAGGAATTTAACTATATGCTAGTGAATCTTAGAATGCTATCAGAACGAATGATAAAGTTGCCCTTTTCAGATTCTGTATATATCTAATGGGAATGTAAGTTAAATGGGTCGTGCGAAAATTTCGCGCCTCTTCAGATCCCAGGGAAAGTCGAAGTTATTTAGCCGCCATGCTAACCGCGATGGCCGGACTGGCTTCCGATCTTCGTTCGTCTCAGGCTGCTCGCACGAGGATGTGAAATTTCTGCGAGACTAGCCTCGTTCGCGGTGAGTTTCCTGATTCCTCAGATCGTATCCGCTACGCTGAGCGCTCCGTCTCTCCCGTTCCATAGTCTTTCGGGCAAGCCTGCCGGTTGCCACAGAGGTGCGAAGTCTGCAAGAAGCTTTCTTGAAAAGTTACAACAATACTTATGTTCAGGGGTTCTAATGTTATGAAAAGCTAAAGTCCCTTTAATCATCCATCAAATCAGGGAAAATTCACTTGTCAAACTAGACGTACGTCACACTCAATGGCGTCTTCTTTCTCAACAAATGGTTCCAGATGAAAATTCATGGCCCCACTTGAGGTGCTTTGGCTGGAGCTACTCTCAGAGTGAGGTGAGCTACCACCATTATTGCCAGTAGTGGCCTGCATTTCAAGCTCTTTTAATCTCAACTGATGGTCTCTCTCTGCTTGTAATTTCCTTTCCTCAGCTTCTAACCTTTTAGTTTCTCTTTCAGCTTTCAGTATTTTGTCTTCTCTCTCAGCTTCCAGTCTTTTGTCTTCTCTCTCAGCTTCCAGTCTTTTGGCTTCTCTCTCAGCTTCCGCTTGCAACAACCTTTCTTCAGCCTCTAAGTTATTTGCTTCTCTATCAGCCTTTAATTTCTTTGCTTCAGTCTCTAATTGCAACTTTCTTTCTTCCCTATCCATGTGTTTGTCCACTTCAGTTGTGACATACTAAATAAGAGCATCACCTGTAATATTTAATTCCTTATCCATCTGCATGACCGCAGTTCTGAACTTCACTAGATTAGCCATGGAGCTACTTAGATAGGGTATGTAAATTTACTATATCCAAATATTATAATTTAACTTAATTACTTTAAATGAACAAATAATCTCCGTGCAACTTTGGGAGCATCAACTATTTACTGAGTACTAAATGGTACTCCTCCTAAGAAAACAATAAAAAATCCTATTATAGAATTTTTTTTCAAAAATTTGTTTCTTTAGTTATCTATGGGTGGCACAAGATAGAGTTAGTAGATAGATGAATAGACTAAGTATGGCTCAAGGTATATAGAAATATACCAGGAACGAGCCCCCCGTGTGGCGTGAGGTTTTTATTTTGGCTCTAGGATCAGTGTAGTACTGACAATTACAGAAATAGAATTTCTGCAGAAAAGGGTGAAGTCCTAGTGTCTGAGAGAACTACTGGTATCACAAATTAGTTACGGCTGTGAATGATCTGATCTCGAAAAATTAGTAGAGAGGAGACCGACATAAATTGCCACCTCCGCTGTGTAACTAACTGTGATATTAATACAAGGAAACAGATTTTACTTAACAATGATAAAATTGACAAGTCTTCAAATACAATTTCCGTATTATTTATTTAGTATATACAC